>JAEAOA010000364.1:925000-1115000 GCA_016746295.1 Potamilus streckersoni
CCTTCTGCATCAGAGGTGGACGCTCTAACCACTAGGCCACTGGAGTGTTTTGTAAACAATTAAAACAGCTAATATTTTCTCCATGAGTGTAGGTTTAATATTTAGATAATTAAAATTTGTAAACAAGTAAAACATCTAATATTTTCTCTATGAGTGTAATGTAATTTAATACTAAGATAATTCAATAGGAGTAAGCATTTGTATCTTGGTCTGAGTCAAGGGAAATTGTTTTTACCATGTTCTTTATTATAATTTTGGTAAGAGTCTTCTAGAATGAAAATTTTTATTAAGTAATAGTTTGGTTTTTTATGCTACTTGTGACCATCTGGGTCATGCCTATGTAGACGGCTTTATAATCTTTTTTACTGGGAAAATAATTTAGTCGTGCTTTAAGATCTTGAGACAGAATCATTTGTTGTATCCATGTTTATACCTTACGTTATTTTAACATTTCGTTTTGCATTCCAGGGTAATAAATTATTTGCTTAATTATACAAAGCTTGTTGCTTCTCATGGTTTTATATTACACATTTTAAAACCATAGAGTCGTATTAATCCTGATTTAGTTACTCCTTCACTATGTCCCCTTTTTTGTATAAACTGGTGCACGTAACTCATTAACTGAACTCCTTTTACATACATAGTGATGTTGTTACCTTCTTATAAAATCCCATGGATGCCTCCTGAACTCGACTCTTTTTGACCATGTAGTAGTTATTGGTACCTACATAACTGACCATATTTAATTACAAACTGGTATTGTTTCTCCTTAACTAGGCACCTTTTAGCTGGTAGAGGTACCTCCTTAATTAGGCCTTTTTTAGCTGGTAGAGGTACCTCCTTAACTAGGCCCCTTTAAGCTGGTAGAGGTGCCGCTTTAACTAGGCCCCTTTTAGCTGGTAGAGGTGCCGCTTTAACTAGGCATTTTTTAATTGGTAGAGGTGCCGATTTAAGACCCCTTTAAGACGTTAGCACTACAGCTATGGAGATGCTATAAAAAGGTGTGATTAGACTGAGTGGGAATAGTGTGTTGATGTACAAGCATTTCTGCTTGACGAAAGGATCTATATGTTACTTAAAATTAGTATCACCTTAAATGGTTTAACCGAAATCTGAATCACAAATATTTCGATGGCAGTGTGGAATTTTAAGATTTGAAAGTCTGTATTTTTATTTAAAAAGAAGCAGAGAAATTTTTAAAAATTATAGCTTTTTAGTTTTGTCTTAAAAATAGTTTTAAGTATATATACAAAGCTTGAAACAAATGTATTCAAGTCAAGAAAGGAAATAAAAATATATTCAGGCTAAAAGCAAAATAATACATTTCTGTTTTGATTGAATAGCGTGAGTTTCTAATATGATACGTATCTTTGATGTGATAAGTTAGGTGGCATTATGACTGAGGCATTTATTAGAGTAACTTCGTGACAAATTTTGAAAGATATTAATCAGTCTCTGTCAACCATAATGTTTCTGAAGACAATGTGACAATTTTGGCAGCTAGCAGCTCATCAAGGAGGATTGTTTCTTATTGTACGGCAAGCTTTGATATAGATGTCTGCCCTTCGTCCGAGACTTTCTGAGTCATACAATCTGACTCGGTCTTACAGGAAAGGAATACAATTTCTGAATTTTTAAATCTGTTGTATTATCCAGTCATTGTTTTAAGCACCAGATTATATCAAGCCATGATTTTGATTTCATGGCGGGTGAATATAAGGATTGTTTAATAATATATTCTTAACTGTGCCCTTCTACACTCAAATATAAGCAGATTTGAAAACAAAAACATCATTGTTTATTTCGAAACATTAAATTATAAACTTCATGTTAATTTATTTTACTTGTGAATATAAACCCAGGCAAATACAATTTTGGTACTTTTCTTCCTTTGTATTATAAATCACATAATTTAACAATTGATAGATCTTCTGTAAATTTAACAAAGAAACTAAAATTGCAAAGATTTGTTTTTCAAAGTAAAGATTTCTACAATAATGATTGTCTCAATAATTTCGCGAAAGTTTTATACAACAAACATGTTCAATGTGATATTATTGTGGGACCTGCATGGTGATAATATTATGATTTTTGGGATCGCCCTTTTCATTTGTTAAGACGAATAAGCTAGATAAAATAATCCGTAACCTATACTATTTGGACATCAATTCGTGCACTAGCCAATGATATCGAAGATTGCTAAATCATGTGATGACATCATTAGATACATTGTCCAATGTTTTTGCTTTTATTTAATGCAACGTGAAGAGAAATGTATCTAAAGTAACATAAACTAATTCTGGAAACATTTATCAAACGTTTTGGATAGTTTCTGTATAAAATTTTATGACTCGTAAAGCTTAGTAAAAAAAGAGAAAACAGTCAACAACAACAAAATACCAATAGCTATAAATGAGAATGATTTTCGAAAATTGTGAGATTTAGTGAAGACACTCTACAAAGAAAGAATGTTGACGAGGAAATGTACTCACCAAGGACAAGTAAGATGGCTAAATAAAGCCTCATGCCTATTCCACGGTTTAGTATTATGTTCTGAAATTTCAGAAATAAAATGCTCTCTTATATTTTCAATTTCTGAGAATGTTGAGCCTAAATCAAGTGACTCATTTCTTTTGCATCACAAAAACAACAGAACAGACCGACGTAACTATGGAACCTTCCGCTAATAAATGTGACACAGAAGGCATAGCTTTTTGACGTAAAGATATTCTTTATTTTGATTGGTCAAAACTAGTATGTCACCCAGAAAAATGTCAAAAACAAATGTAATGCGCGCGTTAGTCATTATATGATTTGACAGCAACCAGTAATAGACGTGATCTGACGATTATTGGAAAATGTGGTTTGCTCAATCCCATTCTAAACTGCCCCTGGCTGTAATTTTGTGTTTTCTTGCAAGACGTATTTTGACTCTGATACTGTCGCCTTTGTTTATGAAAGGTTATTTCTTTTAGCAGTAATTTAATTATCAACGAAAATTTACAAACCAAACCTGCCAGAAGCTGTTGTTAACGGCACATAAATTTGCAAATGTCTACATGTATAGAGTCTGGAGCTTTATCAAGGCTTCTGCCGATTTTTAACCCAGTTAATGATGTGAAAACGGTCACAAAATAATTATTTACGAATGTCTTTGACTGAAAATATACACAATGCTACTCTTTTTTGACGGTGTTATCACTAAGTACTAATGTATTTATACAAGATCGCTGCTGAAACATTTTCGGCGTGCCATTAATTTAGCTTCTAAGTTAGAATATAATTGTACAAATTACCAATGTTATCAAGTATAAATTATAAATGCTAACATTGCTTAGAAATAAAAACAACGTTTTACTGAGGCTACGTTGATATGCCGTTCAACAGCAACACTATTATTTTACTGATCTTTGTGTCTCTGCGCGTGTGTGTGCGCATATTTTTGTGTGTTGTATTTTGCTTTGCGTACATTCTTATTAATTCTACTTAATAACAGTCGATATTAAGAAAATAGCAAAAGTCATGATAGATCATATAAAATAAGAATGCAGCACCATTGAAGTCGTATGGGTTCACGTACGTAATGTCTTGTAACGTCAGCTTGGTTTAAACCTTTTTCATTCTTGCATTATGACACAGTGGGATTGGGCATACGTTCTAAAAACATAAATTGGCATTATCTCTACATATTACAACGTATTCAACAGACAACAATGGTGTAGTCTTTATGTGCGAATGATGTCAGAGTCACCAGGTATTGTTATGTGAGACAAATGGATAGTAAGAGTGCTTCACGCAGAATGGTCAGTATTGTCAATCACTAGCTTGCCCGTGGGCTAACTGCCATCTTTTTGACTTTGGAGTATCACTCATAACAATTTTCTTCATCACCCTGGATAAAAAAGAGATGTTTTCACACATACATATACATGTCATCATTCCTTTTGTGCCCCACACTATGAAAAGCTTTACATTCATAACATTTTTTCTTCATGATAAATAACATTACTGTGCCTTTATCTTATGCATATAGTTCTGGAGGCTTTAAATTTTTAAATTTTAAAATATGTTTAATATTCTAAGCTATAGTTGCTCACAAAAGAAGCTTTTAGTATATGTTCTTCTAAATATATATATATATATATATATATATATATATATATATATATATATATATATATATATATATATATATATATATATATATATATATATATATATATATATGAAATATAAATTACATGCGTAATTGCAAGTCATATTACCTGTAGGAATTCGATTTATTTCTTACCAACAACAAGATGCAGGTTATCAAACTCAGTCACGTTTAATATCACTTGTTTTGCAAAGAAAAGTTAACCTTACACATTTTGTGAGTTCCAAATACAACCACTCCTGTACATACACCACTCTCTCATGGTTGGACTAATGATTGACTATTTCGTATATTCATTAGATCATAAGGCCAGAATCCTGGGAAATAATACATGTGTTCAGGTATCATACACTACCAACATGTTCATAAAATATATTCATAAAATCAAAAATACATAAAGCTAGAATAAAGGGAAATAATACAATTGTTCAGGTATCAAACACCAGCAACTTGTTCATAAAATATATTTATAAAATAAAAAATACAAATCAACAAATATAAGTAGTGTATATGTGCTGAAATAAGAACAATCACCAACACCTCTCCTGCTTTGAAATCTTGTATTAGGATGCAAGAACATTATAAAACATAATTTTAAAAAAATTACTAAACCGTGCGACTTTGATATATTTTAAAATTCAATAAACGTACTGGATCAATAAGTCTGCCTGATTGGAATAAGCTTTGATATAAAAGTTTGCCCTTGGTCCGAGATTGGAATAAGCCTAAACGTCAAATTGCGATTTTTCCAGGTAAATAATGTTATATTTCTTTTGGGTTTTCGCTCTCAGAATGGCCGGCGAGATATTTTAGTAGTGTCAGTTATGAATAACATAATTACTTAGTGCAATGCATTATTTCACATTCTACCAATAGCAAGACTGTATCATGTTTTAAAATTCTAATCTAGTTGCAGACACAATTTATCTTTGCATTGAGTGGTGATGTTTTTCTTTACCATTTTAAAATATATACTGCAGAGAGTAAAAAAAATAAGAAAATATCTTGCAACTAATAAAATGAAATCTTAATGTAATAAATGCAACCATTGTGACTTTAAAAAATCAACAAACCTTATTAAGTTAAGAGAAATACCCGGTATAGAGACGGTAGCTGTTTACATGAGATCTAGTAAAAAACGGTTTTAGGATATCGCATCCAATCCTCAGTTTCTTAATTCCTGTTTTTAAACAAAAATTTAAAAGGTAGAAAACTTTGTATTTCATTCTGTCTCCTCTGTTTATACGTCCTAAAAATGCTTTCAAAGATAATTGACAAAACATACTTAAAAATGTACCATATTTATTGAAAATTAAAGGTGACGCCAACAGTTTTTAAGGAAATTATCTTCTTCGGTAGACAAGAGTGGCCTTGTAGCCTGCAGAAGGTTGCTTTCTTACAGCAGATCAAATACACACCGCTGTAAAAATAAAGAAACACAAATTAGGAAGTTAGGAAAAGGATTACAATCTGGGAATACAACACAGTTATTGGTTGCTATGTGAACCCATGATACAAGCAAGGAAGAACAAGAAGATTCTAGGGAAGGGCTTTTTTTGTTGACGTTAATGCATGATAGCCGTTAGACACAAGGGTGAAATAAATAAATAAATAAATAAACAAATAAATAAATAAATAAATATTTTAAAAATATAACCTGCTAAAAAATGAACCAAAGATACCACGTGAAGGTAAAAGAAATAGCATAGAAAATCAGAAGAAAAATCCAGGGAGGAGGAAGTATTTCACTGTGGCTTAGGATAGAAACAACACTAGAAAATACAAATTTAATTATTTAATGATCAATTTCAAAAGTTAAATATTTAAATACACATGCAAAACAGACTAAAAACTTTCTGAAATATTTCAAGGCAAATAAAATCTTAAAGTTAAATTTAATTTTATAATTAAGTAAAATATTATAATTAAGATTGTGTCAACCTTTTAATGCAGTTCAATTTATTTATTTTTGTAAGAAGCTCAGCATTATAAAAATTCGGTAATCAGGTTCTGTGAAAACTTAGAAAAATACTTCACCCAGGATGGAGATCAAACTGAATATATAAACATAGAACTGGGATTTTAAATAGAGAGGTGAATTTAATGATGCTAATGAATACCTAACGTGGGCAGAAAAAGGCGTATATAAAAAATATATAGAATTTTTTCCCGAATGGATTAAGAGCAAAAGGCGTTAATAATATAACATTTAAGATGTTACGTCTTTCTTGTATACCGTGGAATTTGCTAAATATACCACGTAATCATAGTGATAGACCATCAAAATACACGTTAGATTTGTGTGTGTCTGTGTTTGTGTACGTGTGTGATTTGGATTATCAAGGTAGTTTTAATTTTTTTCCAGTCTTCTCACTATGATATCTGCAATGTCGCAGTTTATAGTGATGTCTATAAATGAGGTATCATGCAGCTTACATGTACCATTATGTCTCATCCAGTCAAATTATCCTAATACCAGACAGGCCAGTCCTAATACTAGTCTCTTAATTCTGAGCGCTTAGCGAGGCAGCCGCTAGTACCATTATTATATATCTTTGGTATGTCATGATCGGGGTTCGAACTCGCAAACTCCCACATCAGTAGCGAACACTGTAACCACTTAGGCCACTTAGACAGACATTGGCATAAATACGGAGCACTAAGTTATAGAGTATAGGAATTTTGAAAATGGAAGGAGGAGTCAAGGGTGTAAGAAGAAATTGCATCAATTCTGTCAGAATAACTCAAATGGAGATGTTACGTATATGTAATTTAATTAATTGTGTGCTTTTATTTTAAAAAAAAATATTTTTATTTGATTACATGTTATTGTAATGATAACTTTATTCACTGGAATTTACATTTTTCCAGGAAATTCAGTTTAGTTCTAGTAAAAAAACAGTGTTGCTACATTGTATTTTTAGCTGACCTAGTTCCTGAACTTGATTCAAAATCGGTAAACACAGAGTGAAAATCATTGGTCGTAATCAAGGTCATATTTGGCTTACGTATCATCTCTATTGTAAACAACTTTTTTTTTCTATACTTTATTATTGAATTTTACAGTAAGAATTAAATTCGTCCATGGTGTGTGTGTTAATCGTCTTATGGTTTTAATGCGCCATTCGAATTAAGTGACCCCATCACGTGATCTAAAACTGCGTTAAAAATTGATGCTTTTAGTGATTGAATTCAGTGGTAAATTGATACCTCTGAAGCTCAAAGGTATCTTGGTTTTGTGACCAGTTCAAGTCAATTTTTTTTATTTTAAATAATTTTTTAATCATGGAAAATACTTGTCATCATCACAATTCTTGGACAAAGACATTTTTGGTAAATTATTCGGAGTTCTAAAGCCGGAATATTATTCTCGATTCATAAAATTCAACAAGGAACTGTTGACAGAACAGCACAAAACAGGATATAAAAGATGTCATCGCCTTCCATATTGGAACTTCATCGGGATTCGAACTTTGATTTATTTTGTTAAATTTTACAAAGCTTGTTGGCTTCACTCTTTTCATTATTACTTTTTACGAACCTAGACACGTAACAGAGAGAAATAAATATTTAATGTTAATAAATACTCCAGCATGGTGATAAGGAAGAGGGAAGAAACAATTACGTTTCAAATATTTTTTAATATTGGTTTAATCATAGATTAATAGACAACATTAACGAAGGTAACATGTTTTGGGTGTAAAACTGCCAAACTTTATTTTATATAGAACAAATTAACAGAATACAAAAGACTATGTGACAAAGTTGATAACTGAATAGACATAATGCCTTCAGAGTATTGAATTGTGACCCCCCACAAAAAATTTGTATCAAATAATTTTTTTGTTCTGTTCTGATTTTGAAAGTATCACCGAACCCGAGGTTACAAAGTTTGCGTGCTGCATCGGATACACAGAGTGTACAGTTTAATAGTGTTCTTCTGGTGTTATGAGGGCATACTCATTGATAATTAAAAAACGGTCAAGCACATTCCATGTAAGGAATGTAATTGGCATTAAAATATCCATCCAAACCAAAGCCTTGTCCAGTTAGGAGAGTCAACAGTTGACAAATGCGCAGTCTACATACTCATTTAAGACATTTACCGGTATAAATACACGGATAGCTTTGATGAGCTAACGAAGTAGCTGCACCACCTAGAATGGTTAAGGCATCTCAAATGATCATTATCAGTATGTTCAGAATATCGTGGAATATTTTCACCTGAGAACACTTTTGGAGACCTACAACAGGGGTTTTTAAACTGGGGTCCATCGCATGTTGCTAAGGGGTCCGCAAGCAGCTCCAAAAGAAAAGAATAAAAATAGTAACTTGTCAAAGTTTTCATTATCATCAACAATTATAAAAACAACTTAGTACTGAACTGTCTATTCTGTATTGACTCTAGTCTAATCTATGGTTATTACTTACTGATGGATTACATGGATTACATAAAATAATAATAATGTCGATCGGGCAAATTTATTGTATAAGCTGATAGTGGTCCGCCATCTGACCACGACACGCTACGGGGTCCATAGCTTCAAAAAGTTTGAAATCCACTGATCTACAAGATTATTTCATAAAAACATGACAGATGGATACTATGTTACATTTTTAAAGTTTTTTAATGAGCGTATTAATATTTCAAATTAGTCTCTGTACTCACTAACAGTGCGCCATGACTAACATGATACTTGGTGGTGGTGAGTTTCAACAGAATATGACATTTTCCTGCTAACCGAGAGTGGAATAATATGTGAAATTAGCCTGATATTGCCTAATGTTGCATATACACACTGAAGCAAATCACGAACACGTCTGTAAGAATGGTGTCGACTCTCCAACGGACGGTGTATTAAGTAGTTTTCTCAGTGTCGACTCTCCAGCGGACGGTGAATTAAGTAGTTTTCTCACAGTGTCGACTCTCCAACGGATGGTGTGTGTGTGTCTGTGTGTGATTTGAATTTTAACGTAGCTTTAACAATTTTTCAGTCATATGGCAACGATGTCTGTAGTGTAGCAGTTTATAGTGATGTCTAGCACTGGGGCATCATGCCGCAGACATGTAGCATGATGTCCCACCCAGTCACATTATCCTGACACCAAGCCGACCAGTCCTAACACTAACCTCTTAATTCTGAGCGCCGAGCGAGGCAGCTGTTAGTACCATTTATATAAGTCTTTGGTATGACTCAGCCGGGGATCGAACCCACGACCTCCAGCATCCGAGGCGGACGCTCTAACCACTAGTCCACCAGAGCGGTTACCAACGGATGGTGTATTAAGTAGTTTTCCTCATATCACTTGAAACAGAATTTTCGTGGAATTTTCACGGATTTTGTGAATGGCGTTCCAGTTAAAGAGTTTAGTGGGTTGCAGTCAAAGCTTTATTCATTCAGGACTGATAAAGATGAAAATAAAACTTATAAATGAGTACAAAAATGAGTGATCAAAGAGAATTAAAATTCGATATGTACAAAAATTACTTATTTGATTAATAGGAAAATTACAGAAAAAGAATATACTCAGACTATACAATCATAAAATATACAACATCAAACAGAATAGTAGAATTTTTGCGAATGATGTCAATTGTATTTTGGTCGAGACTATAAACGCATGACCTTACGAACAGTTGAGCGTGCATCCTGCAAAACGTGCAGTGTGCATCAACGTGTGGCCATGGTATAATCACTTTGTAGCCATGGAATATTCAAGTCTCATTAAAAGTTTGTTTCTATCATCTGAGACTTTTGTATGATTTCAACAAGATGGTTCTATTCAAACACATTTTCCAGTCTTTATGTCCTTTCTGGAAATTAGAACAAAATAGAATAACAAAAAAGAAAGGGTTTCATTTAAAAATGTAAGATTACCCATATAGATATTTCAAAATCATGTCTGGTCCTAAACACTAGGTTTGGTTAGTTGCTATATTTGTCCATTTTGTCAAGTTTAACACAGTCATAAATTAGAAACTAGTTATTGTTTTGCTGATAGACATCAAAACGGCAGCCCAAAACCGTTTATCTGATTAATTTTAGGATCTATTTGTATTCCACGTTAGTGAAAACATCGTTTTACCTCACTCTATCACTAAACAAATTATCATTTTATGAGTTTCTTTCGCTATTTTCTTTTCTTTTACTTTAAAAGTGAATACCAATCGTATAATCTGGCATCCAATAAAGAGTATTTGTGTCACACAAATGTGATATTCGTGTGGCTAATTTTTTTTGCTTTTGTTGTTCGACTCTGAAATAATTCTGTAAACTGTAGCCTAAACAGAAAGCTGTGAAAATACATCATATTTAGAGGGCCTTCTCTTGTCACCTAGATTTTCATTCTATTTTCTATAGCACAATGAATATACGAAAAGAGACCAAAATCATTACACAGTGTGCTTAAGTCTCATTCACTAACACTTCTTCCCTTTATCTTTCTTGAAAATAATCGGTTGTTTTCTTTATTTCTTTTCATTGTATATTCAAGTTAGTTTCTTTAATTGTTGTCTTTGCAAATTCTCTTTTGACCAGTACTATAAAATAATTTAAACAGATGATCCTGTTAGTATTACACCGTTACTACTGCTTCTCCAATAATTACTCATGCTCTTTCCATTTACGCGCTGGTAAAAACTCAGCAAATTAGGAGGTAACAAATGTTGATAATGCTCTTAGTTTTATTTTTGTTAGTTAGACTGAATGTTTGGTTCTCTTTTATTTTAATCCAATTTTTGAAACATTCATATCAACTAGTATGTACGTGATTTACAGCCACTGTGAACATCGTCACCTCCCATGAGCTCCTTTAAAGCTTATGAGTAAGAAACACATGGTAGTTCTAATCCATTGTAAATAGCAATCTTAACACACATTCACACACCATTTTCAAACGTTCAACATGTAAGACTGATTTTTAAACTTGGAAAAAGATGTTGATCTGGAATTTTTAGTTCTACAAAGTGTGATGGAAGCATATTCAAATCCATTAATGTTAACTATTTTATTGGTGGATAAGTTTCATTTATAAAAACCCACAACGTTCAGAATCCATTCCATAGTTCTTGTATAAAAATTGTAAACTGCATCACTCTAAGTTGCACATAATTCATTATGGTACTAATATGAAAATTATATTTAAATAAAATCGAATCGGGACAAAAATTTTTGAAACGGACCCGAAAATTTCCTCTCAGTAGTGAAAAAGGATTATAAATGTAAGTGTGTAAATTTTTATGGGATTTCATAACATGGCCGATGTGTCGAGAATTGGAAACAAATAAACTGACTTTTATCAAACTAGTGGTTACTGTAACCCGTATCACAAGGAGTACAGTGGATTACAAATTAACAAACGAAAAGAGGAACACTGAAATATTATGATAAATTTCTTCACAAGTTTCTGGGATTGATACATGAATTGGGACAAGAAGTGGGAGTTTGTTCTTTTGTGTGCAACTTAGACTGAGTTAAAGAGTATTGTTTGATTTTCATATGTTCAACGTGAATTATATGGTATTCATATGTCTTTATTTAAAACAGTCTTGTCTATTCAAGATGAACTTTGTGAAATGACTAATCATCCATGTTATTGGGTAATACTTTCCTCTCTTTGTTTTGAAGACGCCATTTTCGACTAACTTTTGCCTATGGCTTGGCGAGGATTCTAATTGGTTACTGTACCCTGCTGATCGGATGGCGAGCAGTTCCCGGTGCAACAGATTCGGATGGCGAGCAGTTTCTGGTGCAACAGATTAGTCTGATTTCGTAGCGTTCAGCTAGACACTTCCGTTTACATCTATAATTACTCCTTGGCTCATAGAGTCCTGGCATTGAAAATGCAAAATACTGAGATGTTATGATAATGATCAAATACTATTTTAAATAAAAAAGTATTTCCAGATAATGGTGTGCTTGATACACTGAACCATGTCTGCCGTTGTCTGTACACCTTAAAAGCAGGCTCTTTTTATTTGATAAGCTAGAGTCTACTTTCAAAGTGTATGCACTTCAGGAGTATATATGTTTCGCTTACAAGCTTACAAGGCAGAGTCGTTTGAAGGCATAGGCACGCGAGTCACGTGCCTAGGACTCCGCGCAGCAAGGGGCTTCGCGGCGGCCTAAAAACAAGATTTCGGTGTAGGTTGTGTTAGCAGTTTAGTACAATATTAAAAAATTTAACAAAATGACCCACGTGCAAATGGTTATTCACTGCAATTACTCTGAGACTATGAGACTGAGGCGCAATTTTGGTTACCTTTAAGGTTAGAATTTGTGCATAGGGCCTCCAAACAAGGCCAAGTATATCTATATATCTCACAAGGCCAAAGTCAATGTACTCTGTACACCCTCAGGGTAGCACATTCATCCATTTAGTCTAGTACTTGCGCCTTTGGGAATTTGTTATGTGTAAGCCTTATGCTAATTCAAGAATAACGGTTTACTAACAGTTGTCTGATGTGACTGCACTTTCGCAGTATCGTACAGCTTTAACACCTATATTTGGCTTCAATGTACCGTGTACCTTCGTGTGGCAAATCTTCGGTGCACCTTTACTTGCGCATCCTATTTGCATCCGTTCTAACTGTCATCTGCGATGCACTTTGTATAATATTTATGTTGCAAATAACAAGCTTATAGCTCATATTTTTAAGATAGCACCATATATTCGAAGATACTAAATAATACAATACCATCTATATCGGTTTTAAAATGGCAGTGATCAATCTATCTACTTAACAATTTATCCAGTTAATTCTTTGCGATTTCATTTACAACTTTTGTCTCTTTTTTTAATAATACTTTAATTAGCATATCATTTGAAATTGGCTTAATTGTATTGATTTACATAATCTAACCATATCCGTAGAGCCGGCCTTAGGCCGACTGGACAGATTTAGGCCCCGCCGAAATTTTCAAAAATATATATGTAGAGAGAAAGTAAGTTTAAAGCTATGGAATAAAATTTTAAGTTTGATATCATATAAGACTTGTTTAAAAGTTTATTTCCAAATGCCGTGCTCACTGGGGACAACGCCAAATTGATCCAAATAGGTCCCCGCGTTTGCTAAGGCTGCTACTGCATATCCATGGATACTAGTAACTGCTAATCGCCTTAGTAAAGTTATTTTTAAGTTTACAGATTCCGTTTCGTCGTCCCTTATTGCAAAAGGTAGGGGACCCACAAACCGCCATTTGAGTCTGCTTACAGTAGACCCTAATCGGCATTTACAATAACGAATATATGAAGAGGTATATGAAGCAAAATATTCCTTAATGAACAAAATATCAGATAATGAATCAACAAGAGTCAGAATTTTAAAAGCTGTAAGACAATTGTTATGTGTATTTAATTTGTATTATTTGTTGGCTTTTCATAATAATTATATATTATGTACATCTGTGTTTCCAATTCTTTTATCATCATCACATCTACCATTTGCAATCCTCATTCAAGATAGGTGACACATTTTCATCAAATTCTCATCATAGTGATTTAGCTCCTTCTGTTTTTGTTTGTTTTTTCCCACAAAATCTAGATCATCGACATAGGCAAAATGTTATCAGTGATTTTATTACTATCATGTATAATAATCAGGTTGTGAAAAGGTATAAGCATTGAAATATCCACCAATAATAAATGAGTGGTTTGGATACATAATTTTATAATGTGCCAAATAGTTGTCTATGATGGTAAACAAATCGTCTGCATATATTGACGAGTGATCATGTGACATATATGCAACACCAAAAATTAGTTCTTCTCGAACGAAAAAGTATTGAATGGGAGATTTTCAGCCAGACAATATTTGTTGATTTATTCCCAAGTTAATATATACTGAAATTATGGTTAATCTGTTCTGTTAAGTAATCAGTAATACCATCAGAATAACGTTTTGCATTATTTTTTTTTAAATAACTGACATAATTTGTCAAACCACTTAAGTCGATTTTATCATGGGTCCAAGTTTCGACCAGTGCATCAATATCAAAATCACGCATAAAACAGATCATATTAATACAATCCGAATTAGACAGATCAGTAGATAGTTTCTTTTTAGTTTTTTTTTTAAAAATTAAACTTTAATATTCCAGATATAGAATTTAATTTTACTACTCATCTGCACATTATGTATCGCATGCGACAAATGGTCTCGGCCAGAACCCTTATCTGTTCAGTTATGCCTACAGTGCGTCACTAAAAAGATATTCAGTTCTTAATAACCAGTCTGTCATATTAGAAGAAGGCAGCTTTACCTTCTTTGAGTACATGGATGAAGACAAAATTGAGAACTGTTCGACACCTGGAAAGAACATCTTGAAATAATTCGAAAACTTTTCGACAGACTTGCAGATTTAACAATCAGTTTATCTAAAAGTGAGTTTTGCCGTTTTTGAGTGACTTTTCTAGAAAATATTGTGGGATATGGTCAAGTTAAACCTAAAGATGATAAAGTCAAGGCTATCTCTGAGTTCCCTGTGCCTGTATCAAAAAGCAACTGATGCAATTTTCGGAAGTAGCCGGACACTATCGGAAATTTTGTTCCAATTTTTCTAATATTGCTGAACCCCTCACAAACTTGTTAAGTAAGAAAAACAAGTTTTTTTGGACTGAAAATGTCAGGAGGCGTTTTTTTATATAGTTTCCGAATTTTTGCCGATATGCCTCAGTGACTAATGCATAACCCCTTAAGATGCACTCCTTAACCAAATCATAGTCAGAACTTCGCTGTACTGACAGGGATGCATATATATCGCAAGCCTTGCCAAAAAGTACACATTGCAATAAGTGAGTCCAATGCTCAGTTGGCCACTTCAAATTTTCAACAGCTTTTTCAAAATAAATAAAATATTTATCTACTTGGTTTCTCTAAAAGGGGGAACTTAATATTTCTTGTAATGTCAAAACCTGAATTTGTATGTGGACTGAGATTGTTCTTTCAATTTAATTTGAAATTCCTTTCATCCTTCTCTTTTTGTAACTGCACGTGCATTTGTTCTTTTTAAAACTCCTATTGCATTTCTCTCTCTCTCTCTCTCTCTCTCTCTCTCTCTCTCTCTCTCTCTCTCTCTCATCTTTCTGAAATTGCAATTGCAATTGCTTCTCTTCTTATTGCAACAGCAATTCTCTCTCTCTCTCTCTCTCTCTCTCTCTCTCTCTCTCTCTCTCTCTCTCTCTCTCTCTCTCTCTCACTCTCTGAAATTTCAATTGGAATAGCTTCTCTTCTAATTGCAGCTGTAACTATTTCTCTTTCTCTCTCCTCTTTCTGAAGCTCAAGCTTCCTTAACCCCAATTACAGTTTTTATTTCATTTTTAATTCCATTATTTCAATGTCAGTCTGTAGCTAACTTACTGACCGAAGGCAAAACACTTTTATCAAGAACATTCTTCTCTACCAAATATTGAATCAAAATGTTCTTAATGTCCTGTTTCGTCAAGGAAGATCTTGCTTCAGAAAGATCGTATTTTCTGGCATGTACAAGCAATTCGTCTGTTTTTCAACTGCTCTTGAGTTGGACTAGAAGAAAAAAAACAACCTCCGCTTTTGATGACAGTATGAATGAAAGCTATTGTTTTCACTAAAGATTTTAAGTAAACTGTAAAATAGTACTTGGGATTTAAAAACGGGGAATTTGAAATTTAAAAAAAATTTATGAAATATTTAGCCAAAATTTAAATAACCCAGACGAACATCCTATTTTCTTTGCTACAAATCTCAGCTATTTCAAAATAACAAAGAAAAGAGTGAGGCCAACAAGCTTTGTAAATTTTAACAAAATTAATTGATTTACTTACAAACACAGTAAAAGTATGGAAAAAGGAGAGTTTGTGAATATAATCCAAAAAACAACACTCCTTGCATTGATTTGTCCTAAATAAATCCAATTTCGAATCTCGGCGAAGTTCAAATATGGAGGACTACGACGTCAGACGAATGAAGCAGTGATATCAAAGTTCCACATTGAATTGTATGAATCACAAAAGAATAGTCAAAAGTTCCACGTTGAATTTTATGAATCACAAATTAATATTTCGGATTTATCACTCAGAATAATTTTCATCGAATGTCTGTTTCCAAAGCTTTGATGACGAAACACTTATTTTCCAGAGAATATAAATTATTCTTAAATAACAAACTGCTCCAAAATGGCACAGCAGTAAATACTTCTGATCTCTTGAAGGTACTTTTACGACTGAATTAGAAAATAGTGACATTGAATATTAAACCCCAATAAAACATCATTATGACAATTATGATAGGTCGCATGATCACTATACACAAGGCAACTGACACGTGCGCCAGGATAGTCTTATTTAAGATCCAATAATAAAAAATGTTGATGACACAAGGTGATCACGCGAGTAATGTATGTAAGACCTTGATTATGACTAATCATTTAAACTTCATGTAACCAAGCATCTGAACGAGTTCAGCTAAAAATAATGCTAATGAAATACGTTTTAGTTCCGTACAAACAGAATGTACTTTAAAAGAAAATATCGAATCCCGTGAAAATATTCATTACAATAAAATTTAATGAAACAAATTTAAAATAAAAAAGAATTTTAAAACTAACACACAAGCAATTGAATTACACATTCTTAACAAAGGCTACAAACAATATTCGCAGCAATGTCAAGTTGAATTTGATATTGGTATTGTGCTATCTCTTCATTATCTTCATAAAAAAAGAAAAGATATAAAAATACTTTATTAAAAAATCTTTACTACCCTATGCTTTATTTTATTATTCAATATCAAAGAGTATGCATTTCCGTCAAAGGTGAGCTGAAAGTAAATGGTGACTACAAAAAAGTTTTGTTTGGTGAGATATCATTTATAATTGATGATTACGATCTAGTTTGGTAAAAGAAGTTATAGACATAGAGATCCAGTTTCTTCATGCATATTCGTGTGTATTTGTATCTAATTTCTTAATAAAATATTAAGACAATAAAACAATTTAGGAGATAATAATAATAATAATAATAATAATAATAATAATAATAATAATAATAATAATAATAATAATTATTATTATTATTATTATTATTATTATTATTATTATTATTATTATTATTATTATTATTATTATTATTATTATTATTATTATTATTATTATTATATAAGTGTTTAACCATAATTTCTTCTCATTTCTTGCTATGAGAATGAATTACTCATGACTTAAGAAATGTCTTTGTCCATGGAGAGAGAGAGAGAGAGAGAGAGAGAGAGAGAGAGAGAGAGAGAGAGAGAGAGAGAGAGAGAGAGAGAGAGAGAGAGAGAGAGTATCGTACAGATAATTAAATCTCGACTAAATTCACAATAGCCAAAGAGTATAAATTTAACAGTTGTGATTAATGCAACAATCATTTTGAAGAAATGTATTTTACTAAATTTAAAATAGAAAAATAGTTTGGAATAAATTACTAAACATTATTCTTTATTACTTAAAGAATATTGTATTTCCAAGTTAAATCTAAACACGAAGTTGGTAGCGAATTCGTCTTGTCCAATAATAATTACCATATATACAAATGAAAATAAAATCTTAAAAACAATCATTCAATTAGATTATAATATAAAATAGAGAGAAATAAAAAAAAAAGAATATTGCAAAAGTATGAACTTCAAAAAGAAAAATCTCTAACATTAGAAAAGTACTTATTCTTTAAGAAATTTACGAACACAGACGGCTCTTACCTGTAAGAGCAGACAGAGTCGTTCTGATTCTGCTAGCGAACGAACAGATTTACGTAAGTCCGCTTGTGAATTTATATAGGGACACATATCCCCGTCCTCAAAAAAGGAAAAACATTAGGTGGCGCTCTACAGTTTCGTATTTAGCGCGCTCTACAGTTTCGTATTTAGCATAGGGTTAAAATTTTAAAGAAAAAGAGTTTCCCCGTTTTTCCTCACTAGTTATACTGGTTAATTAAAAGAGATTTTGTATATCTTAGGTCTTGTTCAAAGAACCTTTAATTCCCTTTATTTTGATGTATGATTGATGGGTGTAATATGGGTTAGAGAGTACACAACTTGGCCTTACTCCAGATGTGAACCTTTCAAAAAAGTGCTAGCTCTACTTGCTCATTTTCACTTCTCGAACTTCAGAGGTAAATTGTAAAAAAAAAAAAAACGATAACTTTTTTTTTTACATTTTATGTATTTGGTAATTCAGTCATGGCACTTTTAGAAGCTAGTATTATCTAGTTTGGCAAAATTCATTTTCCATATTTTAATAGCTGCCAAGAATAGTGTACTTTAGACAAATTTAGGTTGATTTTTGGAGCACAAGGGAGCAGTCATTTTAGTTAGCAGTGTCCTAAGATCATTTAAAATTTCCAAAAGTACAATATCCAAAGAAATTTCATCCACATTACATGAAAGTAGTATATTGGTATGCCAACATTCTCTCCACTGTGCATGTTTAAAATGCAAACAACTTCACCTTACATACATCTCTCTCTCAAAAGTACATAATAACTTAAATCAGAACGAGACTCCTGTCTAATCTTTACTGGAACCGATTGTGTTAAGCTACGTAATTATTTCGAGAAACTTTGAGTCTTGTAACTTATTCACTCAAAAGGAATTGTAGGAACTTGGTTTATCCGTGCTGCAAATTTTGCTGACTTGGCATACAATGTATAATACGAGGGGTGGGGGTGAGAATTTGCACTTGATTGTAAGGGCGCAGTCTTTGGGAAAATAGGATATAGTTGTAATACGAAAATAAATAATATCACTCTTAATATATTTTAGTAGAAATTTACTTTCGATATAATTGATTGAAAAATTACTTTTAATGAAATTTAGATAAAATTTCAATATTATTAATTGTACAAAATATTTCTGTCCTACTAATAACAATGTAGGGCAATACGAAGGCAAATTGGACTGGTACTAAATCAAAATCAAACGATTTTATTTTAGATGGACATCAGAGTCCTTTCAAAATTTTGGATGTATAATGTTCAGGTCTATATTTGATAGCTGGGATTTAATCACACCCAAAATAGAGTCAACTCTTAATAGCTGGAAACGTACATATTGCTCTGAATGGAAAAACTATCAACATTAAATCTGTTGTTTAAATGTGTACTTTTTTTTCTAAATTTAAACACCTTTTTGAGGATCTGAAACGAATACATAAATACTCAAATTATAATAAATTTTGTGAAAAATTAAATATAAAACAACAAAATATCACAATATATTATCAGGCACTACATCAACTCATTTTTTTAAAAAATCACATTAGAGTAAGCATAGTGACTATTTGAATAAAAAATCGATAGCATATTTTCAGGCACTACGTCAGTTTCTTTATTAAATCCATCCTATAGTCAGAAACTTCAGTTCTTTATTTTAAAATTTTAAGCAAAGTAAGGAATTATACCCGTCCCATTTTTTAGTTTTAGAATAGATCCTGCACGAACATAAACGTGTACCCTTATCATGCATTAAACTTTAGACAATATTTTCTCTGGATTGCATATTAACCACTTCATGTTTCAACTTCTTGCCAACAACTTTTTAAAACTTGTACTGGAAAAATTGCAAACATTTACTAAGTTGAAAACAAATTCGAATAAAAAAATTTATCTTCCATCAATATCGTACAATTAAAAATAAGCTAGGGTCACAATAGTTTTGTATAAAAGATTTGCACGAGAAAGGCATCCATTATATTTTAATTACAGTTGTATGTGATGGTTCTTAAAAATATAAATATGAATTGAAAGGAACAGTTTAGACTATTTGACAGAGATACAGAGAATTCATAAAAATTATTTGAAAATAGTAAAATAATGTGTAGTACACCAAAGTTATAATGTCAATTAATGACATATTAACCATCTACTGAGAGTGGCGCATTATGTCAACGCGTAATTTTAGGATTATTATTTTGGAAGATATTCTTAATAATGTTTCCTGTTGATTTGATTTATTTTCTCTAGTCTTATTGTTTTGGGGTATTTAAATATTTTCTTTAGCGATTTCTTTACAGAAATAATTTAAGTTTTAAAAACTATTAGCTTTTTCTTGTATACATCTGATGTAGTTCGCTCTCTCTCTCTCTCTCTCTCTCTCTCTCTCTCTCTCTCTCTGGCGCACGCGCACACCCCGCCATTCACACCCACCCACCCACCGTGATCTTAGTCACGGGTGCTCGATGTGAGCTTGTTGTTGAAAAAAGCAATAATATGAAGGGGAAAACAAATCGTACAAAGTGACAAAATTACCTCAGATTGACCCCATGACCCGTTCTGACATCGCGTTGAGCTCCTATGATTTAGTGACATCCCACTCCTAGATCGTTGATTTTGTCTCTTTAAGCCGTCAACGAGACCGGCACTATACTACACGGTCCGCCAAGTACAAGTGACATCACTAATCATAGTTCCACATGGTAACTCCCACAAGTGGGATACTAAGGCCTAGCCATGCATTAACCAGAATTAAAAACACGGTTAAAAAAAAAGAAAGAAAAAAAAACGAGAATAATGAAGTCATAAAATTAAATAATGCCTCCATGTGACATGATTCGCGAAGGTTTGCATTGTCACAAGTTTTATTATGAATTATGCTTGCCATGCAGTTTTGTTCTTTTATGTGTACAAACGCATCGCTTAGTTTTACCACCACTGTCAATGAGAAATGAATAATGCAAAGCTAGAGACAAACCAGTATCCACAGTTTAATGTATATTAAAGATTGCAAGAGTTATTTCCCTTTTTAAATTTTGAATTAACGGAGCTATAATATCCAGGGATCAGTGTTCCCCCCCACTGAATTAAAGAAATTATATATATATATATATATATATATATATATATATATATATATATATATATATATATATATATATATATACACACACACACACACATATCTATATATATATATATATATATATATATATATATATATATATATATATATATATATATATATATATATATATATATATATATATATATAATCTTGTAACATGTTCATAATTCAATTAGCACATATGCAAAAAAAATATTTTAAAATGTATATAATTTAAGTATTATTACAAGAAAGTTATGGATGGACAGACGGGTGGACAAATTTGTATCAGTATTCAAATTTTCCATGTTATAAGGTTGATTTTAAGAAATGACAATACAAAAGTGATTCATAAATACAAGTCAAAATTCAGCAAACCCATTGACTTGAATGACAGTGAGAATAATATGGAGTTCACCAATCAGAGAGCATCTTAACACTGACCTGTAAACCAATGGAAAGTCGGAGATTCTTAATATCTGCTTTCCTCAAGTCTATGGAGAAGCTAACGAAGAAAATTCAAGCGCATATTGTGTGACAAGAGGGAAAGGATAACTGATACCAAATGTGTCTTAATTTCATAAACGATGAGTAAATGCATGAAAAATGGTGTTGCGAAGTCATTTGGAAAAAGTGTTCAAGCTACGTTAAATTTATACTCGAATAATTACAGAATGGAAGAATTCCATCATCTCAGATAAAAGGACTTGTAACTGTGGTCACATAACTAATTAGTTATTTATTTTCTTACTGTGGTCAACATCTGGCACAGTCAGTTGCGTAAAGAGGCAGAAACGGGGCAACCGGGCGTCACAGTTTATGGGGCGCCAAAACACCTTTGGACCATCATCATCGCCCCAGGCGCTATTTGCCCTTAACACCACGGGTACAGTCAGTAACCTGGGACGCTGTATTATCGCGGTACATAATACTGTTATCATTACACAAAAAACCGATCTGCTATTGCTGCATTGTTACAAATTGTAATGTTTCTCTGCTTTTCCCTTTATCTATTTCTATAGAAGATTTTGGTCAATCCAATCGCGTTAATGTAAATAAAACCAGATATGGTGTCTGACCCAGATTACCTCTATATTATCGCAGTATTTACCTAAATTATGTATGGTAGCACGCACATTATAGCGGCACATATTACGATAAACACAATTTTCAACTTGGTGATAAGATGTAACGCCACACACTTGCAATGGCTGAAAATTTTCACCAAAATAAAGGATTTAATGACTAAATTAATGTCAGCTAAGTTAAAATCCATGATAATTACAGCAGTAAACAAAATATGTATCACTTTGTCTGAATTAAGTGTAATGTGGGCAGAGAAATCTAGATATATACGAATAAATCAATTATTAATAATATTATTTTTGAAATATTACTAATTTTAAAAGTAGTTAAACTATTATTGCTTCCCTATTTATGTTGTATTAGTAGGCTCATTAGCAGCGCTGTGTCAATTCGGGTCTATATTGGCTACCATGAAATCAAACTGCAACCGTGACCATGTAATGACATGCACATCTCTATCAGGATAAGACCTATAATCATCAAACATCAGACGATACAATGAATTAATTTCGTAATCAAATCCAATGAAGGTATAGCAAGTTTGATTGGAGTTTTGTTTACAGTGATCAACGTAATTTCAAGTACTTTACAAAAAAGTGATGTTCATTCTTGTTCATTGTAAACTTATAAAAATGTAGACATTTTAAATGAAATTGCGCTAAAAGATATTTGCGTCCTTACTGGCTACAGCTTTACCTAAGTAAACAACCGCTAGTCGACGCGTGTCCAAAATTAATCGGAAAATTCCATTTGTCGCGATAAGATAGAGTCCGCGATAATATAGCGTTGGACTATACCTGATTTAGGCATAAGCTAAAGCTACAGCTTAGGGCCATAAAATCGGAAGAGGTTCCTCAAATTTATTTTATACCAAATATGGCCTCTATAGCTTTCCATAGCTTTGTCTAAATCCGGCACTTGGTACAGTGCAGAAGTTGATATGATAAGTGTATCAAGACGCTATCGTTTGATTTACCATGTTAACCTTCCTACAATATAAGCAACAACAACACCACCACCAACAACAATACGAGTCCTGTTACGTAGAAAGATTGCATTCTCCCGATATTTAGTTAACAGCTTGTCTAAATATCACTTTAAGAGGAACAATATAAACCTTTTTTTTTCAATAGAAATAACAAGTTTTAGATTTCAATAAAATTCCAAAATAGTTCGCATATATATATATATATATATATATATATATATATATATATAAACACAATATATAAACACTATATATATATATATAATCTTGCCATGGACGAAAGCTAGTGTTTTGATGCACGTTCGTGATTATCATAAATATTATTATTGTTAATATAGTTTTGATTACAGGCACACAAATGCATCGCTTTCTTTCTGTCGCACATTGTTACGCATGGTATAAAAGTAGAATGAATAATACGGAAGGAAAAGAGTAGATTCGTTAGCTTTTCTGCAATTAAAAGATTACAAGAGTTATTTCCCTTATTAGCTTTTTAAATTAAATGCATAATTAATTATTTCTTTTTCTTAATATGATTAATTATTACAATTATAAAAGCAATAAACTATTTTTTATATGTATATAATATAATGCTCTTATTTATTATCCAACTTTATAGAAATAAGTAGATGAATTAATGAAAACCGTACCAATAAAATAACACACCATACAAATAACTATTTTTAGAAATATATAGCAATAAATAACGCTTGTATCAGTTATGGATGGACAGACGGGTGGACAAATTTGTATTAGTATACAAATCCCCCGCTTTTTAACGGTGATTTTTAGGAATCCACTGTACCCAAGTGGATTAGTATATCAAATTAAAGAAAACAATACATTATTTAATTTTAAATGTCTTATTCACGTTCTTGAACCAATTTATTTCTCGGCTGCACTAAAGAAAAGTAGTTACATAATATCCGTGTCAAAATACCTTGCAAGTAATTTACATATACCAATGCTAATTAAAAATGTAATAGCCTGTGTGAAATTAGGCTAATTTTGAGTATGTGTGTGATTTTGGACTTAGCTTTACAAATTTTACTGTCGTGTCCCTGCAATGTGGCAGTTTATACATCAGGTCTTGGACTGGGTCTTCATGACTCAGACTAGACTAACAAGTAGGTCACTGCTTTTTTTTTTCTCTTCTTTTCTGATAGCTGTCAGAAAAGAATAAAAAAGCAGAGACCTACTTGTTGGTCTAGCCGCAGACATGTATTATGATGTCCTACCGAGTCACATTATCCTGACACCAGGTCGACGATTCCTAACACTAACCTCTTAAAGCTGAACACATAGCAAGGCAAGACCTATTTTAAGTGATTTGCATCAGAGAAAGTTCAGTTAGCCAAAATTTCTAGAACAATGCACCCATATATAGCACAAAAACAAATATCAATTAAAAACTCTAGCAAACCATTTTAAAAAAAGAGTTTTAAATATTGTGAAATAAAATGAAACAATTTTGAAGAATGATACAAAAAAAAAACAAAACAGCCTGACACTTTACTAATGCATGCATTATAATGGGGAAGGAGGTGAGAAATGCCATAACTTTAAACATATTTTCCTTTCTACATCACCTGTTTATAAATATTCCTATATCTAGTGTGAGACAAGAAGATTGTGACAAAAGCTTCTTTCCAATAATGTGAAAAACATTAAAAATTTTTGGTTTTAAATGCTGATGATAATGTGTGTGTATATAAAAAGTCTTTTCTTCACATCTGCAATACCCTCAGCAAAGTAAAAATCTCTCAAACTCAAAAATCAAATTTGGTCAAAAATGTTTTGGGCTCTGAGGGATTACTTTGTATATTGTTTGAAAAACAAAATAAGCAGACTTAGTACATCATCTGCAAGTTTTTCAAATATCCCAAGTAAAAGGCTTGCTGAGTACAAAATAAAACAGATGCTAACATTTACTCTTCATCCAATTCAGAAAGCAATAAAGTAAGGCATATTTTTTGTTCAGTTTCAAAATATGAGAGCAACTTGTTAGTTATCAATTATCCAGTTTTACTGAACAATTATTTATAACTAAAATCTATATAGTATTTAAATTCATTCATTTTATGAAAAATTATTATGGCTAGTCTTCCTCTAGTATCTTATGTAATTCAATGTTCAAAATGAATTTATAAAGGAATGAATGCAGTTCTTGCAACAATTTCCTGAGTATTGTTTACAGTGAAAATAGTAGGTAAATTAGTTTTGTCAAACAATTCAAACTGTTATTTCCAATAAAGCTGTAAGTAATCTTTCTGATCACTAAACCAGAAGATCTAATTTTTCTAATTTTGGGAACCTAGTTTAATTTTAATTTATAATTTAAATTCAAAGCAAATTGAGAGCCAAGAAAAGTGAATTCAGTAGCTCCAGTCTAAACTGTACTCTGGACAATATAGAATTTTACAACCCATTCTACTATAAAATTAAATATCTTTTCATGTTTTTCAAATATTTATAATAAAGATAAAAAAAATGAAAACAGATAAATAAAATCTAATGCAGATATTTGTTTTTTTGGAACTGGGGAAATTTCATATGCATATTGTGATATTTAATAAGTTTAGTATTTACATTAATTCCTTTAATTTTTTACCTTTTCCCTGATCATGACACAATTATGAACACAATTATAGGGAAAGGTATTTCTACTCTGCAATTTCATTAGATGTCAAACAACTAAAAAGACTTGCCAGATTAGATTTATAATTTTACAAACAATTTTATTGATTTTATTGTATCCAAGGTAAAATTGTAAAATGGTTTTCTATAAAAGACCATACTAAAGAATCAACAGTCTATTAAAAATAGACCAGGTTTGTTAAACATCTTTGCATAAAACAATAAATCATATAAATTGCAAATATTTTCACCAGTATATTTTCCTTTAATAAAGCCAGTTTGGTGTGTATTTACAATTTGAGCTAATACTATTTCTATTCTATTTGTGGTACAACTAGGGATGATTTTATGTGAAAGATTTTAAAATACATTGTCTCCCATTTTTAAAATATCAATTCAGCTTATCTCCCTTTAGTATACATGTAGTTGCTACCTTCTCTTGTGTAGGTGATGATTTACCTGATACATGTATATATAAAAGACAGGACCAGTATCTTTAAAACGTAGTTTTTAATAAATTGAATTGTAAATCTATCTGAGCAACAACTTTTATTATTTGTCATATTTTTCAAAGCTAAGCTTACCTTAAGATGTGAGACAGTTCCTTGTAAAGATCCATTTTGAATATTATTCACTCTCTGTATATCTGTACATTTCTTCTAAAATCTCTTTGAACTACCATAATGTTTTCTTAAATTAGGCATCATCTTTCTGATATAAAATCTATTATCCAAGTGTCCAAAATAATTGGTTTTTAATATCTTCACTTTGCAAGCCTGCCATCTGACTTTAACACTTTCCATTTTCCTCTGAATTTTCGTGAGATGATCTTGTTTTCTTTTCAAATGAGAAAATTGCTGTAGTTTATTAAACTGTTTTAATGTTTATAATTTTTGTGTAAGAAGTTTTTACAGTTGATCTTCCTGTCAAATTAAATGTTTTCTCCTCCAATTTTTAACAGCATAGTTTACAAAATAACTGTTTATTGAAGCTTCAGCTTCTAATCTTGGATGTTATTAATATTGTGCATTTTTTCCACATATGCATACTAACTTGTAATAACCCATTTCACAGAAAATATGGTCTTAATCTTTCAGCAAAAGGCTGTTCAATTTTTAAAATGTTTTGTGGTTAATAATTTTGAAGTCAAAAGTTTAATCTAGATAAGAAAATGGTTAGTTCAATATCATGTTTATGTAGAAGTATGACAAGTAAATGGTCAGTTCAACATGTTTCTATAGAAGCATGACAATTGAATAGTCAGTTCAATAGCATATTTCTATAGCTTGACAAGTGAATGTTCAGTTCAATGGCATGTTTCTACAGAGGCTTGACAAGTGAATGGTCAGTTCAATGGCATGTTTCTACAGAGGCTTGACAAGTGAATGTTCAGTTCAATGGCATGTTTCTACAGAGGCTTGACAAGTGAATGGTCAGTTCAGTGGCATGTTTCTACAGAGGCTTGACAAGTGAATGTTCAGTTCAATGGCATGTTTCTACAGAGGCTTGACAAGTGAATGGTCAGTTCAATGGCATGTTTCTACAGAGGCTTGACAAGTGAATGGTCAGTTCAGTGGCATGTTTCTACAGAGGCTTGACAAGTGAATGTTCAGTTCAATGGCATGTTTCTACAGAGGCTTGACAAGTGAATGGTCAGTTCAGTGGCATGTTTCTACAGAGGCTTGACAAGTGAATGGTCAGTTCAGTGGCATGTTTCTATAGAAGCTTGACAAGTGAATGGTCAATTCAATATCATGTTTCTATAGAAACTTGACAAGTGAATGGTCAGTTCAATAGCATTTTTCTATAGAAACTTGACAAGTGAATAGTTAGTTCAATAGTACATTTCTATAGAAATTTTACAAGTGAATGGTCAGTTTAATAGCATGTTGCTATAGAAGCTTTACAAGTGAATGGTCAGTTCAATAGTAGATTTCTATAGAAACTTTACAAGTGAATGGTCATTTCAATAGCATATTTCTACAGAAGATTCAGCTGCACATGTAAACAGATCTTCAGAAATAAGCAAAAAGTCAAGCTAGGGAGTTCAAGGGTTTGTTATTCTCCTTGCATGTCTCTTGGTAGTTATTGGTTGTGCAACAAATTCTAATGTTTATTATCAAATACAGGAAAAATTCCATGCATTTGACATTGTTGGGACCAAATGTTTTAATTTGTATTAAAAATACACAATTATGACCAACTGATATGTATTTGGTAAGTCTGCAAAAGGAAATTGGTTATTGAGGTGGGTTTTTCTGTACTTTTTTTGTGCATAGAAGGAGTAAATTGGTGGTCTTAGAGGTAAAGGAACCTGAGAACACTGAGAAATCTATTATTTTTTTATTGTTGAGCACTGCATTGGCCAGACAGGTTTAATCTGTTTGAGAATAGATGACATATATAATCTGAAAATTCATATCTTATAATCTAACACAAATATTTCACTTTAGTTTTTGTTGAAATTCAACAAGATATCCAGTGTTGGTGGGCTTAGTACACACTGGTGTTCCAAGAGTATGGAGAACAAATTGAATAAAAGAAAGTTTGATAATAAAGAGGTAATTTTCATTCAGTCATGAGTTCTGAGATGAGTTTAAACAATAATTTTGAGTCTCAAAAATTTGTCATGATGTATAAAGTCTTTCAGTTGTCTTTCTTGAAATCATTGCTTGCAACCATAATAGGTCATCTATTCATTAGAAACCATTATGCACATGAGAATCCCTTAAAAAAAGCATGTGATACCTGTAATCAATATGTAATCAATATGGGGCATATTGACTATTTAGACTATTATGATCATTAGGTAGCAATAGAATATGAAAAAGAAACAAAAAAAACAACAATTGTTTTATGGTTCACAAAATGGGGGTAAAAAAAGAAAGACATGAAACCTGAGAAAAAAGGAGTTGATAAACATAACTCTGTAAATACAGACTCAGCTGGGCACCTGGCAAATATTTCTCTATCTGTCCATCCTTAGTTTTCTCTATCTGTCCATCCTTAGTTTTCTCTATCTGTCCATCCTTAGTTCAACATTGTTGGAAATGGTTTTGTCTATCTGTCCATCCCTAGTTTTCTCTATCTGTCCATCCTTAGTTTTACATTGTTGGAAATGGTTTTCTCTATCTGTCCATCCTTAGTTTTCTCTATCGGTCCATCCTTAGTTTTACATTGTTGGAAATGGTTTTCTCTATCTGTCCATCCTTAGTTTTCTCTATCTGTCCATCCTTAGTTTTACATTGTTGGAAATGGTTTTGTCTATCTGTCCATCCCTAGTTTTCTCTATCAGTCCATCCTTAGTTTTACATTGTTGGAAATGGTTTTCTCTATCTGTCCATCCTTAGTTTTCTCTATCTGTCCATCCTTAGTTTTACATTGTTGGAAATGGTTTTGTCTATCTGTCCATCCTTAGTTTTCTCTATCTGTCCATCCTTAGTTTTACATTGTTGGAAATGGTTTTGTCTATCTGTCCATCCTTAGTTTTCTCTATCTGTCCATCCTTAGTTTTACATTGTTGGAAATGGTTTTGTCTATCTGTCCATCCTTAGTTTTCTCTATCTGTCCATCCTTAGTTTTACATTGTTGGAAATGGTTTTGTCTATCTGTCCATCCTTAGTTTTCGCTATCTGTCCATCCTTAGTTTTACATTGTTGGAAATTGTTTTGTCTATCTGTCCATCCTTAGTTTTCTCTATCTGTCCATCCTTAGTTTTACATTGTTGGAAATGGTTTTGTCTATCTGTCCATCCTTAGTTTTCTCTATCTGTCCATCCTTAGTTTTACATTGTTGGAAATGGTTTTCTCTATCTGTCCATCCTTAGTTTTCTCTATCTGTCCATCCTTAGTTTTACATTGTTGGAAATGGTTTTGTCTATCTGTCCATCCTTAGTTTTCTCTATCTGTCCATCCTTAGTTTTACATTGTTGGAAATGGTTTTGTCTATCTGTCCATCCTTAGTTTTCTCTATCTGTCCATCCTTAGTTTTACATTGTTGGAAATGGTTTTCTCTATCTGTCCATCCTTAGTTTTCTCTATCTGTCCATCCTTAGTTTTACATTGTTGGAAATGGTTTTGTCTATCTGTCCATCCCTAGTTTTCTCTATCTGTCCATCCTTAGTTTTACATTGTTGGAAATGGTTTTGTCTATCTGTCCATCCTTAGTTTTCTCTATCTGTCCATCCTTAGTTTTACATTGTTGGAAATGGTTTTGTCTATCAGTCCATCCCTAGTTTTCTCTATCTGTCCATCCTTAGTTTTACATTGTTGGAAATGGTTTTGTCTATCTGTCCATCCTTAGTTTTCTCTATCTGTCCATCCTTAGTTTTACATTGTTGGAAATGGTTTTGTCTATCTGTCCATCCTTAGTTTTCTCCATCTGTCCATCCTTAGTTTTACATTGTTGGAAATGGTTTTGTCTATCTGTCCATCCTTAGTTTTCTCTATCTGTCCATCCTTAGTTTTACATTGTTGGAAATGGTTTTGTCTATCTGTCCATCCCTAGTTTTCTCTATGTGTCCATCCTTAGTTTTACATTGTTGGAAATGGTTTTGTCTATCTGTCCATCCTTAGTTTTCTCTATCTGTCCATCCTTAGTTTTACATTGTTGGAAATGGTTTTGTCTATCTGTCCATCCTTAGTTTTCGCTATCTGTCCATCCTTAGTTTTACATTGTTGGAAATTGTTTTGTCTATCTGTCCATCCTTAGTTTTCTCTATCTGTCCATCCTTAGTTTTACATTGTTGGAAATGGTTTTGTCTATCTGTCCATCCTTAGTTTTCTCTATCTGTCCATCCTTAGTTTTACATTGTTGGAAATGGTTTTGTCTATCTGTCCATCCCTAGTTTTCTTTATCTGTCCATCCTTAGTTTTACATTGTTGGAAATGGTTTTCTCTATCTGTCCTTCCTTAGTTTTCTCTATCTGTCCATCCTTAGTTTTACATTGTTGGAAATGGTTTTGTCTATCTGTCCATCCCTAGTTTTCTCTATCTGTCCATCCTTAGTTTTACATTGTTGGAAATGGTTTTCTCTATCTGTCCATCCTTAGTTTTCTCTATCTGTCCATCCTTAGTTTTACATTGTTGGAAATGGTTTTGTCTATCTGTCCATCCCTAGTTTTCTCTATCTGTCCATCCTTAGTTTTACATTGTTGGAAATGGTTTTGTCTATCTGTCCATCCTTAGTTTTCTCTATCTGTCCATCCTTAGTTTTACATTGTTGGAAATGGTTTTGTCTATCTGTCCATCCCTAGTTTTCTCTATCTGTCCATCCTTAGTTTTACATTGTTGGAAATGGTTTTGTCTATCTGTCCATCCTTAGTTTTCTCTATCTGTCCATCCTTAGTTTTACATTGTTGGAAATGGTTTTGTCTATCTGTCCATCCCTAGTTTTTTCTATCTATCCATCCTTAGTTTTACATTGTTGGAAATGGTTTTCTCTATCTGTCCATCCTTAGTTTTCTCTATCTGTCCATCCTTAGTTTTACATTGTTGGAAATGGTTTTGTCTATCTGTCCATCCTTAGTTTTCTCTATCTGTCCATCCTTAGTTTTACATTGTTGGAAATGGTTTTCTCTATCTGTCCATCCTTAGTTTTCTCTATCTGTCCATCCTTAGTTTTACATTGTTGGAAATGGTTTTGTCTATCTGTCCATCCCTAGTTTTTTCTATCTGTCCATCCTTAGTTTTACATTGTTGGAAATGGTTTTGTCTATCTGTCCATCCCTAGTTTTCTTTATCTGTCCATCCTTAGTTTTACATTGTTGGAAATGGTTTTGTCTATCTGTCCATCCCTAGTTTTACATTGTTGAAAATGGTTTTAAAAGCATATTACGGAGATGCATTGTTACAAGAAGATACATAAATATGCTCAGCATATTGCATTTACCAATTATTTTCTTTATGTGCTACAAATAAAAAAATTTAAACACAATTTATATTTATACAGATGAATCTTAGCTATTTTCCTGACAATCCTTTTAGTGATTTCAAGCTACTTTACCTTCTCCAGTTCAAGGTTTGAATACAGTCTCAGAAGTATTTGGATAATAAATGAATTTTAATAAGTTATGGTTTTTTATGCAGGGAGATTTCTTTATCTTTACAGGCATGCATGAAGAGGTCCCTTATTAAACCTCTCATTTCTATCATGGAGTCATTATTTATATGCTTTTGTTAAATATTATTCAAAGTCTCTCGAGGTCATATGGTAATATATGTATGTATGTATGTATGTATGTATGTATGTATGTATGTATGTATGTATGTATGTATGTATGTATGTATGTATGTATGTATGTATGTATGTATGTATGTATGTATGTATGTATGCATGCATGCATGCATGCATGCATGCATGCATGCATGCATGCATGCATGCATGCATGTATGTACAGGTTATTATAAAATAGTTTTGTGAAGTACTTTGTGAGCTTAAATGTACATGATTATTCTGTTGAAATGAAGACATTATAGTATCTTAAATGCAGTGGTCCACCTCACAGAAGGTTTTCCCCCTCCGGTATAAGACCACATTGACTGACACTATATTAGCATATTTTAACCACTGTGTCCACTTTATGAGGTACGCCCATTTAGGAGACCATATTATCATTGCAAAAAAGCTGATCTTATATAGGGATCCAATCAATATATATTATTTTATTAGTCATGAATCTTCTGCTATTAATGAACTTGTGTAGTCTATTTCATTTTCTATTTTTCTTTGTGGAGGATTATTATATCAACTTGTATCATAATAACCAAACTAATGGGCTGGCTCATTGACTGATGGGTTGATCCAGAACTGATCTTTGCTTATTTCTGCTTTGTAGTGTACCCTGGATATTTAGGAATAATACCTGAATACTATAATGTTTTTCACTTATGAATTCCCTTATATTGATATACTGTGTATCCCCTGATATTGACATTATGTCTATTCCTTGATATTGGCATAGTGTACCTTCCCTGATATTGACATACTGTATAATCCATGATAACGACATACTGCTATTTATATTCAATTTGTATTGTTTGTTGGCATTTCTCAATGATTATGTGCATCTGCATTTTTACATGACCTTATCCAAAATAAAGTTAATGGTTTACCTTACCAGTGATATTTATTTTCCAGACAATAAAACACATACATTCTATTTATCATTGTGGATTAAATATTAAGATCATTATCAATGGAAGTATACATGTTTATTTGAATCTGAGACAACCTTGAACATTTTATAAAGGAAAACTAACTTACATCCTGGCTCTATTATTGTGTCTTAGTATTTTATATCAATGTTGTTTACTTAAAAAAATTATTTATTCTTGCCTTTGCATCTGAAGCAGAATCAGTTTTATATTTGTGTACATTTTTAATTTGGTTGGACTTATGTATTCAAATTATTATTCACTAGAATTACAAAGTGCTCAATAATATTCTTTGACTAAAGCTTTAATTTGGAATGTTAGTGAATTCAGACAAGGACATTTTGGATTATATTACATGTACTGTGATACATCAAAAGACTGTTAATACATTGCAATACTTCAGACCATTGACACATTTACATGTTCAAGTCAATAAGCACATCAACACATCCAATATCAAAATTTATTTGGTATACAACTAGAATTCAATTGGAACTTTATACATTTGGATGTGATATAACATACAGGATTATTTGGGATTTAATTCATGTTACTGCAATATCTTTTAAGATTAAATTTTCACATTTTATTCTAGAAAAATAAATCGTCTGTTGAATTTTACAAAACATGTTGGTTTTCAATCCTTCTGTTACTTAATTTTAGACCACAGAGTTGTAACACCATTCCCTGAGATTGACATACTGTCTATTCCCTGAGATTTATATACATGTCAGATAAAACTTTTACAAAATCAGTCCTCATATGAACTAAAGTGAAGAAAGAATGACTTATTGGCAAATCTGAAAGTACTTATTAAATATATCAATGTGATATTCGTTTAAACTTTTTTGTGTGCCAGAGTTTGGTTTTATTACAATCCTTATCTAAACTCTATACAATCCTTATCTAAACTCTATGCAATCACTTTTAAAGAAACAACAGCATAATTAAAACACCTTACATTAAACAAATGTTCTGCAACTCAGAACAATTTTTGGATTTGTATTTTGCATCTACACAGTGAAACTCACTTATCCAGAATAAGTTTATTATGGCAGATTCCAGTGCCAAACAATTTTCAAAAAGGCTATTCATCTTGAAAAACATAACATAATGGTAAGTTTTTTGTTTCTTACATTTTAATGGCCCTTAAACAAATTATTTACTTTATCAAGCCAAAGAAATGAAACCAATTACATTTCAAAGGTCATAATGAGGCAACGGAACAGGGTAGGCATAAATGAGTAGTAAACCATGCTAGCCTTGGATTGTTCCACCAAATGAACTACTGTGGCTCTCAAAATGTTTAAGTAACAAGCGATGTGAGTTTGACTGTATTTTATTCTGTTTATTAATACTTACACGTATTGTTATTAACCTGCTAAAAAATGATGCTTAGTTAAGATGAAACTTGTCAGGTGAGGCCTCCAGCTGTAGGTTGGTTGGTTGGTTTTTTAGTTGCACATTTAGCACTTTATTTCATTCAGAGGAAGATGGAATCTAATGGCTTTCCCAAGGAAACACAGAGGCATCCAAACCAGTCTGGCCCAAGTGCCTTTCCCAAGGAAACACAGAGGCATCCAAACCAGTCTGGCCCAAGTGCCTTTTCCAAGGAAACACAGAGGCATCCAAACCAGTCTGGCCCAAGTGCCTTTCCCAAGGAAACATAGAGGCATCCAAACCAGTCTGGCCCAAGTGCATTTCCCACCTTTCCCAAGGAAATACAGAGGCATCCAAACCAATCTGGCCCAAGTGCCTTTCCCAAGGAAATACAGAAGCATCCAAACCAGTCTGGCCCAAGTGGGTATCCTCCTTTTGTTGAACAATTGCTTGAGCCAAGAATTTTCAAATTAGAGAACCTCTATGATTCTAATAATGTGGTCATTTTTTTACCAAATATGAAAGGTACTTGACTTTGGTAATCACAGAACCCTCCCCAAATTCACACTAATGCAAAAATGTCCACATGACATCACCAGATACTCCAGTACTATCGGTAAATGGTACAATATGTAATGTGGCACTGTCTCTTACTGGAACGAATGTGTAATAAAACAAATTTATCCATATCCTCTGCTCATAAGCATTTGCAAATATTATATCTCAATCTATTATCTGATGATATTCAACTTGTCATGATGAAAAATGGAAAATTAGAAACAAATTAAGCTGCAGTAAGGTGTCATGTTTGATTGGTTATACACTTATAATATAAAAATGTTTGAAATAGGAGCTTATGCAGCATTACAAACATGATAAATGTAAATCTTGTAAGAGATTTTGAGTTTATAAACATTGATGTATATCACAAGTATATATGAACAAAAACAACACAAAATTAAATACACATTTTATTTGCTGAAGAATTTACTTAAGTATCTGATTTAAAATATATTTACATATTAAATAAAGTGTACAAAATATATTCAAAATAGTGTACATGTGAATTCTATACAAAACAGGATGTGTGTCACAATTTGGAGAATAAGAGATTCGTATTAAAAAAATTCAAGTTACAGCGTTTTCCAATATTTCGAACAGGAGGACAGCATATATACATTCTCAAAAAGATGGGTCTGAGCTATCGTCAGATAAATACGGTAAATCAAGCATTTCAATTAACGGTAATTAAATTATATAACTTGCAAAAGTTTATCCCTTTACTGATTTTGCATTTCTTCAATAAAAATGAAAGACTTCAATAACAATACGATACAGCCATATGCCATCTTGCCAAAACAAATTGTGGACTTGCTATGGGAAGAGTAAGAACAACCAAAGAAATTCAATTACTAAAAATAAAATATCCTCTCATCTGACATTTGTGTTTGTTACACGGAAATGAAACATCTGAATTCTTATATTTTGTACTTTAGATCAAATGGAACCATATATACTCAATTATAAATCGAGTCCAACTGTAAACAAAAAAAATGCATATGCAGATCAGGGAAGATATTGTTTGTTTTACTGATTATTACTTTTAAACTTCAGAGACCCAGATCTGCCAGCACATTATGCAATGACAGATCTGTCTGTGCAGACTGCAGTTGGACTTGCCTTGTAAGTGATTATGGATAGTACATATATTCTTTGCAAAAGAAATTAAGCAGTGTTAATTTTAATTCATAGGAATCATTTTATTTTCAACTGCAATACATGTTTCACTTAATTGTTATGCCATTTTTATTAAATATTTATTGCTGCATCCCTTGCTCTCTTATCCAGCCTGGCATAACACATAACATTTTTGTTAATTTAAAACTGACAAATCTCAGTAAATGCCTATAGATCAACAACTCAACAATATGGCAATGTAAGAGCAAAGTAAGCACATAAATAAACACACAAAACTGTAAACCACTTTGGCAAGGTTTATATGAGACAAGTTTATGTGTAACTGTTGAATCTATTTTCTATATAACATAAATGTAAACCCTTAGGAGAGGGCACTCATATTATTTCATATGTATAGTTTTGGGTTCAAAATTTGTGACCAACACTGTACAGGAGTCTGTTGAGAAAATTCATAGAAGAATAGCATTGCTTCCACATGCGGATGAGGTCTCGAGTATACATACACCAGAATTGGAAACTAACGTTGAAATTGAGACAGGTGGGACAATAAGGGCTTCATCACCTTTCCAAAAATATTTTGAAGTCATTAGGTCGCAAAGCAATGAAATGACGAAAAACAGCATGTCGAAGGAATCCATACCACATTGATAAAGCGCTTGATGTAATTGAATCGTACTTACATATTTATCCACTTTGGAGTGGTTTACTTTTAAAGCAACAAGAAACTTCATCAGACAAGTGAACCAGAGACACAAATTGCTTCATAGAATATTGGTTCTGGATTGTCAAATACGACATCTTAAAGAAGAAACTCCGACAGCGTGCTGGGAGGTTTATCAGGATGCTGCATTTAAACATAATGGGAAGATGTCGTGAATATGAGTATAGCATGAAATCAACAATGCGTCAAAAAAGAATAAAGGAAATTGAGATAGAAACACCCACAGTTAAACAAGACGACATTGACGTATCAAAGGAACAGTGGAGAAGGGAAGCAAAGACTTCACAGACTAAACCGAGGTATTTCTCGCCTCCCAAAGAGTTTCCGACTCCAAAGAAAGGAAATGTAAAAGATGTAAAGAGTACCAAGCGCCTGTCAGATATCATTTGCCTTTCCCTGGGTGGCCAAGTGGCCTAAAGCATTTGCCTTTCATTGGGTGGCCAAGTGGCCTAAAACATTTACCTTTCTCTGGGTGGCCAAGTGGCCTAAAGCACTTGCCTTTCCCTGGGTGGCCAAGTGGCCTAAAGCATTTGCCTTTCATTGGGTGGCCAAGTGGCCTAAAACATTTACCTTTCCCTGGGTGGCCAAGTGGCCTAAAGCATTTGCCTTTCCCTGGGTGGCCAAGTGGCCTAAAGCATTTGCCATTCCCTGGGTGGCCAAGTGGCCTAAAGCATTAGCCTCTACTGATCACTATTACATCTCACATTTTTCAGTGTGTGTACCAGGTCTTGGATTGGTATGTAAGAAAGCGTGCCAAAATCTTCCTGTATATCAGTGCTTCTTTCAAGAGTTTTCCTGGGTTCTTCCTCCACCGGATAGCCTATCATGCACTGAAAATAACATTAAACTCATAAATGCAAAACAAGCCTAAGAAGAAGCAATAGTAAATACAGGCCAAGATATGAAATCTTAATGCTAAAGAGATAAACACATTTTTTGGTATAATGAGAAAAAAAGTTTAAATTTAAGTTACAAACCTACTCTTTTTAGTGTGAATAACAGTAAGCATTTAAACAGTAAAGAGAATTCAATTGTTTAAAATAAATTTCAGACCCAAATTTAAATAACTGTTTTCTGCTCAGTTTGTTTAGACTACATACCAATTTGAGTGAAGAAAGCTGATGCTTTACACTCAAATCTACATCAGTAGCCTCTTAAAATCAAAATGTCTTTAAAAACCCATAGGAAAATGAGAGAGGGGTAATGAAACTAATGTCTGGAAAATAGCCAGGTAGATGGTTTAGCAGGTAGAATGAGCTAATTTTCAATGTTAAGTCCAATTTCCAAATCAATTGGTGAAAAATCTTACTCATCCAGTGGGCATTTACATATTCTTCAATGATCATGTATGTTTTGGCGGCTCCTTTGGAGTATAATCACAATAGTTCAGAATGAATTCATATACACAAAGGATGAAAGGGCCAATTTTCACTTGCTAGCCCATCAAGGATGATGCAAAAAAGCAAAGATTTAAAAATTATTTTTTTTATCATGAAAAAGACAACTGTTTGCATGAAATTTCACTAGCCCAACAATGACTTTATGTTGTCTGGCTTCAACAGACTAAGGAATTGTTGTCACCGGAGACAGAAGCAACATTATTATAATCTTTACTGCATGTTTTAAGCATGCAAGCACGATCCACACTTGTTCTACACCCCGAATATCCATACTCTGGATCAATGGGTATTATTTTCATTATTCACCTCTAACAATACTATTGTGTAAAAAATGACTTGCATGTGACCTTCTATGAGAACAATCAGAAATCAATGAATGAAACTTACAAACTATTTAGGACTTCATAATTTTACGTGTTAGATGAGGTCCTTCATACCATTTTACTTTCTTGGCAAAGTTCACCTTTTTATGATGATGACGTGATGTCATTTTTTTTACAATTATGATCTAAAAAATCATCCACAGGCCCATGAATAGAAATTTTTCATTATTTTAATGAAAAGTTTTTACAAAATCTTCATTATAAAAGTCATTTTGTTAAAATTATAAAATGTGGATAGTGTCTTCTTATGTGAAGACAACTATAACCAAAAGGTCTGTGAAAATTTGTCCTCAAAAAAGAAAAGTTGAAGATGATAATTATATGATGAAATGGGGCTAATTACCATTATCTTTATTTAGCAGGTACCTTTGTATGAAGACATCTGACATGACAAGGTTTACTATTGTCAAACAACAGGTGATTACCTTTATTTTAAATGTGGATTTATTACAAACCAATTTTTGGCTGTTAGAATTGGCTTCCAAGCAGAGTTTCTATATGGCTTGTTTTCATCTCACATTTTGAATTCGGTTTGGAAGAACTATCATAACTGCAATCTGATTGATGTCTTTTGCTTAAGTATCTGATGTGCAGCAACAAAGCAAATAATCAACTTGAATCTTTTGAAAATGGGAATATAATCACATGCTGTGTATTCTCTAATGTAACCAAAAGATAATTTCTCAATATTATGTGTGACTCATGCAGCATGGGTGTTTGATAAATGACTATTTGTGAAATGGGGCCAAAAAACAGAAATAGTTCATCCTTGGTGGTACTGTAGTCCAAAGGAGCACAGATGTTGACTTTCTGTTGTAGATTTGATTCTTCTAAACCATTTGATCTCTCCTTAGACAAATGACATAAGCTAGTGAAGTTCCCAGTAGAATGACCTGAAAAAGAAGAATTATCTACACAATGAGATTTTTTTCTTTTGAATCCAGTAATGTTTTTGTAATGTCAACAAACCTACTGCCTTAAGCAAGAGAAATTCAAAATATCATTCTTCTCATATGTGTCAGAGATCAAATTCAATGTTTGGAACCATGTCAACAAAAGTAAAATGTATTTTCATAAAACAGAGTAAACAATTTTATACATGACTTTCAAAAAAATAAATAAAAATAAAAAAATCAGAGCCACAACCTCTTTCCTTCTCATGCTAGAAACCATTAACAGATCTGGACATTGGTCTAAGAGAAGTTTTAAAAATTATGATTTTCTCCCAATGCCTTCTGGGTAACAACTATTCATAGTCAAAGTTTACCATGTGATGCAAATATTTTTCCAAAAAATGCTGACATGAAAGGGCTGTTGAGAAAATATATGTAGTGAAAGAAAATTATTCAAGACCAAAGTAATATTAACATAAAAATTATGTTTACTTGTTTAAATAATGTGTTTTTTCAAATATTTCCACATAACTGACTAACCAAGATTATTTACTTCAAAAGTTCATGAAGAAAAACAAATAGTTGATCTAATATTTTAAAGTTTAATGTATTAAAAAAAAAACATGCTTGAAGCAAATCATAGAGACCAGCAATGTGAATCCTGACTGGAGTATTTCTTTCATCTCTGAATGGGATTAACGAGCTGCTCAATCGTGAAGGTATGAGCATGTGATCAGAAGTGAGTATTTGATTGATTAAACCACTATCAAATGAACCAAAAAATTTCTGTTTCCTTGGGCAAGTCACTTTACTTAACTTGCCTTTGGGTGATATAACCTTTAAAGTGTTGCTGTGACATAAAGACCAACTCAATCTAACCATACTAAAAGACACTGGTATTAAATTAGCGATGTCAAAAAATATTTAGGAAAAAAGAAAAAGCAATTAGGTAATGTAAATGTTTTAAGTTGAAAAGTTTGTAACCTACCTGTAATACACCTAGAACGATCCCAGCAGCACCAAGCATGTAAAAGTTGTCTCTAATTAAATCTTTTCCTTTCACATAACAGCCCTGTGAGAAAAATAAAACAATCCTGTGAGAAACAGATGTCAGGAAAAGTTAATGGCACTGTCAGAAAACAAAGTTCTGCATCAACAATAATGAGAGCATGAAAGAGGTCCATCAACTCCCACAAGAAGGTAAACATACATCTTAACAAAACAATAATTATGTGTAAAATTCAAAGAAAAAAGTTAAACTGAAGGGCAGGAAGTCTTATGCTTATGATACAGAGTTAGGTCAGATGTACACTTTTTCAGCACAGCCTAAGAACCACATTTTGTGTAGTGTTTCCTACACAGCAAAAATGGTTCTTTTCAAAAGTATGAAAAGTTATATGCCAAATACTTAAAAATTATTTTAAGGTACTGACATTGCATGAAAAAAAAAGACCTGACCCCAAAAAATCTATGTCACCTTCGACACTTGCCAACCAACCTGTATTAAAAATGAACAATAATTAAGTTCATATATTTTCACTCAACTTTGTTACTCGTGAAAATGCTGAATTTTTGTTATCTATTTGATGAAATGTTATTCACTTGTATCAAGCAAGTCTCTCTCTATAACAGTTGTCTCATTTTAATACTACTACTACTACTAACAATAATAATAAATACTTTGTTTTTCTGGTAGTTATAATATACTATTCTCCCCTTAATCCCTCAAGATACATTAAGTATAAGAGCACAAAGTGTATATGATGTGCTTTAACAGAATAAATTGGTATGCATATATTTCAATATTTAATGAAACTATAAAATAAAGGTCAAACAAAATGTTTGAACACATGGTTTTTGGGAGTACATTGCTTTGAATATCACAAAATTAGAACAAATGAATTTTGTATTTCGTTGTAGGAAATGGTGTTCAGTAATAATTATTTATATTATGTTATGACTCTAGGTCTTTAACTGTGTATTAAACAGAAGTGAAACCAACAAGTTTTGCAATTTCAACAATTAATTTATTTCTAAAGTTACAGAGTGAAACTTTAAAAGACATTAAGAGTAATGTGAATTAAATCCCAAATAATCCTAAATGTCCTGTCACAAGTTCAAAAGTGCAGAATGTTCCAAATGATATCCATAATTCTTTCATGCTACAGAATGTTCCAAATGATATCCATAATTCTTTCATGCTACAGAATGTTCCAAATGATATCCATAATTCTTTCATGCTACAGAATGTTCCAAATGATATCCATAATTCTTTCATGCTACAGAATGTTCCAAATGATATCCATAAGTCTTTCATGCTATAGAATGTTCCAATTGATATCCATAATTCTTTCATGCTATAGAATGTTCCAAATGATATCCATAAGTCTTTCATGCTATAGAATGTTCCAATTGATATCCATAATTCTTTCATGCTATAGAATGTTCCAAATGATATCCATAAGTCTTTCATGCTACAGAATGTTCCAAATGATATCCATAAGTCTTTCATGCTATAGAATGTTCCAAATGATATCCATAAGTCTTTCATGCTATAGAATGTTCCAAATGATATCCATAATTCTTTCATGCTACAGAATGTTCCAAATGATATCCATAAGTCTTTCATGCTACAGCTCAACTAAACAATCATACAGAATGCTGACAATCAAACTCTGACAAAATTTCATTAATATCAAACAGCATAACAAATTTGGTTTATATAAAACACGCAATCAAGGGATTAAACTGTGAAATAAGAAAAGTGGGTGGGTCTGACAATCAGGAACTATAACTCTGCTAAAAGATGATGCAAGAATTGAATGGTATTAGGTAATAAGGTATCACAAAAATCAATACCAAATTTGGTTGAAATCTAATAATAATTCCAAAATGTGTGGAAAGTAATGTGAGGTGGATGGATGGATTGATAGAAAAAAAGATGAACAAAAGGAAGAAAGGATGAAAGAATGCAGAGACAGGCCAAAATTAATGTTCTTAACTGTAAATAACTAACCTATGCAACCTTTGATTTCAGCTAAACAAACAGCTGCTGAAATCTTAAATATATGAAGCCAAATTCCTTTTATAAATACCTGCAGTACTATAATGACAGTATGTCTTTGAACACATGAAAAAATAGTTTGTTTTTTTATTGTGTCCCAAGATTTATAAGCATTTAAAAATTACAGCATTTTTAGCGCCCCAACTTAATAGACATAAATAAAAAAGTCAAGACAAAATTGGCAAGATCACCACACTGCATCAGTGACCAACTCTTGTTCATTTACTACATCAATAAACTGTTATTATTATTGTTTTATGTTATTGTTTTGCATCTGCATATTCTCCAATTTTTCCAACATTAAATAAAATGAAGGTCAGTAAAAACATCAATAAATTCATTGGTACTTAGAGTTTACCAGGCGACTGGCACAATATAGAGTATACAGAATAGTACTTACGCAGTGCAAATTATATATCCTTGTTTATTCCCAAGAATACTAGATGCAGTTTTGCTTTATTAATGGTTTTTACCAAATCTCATTCTCCCAAATCACATAAAAAATATGCCAATTGCTATTTTATTTAATTTGACACATGCAGTAAAGAATTACTATTTTTCATTAATATAATTCAGCTAAGTGGTGTAAATCATATGAAATGAAAAAATCTTTAATTATGCAATGCACATAACCAGCATACATTATATTGAAATAACTGATCATCATTGATACATTTTAATTTTGTGTTTAGGCTTACCTAAATACAAATTTGTAAATTTCAACAGAGTATTCATTCCACCTTTGAATTTGGACAGCTGGTTGTTTTTGCATTTTCTTGTGTCTATAATTGGCATATTTGTCTTTTTTTTCTCACAGAAGAAGACCAGGCAACTGTTTGAGCCATGAAACTGGTTTGTGAAAAGGTGGATTTTTGTAGGCAGCAATAGCAGCAAACCTTTTGTTCTGCAACATTAATCCACACGAACTGGTGTAAATTCAGAAGTGGGTTGAGCAGTATGATATTCCCTGCATAGCATCGGCAGTAAATTATTTAACCACCCAAAATTACACTGGACTGACTCACCACTGACTATCATTGACAATCAATTAAGGTATAAACACTTGCTTGGCTGAGTAGCATGATTACTGTAGCCAAGTAAACAGCACATATTATGTCAAAGCAAACTACATCTGAGTGTTTATCATTTTACAGTTATTTTCAAAGCATTATTTCTGAAACTTCTTTATTTTGGAGGTATTATTAAAACTTAGTGTCAATAATTTGTATTCGAAGGATGTACTTCATTAAGTGGAAGTCAAAATCTTCAATGTACATGCTGTGATGTAAACGTGCTAAACTATATGCGAGCATTGAACCAAACACTATTGTTTTATATTCTTGTCATACTGGGAGCATAGTTTTCAAAAGTTAGGTATTTACATTTTCAAGGCAAAATATAAATACTATTACATTGATACAATATTCTAATGCAATAATCCTTTAACAAAGAATTATAAACTGAATACACAAGGGATAGGTTAATGTTGTAAATACTTACAGCAACCTGCCAATGTTCAACTTTTATCATTGATCAAATGATACAAAACTGAATTAGGTAGAATTAATAAGGAAACAGAAATAAATTTAATATATTTATTGACTTTTCAAACAAAGGTTGAAGGTGTCCCAAGACTTATAGTACATGAAAAAATTAATATAATTTTGTGTCTCAATATTTATAGGTCATAAAAAATAACTTCTGAAAATAATTTAGGGTATCCCAAGATTTAGTGTGTCCCAAGACATATAGTCATTATGGGTATTGCAGATGAAAACTTAAAAAACTCAACAAAAAACTTTCAAAAGTTGAGATAAAATTTCAGATGGCATTCAGATAACAATGATGCCATCTTCAAAGCAAAGGTGATAATTATGTCTTGCATTCATATAATAATGGCAGCACAAAAGTCTACCATGACTTACAATCTTATAGGCAACCTCCCCACCCTGATCTCCACACCGAGGTCCAGAACAGCACGAGTTGGGGATTGCATTTGGGTTGGCTGAGTCGGCATAGCCAAGCCAATCTGTATAGTTGTTCACACCACAACACATTTCCTTGATTGCAAAATAAAAAACAAAACTCTAGAGATTCAAAAATAAGCTAAACAAGAAGCAGGGACAAGAGAAAGTGAAGGCTGATCAGGTCAATCTTATAAAAGAATGTATCTTTATAAAGCAATTAAATTCTAAAAGTGTTGTATTTGTAGATGTTAATGGTAGTTTTTTTGAGTTTTACTAGTGATATGTCAGCAAAACAGCTATTTACAATAGTAAAACTACTTTTAACATCAAATGTACACATGAATACTACTAACACTCAAACATACTGTCATAAATGTGTAAAACAACTCCAGCTGAAATGTAATTCTGAACTACATCACAACAAGAATCATGAAGTCTGACAATGGTATCCAAAACTTCCAACAGTATATCCTATATTTTACTTCAAATTATGGCATTTGACCAATCAGAAAGCATGTTAAATTTGGTGGTTTATAAAAAACAATTTCATGCTATATCATATATAGGTGAACAATCTTTCCACATGTCCTCCCACAAAAAAGTGACAAAGTGCAATTATTTTATATAGGGTTGTTCAGTCAACTATAAATATCGTATGATGTCATTTACCTGCTAGGCAATGTGTGGTCTGCCATATTGTTTTCGGACAAACATAGATATAGCCCTCAGTAAACCTTCTTGTTGTTTACATTGTATTCTAAGCAATAACTCTTGTTTTTCTTTTAAAAGTATGGTTGTAAAACACTGTTGTTATGGTATTTGCTGTAGTGACTCTAGATATGTAACTAATGATTACATGAAGGGAATTACTTGCATTCCATTCACTAATCCAAACAAAGATCTTGACAAGTGTTATTGATGGGTTAGAGCTTGTGGAAGGGAAAACTTTGACGTTGAAAAAGTCACAAAGAACACTTTTATAGAATATATATAGATATAGAATATATATATATATATATATATATATATATATATATATATATATATATATATATATATATATATATATATAGATATAGATATAGAAATGGACTGTTTCCTGTTTTTATGCTTTGTCTGTAAAGATAATAATAATAATAATAATAATAATAATAATAATAATAATAATAATAATAATAATAATAGAGTACAACAAACTAACCATTTAACAATTTATTTTCACACCACACACCTCAGAAAATCCCTATGATCTTAACTGACAGACAAAAATACCCCATATTACTGAACAAACTAATTCATTATTGAATTGCATTTTGATACAAAAAAATGCTACAGGCACATAAGGACTTAAAATGAAAAAGAGATCTTTAAAGAGATCAGGGTCACATATATTTGTTCTCACAGCTGATTAAAAGATAATATTTTGTGTCTGCAAGCTAATGAATTGGAAAGGGGCAATACCCTGCATTGCTGCTCTTATTTTCAATACATGGAACAATTTTTTAACAAATTAATCCACCTCTTATGCTTAGAGTGAAATTGCAGTGATGCTTTGGTGGTCTATTTACTATTTTTTTGTTGCTTGTTTGTTTGTTTTGGGGAAGACATTATATATGAATGATGCACGTTATACTTAAACGCTCTACCGGAAGCATGCAGTATATACACAGTGAATTTTACATATATTTTGATCAATTAACTTAGATTTCCACTGATGCTGAGATCTCTGCACTGTAACCATTGTTTCAGCTGCAACAGTGAGTGATTTTCTATCAAAGCATAAGGTAATTTCCCACCAGGAACATCATCTTCTGTCAATGAAATTTAATGGTACTGAGCCGTCATATAGTAATGTTTGTCTGAAGATGGGGCTACGCTCTATTTTTATATATGAGGTAATGATTTGTGACGTCACATGAGGTCCACAGCTTAACAACCCTATATGACATTTGATACCCAACCAGGGGCCCCAGGAATGGGTCCTAAAATTCATACCATCACATGGGCAACCCATATTGCAAGCTTTGTGAATTTCCACCCAGTGATTTGAGAGATGTCATTTCAGACAGACAGATGTACATATGGAGGGTATCACAACAGCATGAGGCTATTCAATTTATAATTATCTGCTGTGGGTCTGTGAGTTGTTTCATATAACACAGAAGTTTTAACAACACAAGGAAACATGTAGATATATCTTAATATGGGTAATAATAACACACAGATGTGCTTACTGTCAATGTTACAAGCACAAAGAAACCTATTAATCCATACATTTTATTATAACTTTGATCTTTTGAATTACCAAGAAAACCGATTAATGAATCACTTAAAATATTATTTAGATGATCTATTCTCAATATATATTTTACAGATTCTATCTTCTATTTAACATTATAATTTTTTTTTTGATATATTTGTACCTTTATTTTTTTATTTTACAGGAACACATTTTTTTATTCTGACAGGTTTTATGTTCCTTAAGATGTTAGCATTTTTTGTACCTCTTATTATTTTTAATGGTGAGATGACTAACTGACTGAAGATTGGTAAAAAAAACCCCGTAAAACCTAAATCATTTGATATGTGATTATCAGTAATTGATTATAATCGAGAAAAGTTTTATCTGAAATATTTTTGTTACCATATAATTTTAACATTTTTATGGCATCACAACCAATCATGCTAAATCAATGACAGACCATTTGAGTCAGATACTCTTAAGTTCATTGATTAAATGCATCAGCCAATCAGACTGATTTAAAGATAACCTGGTGACAATGATAAATCCAAAACTTTAGGGACAAAAAATAATGTTTTCAGGTATGTGAAGATGACATTTTTTATGAAAAGAATATAAAGTATGTGATGAAAACTGGTGCTTGATTGATACTGAAGAAGCAATTGTGCTGATATATATATATATATATATATATATATATATATATATATATACATATATACACACACACACTGTTACCCACAACTGCTATTCAGATTATAAAATAATTAGCTCAATTGCACTTGAACAATAAAGTTTCAGCATTATTTTAAAATACATTTCATTTTTTCATTACGAAGTAGTCATTCAATAAACAATGCGATCAATCTTACCTGATTAACTGATCTTAATGCCCCATTACAAAAATCAAATATATACTTCTAGATGGAGATCACACATACCACTTTTAACTACCTACTAAACATCATATAGGTACAGAAAGAAGGTCACAAACTATCTCTAACTACCAACCAAACATCATATAGGTACAGAAACAGGTCACAAACTATCTTGTAACTACCTACCAAACATCATATAGGTACAGAAACAAGTCACAAACTATCAGAAGTAAATCATAAACCACAGTCAGATATCCACTACAAGATTGTTGAGAAAAGAAAATGTGACTTCACATCCCCATCCCTCTTATCTGCACATGGCAGAAGAGTAGGAGAGGTTTGGATATGTCATTCCCTAATTTTTGAAGATTTCTTATTTATTTAAATCAATTACAACAGTTTTCAATATCCACTTGCCTTTGACTGGACATTATCCCAAGCCACTTTTTTATTGGGATCTCTTAGGCCTTCCATTAGTTTGGACTGTAATTTCGCATCGAGCTTGCAACAAAAATGAAAAAGAAAAAAGATATGCATATGTATATGCATACGTACGTATATAGTATAACTCCTGACATGGTTTAACATTAACATATCCTAAAAAGAGCATCATCAAAAAAATGCTTTTGATTGCTGGAATAGTTTCCGCAACTAGTCTATACAAGCTGGTTGTATTTATAGTTTTAGCACATGTGAAGACAGAAATGTAGAGGTTTACAAACACAACGTTTTTGTGTTTATTTGTTTGTCGTAACTATGTTTTGTATTTGCCTTTGAAAAAGACTCATTAAGAGTCGAAAGCGCTTAGGTTAGTTAGTTACTAGTTTCGTACTGTTCGTCGTAACTATGTTTTGTATTTGCCTTTGAAAAAGACTCATTAAGAGTCGAAAGCGCTTAGGTTAGTTAGTTACTAGTTTCGTACTGTTCGTCGTCAGTTTATTGCATCTATATATATATATATATATATATATATATATATATATATGGATAGACATGTGGAAATCGGCAGTGATAGTTGCTAACTTACTCAGGCAAGGACTAATGGTGAATCAACTATCAAAACACATGCCTGTGAATATGCAAGAGTTTGTTTTGTTAGTGTAACTGATATAAAAACTAGGCTTAGCCACTGATGGCTTGATGAATACATTTTGCTACAACACAATGCTAGAACTTATCTGGTTAAGTGGAGGTGGCATCTAAAAACATAGTGTTACCCCTGTATATATTTTTTGTCAATAAATCATTATAGTGTCTATTTCCTTTTATTGTCCCTTACATTAAAGTAATCATCATTTCTTAAAAAAGAAATACTTGTTGACAGACTAAAAAGTAACAAATTCACTCAGATCAATGCTGGGTTCATGTGATATGAATTTTCAAATATTCCTTTCTGAAATCCTCAGCTTAAAAGTCCACCAGCACCGACCAGATGTTTCCTGCATTTAGGCCTGGTGTTGTGTGATAACATTTCATGTCCCATAATCAGGTTGGATACAAGTAAAAGAAAATTCAAGTGAATTTCTTAATTTAATGATCTATATTTTTCATGAAATTTCTTCACAATGGACAAGGTTTTACAATTTACAATTTAAAAGTGGCAAAATTTTAATTCTGATCACTCTGAAACCTAATTATATATCCAACAACTATGAAATGTATTTGAGAAGTTGAATTAATTTTTTTTAACAAACACCTTTGTTCATATTTTGTCTTTCACGTTTCAAATAACAATTTATCACTAAAATCATAGTTAAACACTTTCGACGAGCTTTACAATAAAATAGTCATGTGATGGCATAATAGATGCATCACATTTAAAGTTTAGATAGTTTTGGACAATGATGTGTTGATATGAGCATGGAGGTCTTACCTGACTTTTGTAAATTAATCCAATAACTCCAGCTGCTATTTCCAAGGCCAATATTACACAGACACTGATAAAGTACTGAAAACGAAGGGTAAAACAAGTCGTGAAAAATATGGTATACAATTAAACATGAGACCCAAGTGGGCATGAGATTGCTCAGGTGCCTGACATCTGCCTAAGAGCCAAATTTAAGTGCAGTTTGAAAAGAAATCTAAGTCAGTAGGACGCTTTCTGTTGAAATTCTTCCAGTGCTGTAAACTTGATGTGTTATGAGAACAACAGTTCAAATGTTTCTCCAGTTTTGTATCTTCATCCATACTTGTTCACTGACTACTTATTAATACTTGCTAGTATTTTGTATTTGATAGCCTCTTTGTGTTGTTTGTGATGTATATTAGCTTATACTTATTTTTTAATTTCTGGACACTAAAAATAATAAGCTTCAAACAGACATAAGTTTTAAACTGGCATCTTATTTAATATGACCACACTGAAGCATAATAAAAACAATTTGCAGAGACCTCAAAGCCCCTGTATCAGTGGTTAATCACCCCCAATCCCACAATATCTTATCTCAAACTAAGAATGATAGCTCTTTACTCCCAAATTTTATTTCCAAATATCTGCTCTTCTCCCAAAAATGACAGACCCAAGCCATGTTTACAATCAAACACAAACATTTTAAAAAACAAAAACATTTCTTTTGTTTGTAAAACAGTATTTATTACATGTATGCCAAAATAAAAGAAGTATAAGATTGTGTGTAGCAAACATTGATTTTCTATGAAACACTATGCTTGCCAATTAATGCAAAATGAAGACAACTAATCAAAGTATTTATATTGCATGTATGTAATGCAACCACCAAAAGGAATAAAAGCAAAGACCTAAATCAAATGTCTCAAATTACACCATCTGATCAGGGTCTACACTGTTTATTCCAATTATAAGACTGTGCATGTATATAATGCATTTCTCAAAACAAAGAAAATCAAAGACCTAAATCAAATGTCTCAAATTGCACCATTTGATCATGGACTACAACAATTATTCTGATTCTAAGACTTACTGTGCTTAGCAGACACTTATTTTCAATCCATCCACCAAGACAGCCAATGAAAGCAACAACAAAGACAATAATTCCTGCAGCTATCATCAGTGCGGTGGCAGTGTTATAGTCGTCTGCTTTCAGCAAATCCAGGTATTCAGAACCACCTATTTTCAGGTAACATCCAATAGCAACCATAGCTACTCCCATCAGCTGAAAAATGACAATTTTAGGAACCAAATAAATATTTGAAAAAATCAACAAATGAAAATAACATTTTATACTGATATATAATCACAATTATATAATCTATATTGTTACACTCATACATGTATAATTTTATAGTGTTATATAATTATACATGCATAATTTTAAATTGTTACATATCATAATTTTATATTGTTAAACAATCACATCAGTTTATACTGCTACAAAAGCTGGATATTATTCAACTCATATCATAAATTCAATATTAAATCATTACCTATTTGAGATTCTCTATATAAGCTTTGTTTTTTATACTGGGACTCTTTTTAGGAATGTGTGTGTGTATGTGTTCGTGTTTTAATCTTTGCAATAAGAGAGAGAGAGAGAGAGAGAGAGAGAGAGAGAGAGAGAGAGAGAGAGAGAGAGAGAGAGAGAGAGAGACAAAACTTACAACAAAGAGGGAGTTGCAGAACAAAAACACAACCCGAATCACAAAAGTCACACCCATTGAGCTGGTCATCTTGGATCTTTAGGGAGGCTACAAATATTAAAACATACATATAAATCAAGGTTACAATAAAACAGTATGTAGATAGTATATGCCTGAAAAATGAATAAATTTGAACAACAAAACTTACATTAATTTCTGATTTTGAATTTTAGTATCTTATTGAATCAATATTTTTCTCTCACAACTTGACAAAGATCTGATGGATGAAAAGCTTCTTATAATGTTGAATGGCAGGACAACAAAAGTAGGTGCAAGGTAACTGGAGGAATGTGTCTAGTTCAAGGACACACCACCAAAACTGACCTAGATAGATCTTATGGCTTGACAACACAAGTAGGGCATTAAGTGCCAGGCAACTGGAGGAGTGAGTCTAGTTCAAGGACACACCACCACTGACCTGGGTAGATGGATCTTATGGTATGACAACACCAGCAGGGCATTAAGTGCCAGGCAACTGGAGGAGTGAGTCTAGTTCAAGGACACACCACCACTGACCTGGGTAGATGGATCTTATGGCATGACTACACAAGCAGGGCCTTAAGTGCCAGGCAACTGGAGGAATGTATCTAATTCAAGGACACACCACCACAACTGACCTGGGCAGATCTATTATGGCAGACTTTTGGTAGAAAGTCCAGCATGCTAACTACTAAGCTGCCTCAATTAATCACCTTTTATGATCTGTGGGAGAGCATATCAGGTCTAATCTACATCTCTGAGACCAAAGGGACAGACAAATGTAAAATTATATGCATACCACAGTTGTAGTGAGGCTTAATAAAAACTACAAACATCCTCACTTTCTTGCATAATATTGCTCACTTCTACCTTTCAATTTTTATCAACCAACATAATAAATAGATAGTCTGTGCTTGGAGGACCACAAGTGACTAATGGTCAAAGGCACTCCAATTTGCTGATCACTGACATATATTGACATACGACTCATATTTTGTGTTTGGCTGACGTAAAAAAGCTTACAAGTAGCAACACATGGGTCACTGGTTCTTCCTGGTATTTGCTCAGGTTTTTCCTCCACCAGATAAACTTGCCAATCATGTGCTAAAAATGGTGTTAATCCCATAAAAGCAACAACTGACTGTGCTTGAGAATGAATCTAAATATAAATATTGTCAAAGAATAAGGTGAGAAATAACTTGGTTCTGCCTTAGATCTATTTTGGACCAATATTTGTTGTGCATGTGTGCAACATTACATGGGGTAAATAATTGTTTCTCCAGGGAAGCTACTGTACTAGCATGTATCTCGTCAGAATCTACATGCAAGGAGAGTCACAAAAAGCATGAGTATTTTACCAAGACTATTATTCATTCTCCTATGGATTTAAGGTTGATTCTATTTAAAACTAAAATACTTGTCATTTGGATTTTACCAAGGAGTGAACAATCTCCATTATATTCTCCAGCCATTGGGTTAAGTGTTAAATTTCTATTTTATTTGATATGTGAAGCTTATTCTCATTTTAATGTCATATCTGGTAATTGTCTGGCCTTTGGATTACAAGTTGCTATTTGAGCTTAATTTATTAGCATATATCTAAACATTAATTCAGAACCTATTATTATGACCAGTTTTGTTTTATTGTAGCTGTTTAGAGCTGACAATAGCTGTTTAGGGCTGACAGTAGCTGTTTAGGGCTGAGTGTAGCTTTCCATTGTGCAGCCTGCTGTCTGTACATATGTGTATACCTGTCCATAGAGCTGGGTAGGGATGACATCAGCTGTGTAGGACTGACTGTAGCTGTTTAGTGCTGCATGCTGTCTGTATGTATGTTTATACATTATTCAGAATATGTGGTGGAACCATGAATGTAGGCATAGCCAATACAAGGGTGCTGGGTGCTGTATGTACATATGTTTGTACATGTGTTAAAATCAGGAAGGTCCCCATTCCAAATCCCAATCTGGCTGCATTATTTTCCTCTGACAATAAATGTTCTTTCTGCTGAATAACTTTATGTCATGGTGGCTGCTGATGATAGAGGGCATATTTGCTTGAGAAAGGGCTGTAGATCAACCCTAAGATTACTATGCTACTATCTGATTGGATGCAGCCCAAAGAACTCATCCAATCAAAAGACTTGTCAGCTGCCACTGTTGACATTAATAATTACTTCATTTAATATGACATCATGGAGGTCACCAAACAGACTTAGCAAACTGTGTAATTTAATTAAGCTTTCTATGAAATGTAACTCCTTCATCCACAAGAGAGTACTTGTTCCCAACACCTGTCATCTAGTTAGATATGCCAAAGGCTGATGTGGAATAAAGTAAACAGTCAACCCTTGATAGCATAGATATATTGTGGGTTGATCCTGATACAGATATATGCCGGTTAATGATGAGCCCTTTCCATTAAAATTTAAAATTTTAAACTGATTATCCCTATTCACAACAGTTTTAGGGGTCAATTTATTCATTGATCATTTAAGCAATAAAAAAAAAAGTTAAGAAACTTTGTGAATAACTACACAAGACAATAACCAAGCTTGTTTAAAATTGATGAAAGGTGGATATCAGCTGGATCAACTGAGTAATTTTATGGCATGGTGGCAAGACATTAAGGCACCACAAAACTCCCACATGCCATAAGCACCTGTCTGCCATGCTGATGCCATAAGGTACTGACACCCCCCCCCAATTACAATCATTGGTTTGTCCTGTCTTGAAGAAAGCCTCGATTTCTTGGCAGTGGTAACACACACACACACAGACACACACACACAGACACACACACACACACACACACACACAATAATGCTTTCATGAAATTTGATTTTTTTTTTTTTGCCTTTGTAGTGAACTGGACCATCAGATTAGATGACTGTATTGAAGGGTGATTACAGCGTTAATCACGACTTCAGGAGAGAGTTTCAGAATTTGAGGCCAGTCATGCCTTTCTTCCTGTGATAATGCAACTTACGCGTAGGTAAATTCATACAATACCCATGCTGTGAATTTCGCATAGTTATGTTTGACCTGGAGCTAAACATTGCTATGAAAGTCCATTTTGGCCGACGAAGTCTCCCCTAACACACCTATCCGAAGGGTTCACCATTATTTATCTTTAATGACATCGGCACGATCGGGTGTCAAAAACATTGCTCTGGCAAATGAAGATTATCTTTAGCTGATAAAAGAAAACAACTCCACAATTTAAAATGAACTGCTGTCCTTCACTGACTTTATGCATATATAAAATATATAACATTACGAACAATTACCTTCAATCAGAATTCAAAATAAATCCTTCTTTCTATCCCCACTTATTGACGGTGTCCATACGTGTTGGAACTGTTTTACTAAAATAGAAGCATTGTATACTAGTCTTTTAAAGTACAAAACCTGTCAAACCAGTTTTATAAATATCCAAATCCCCAAGCATCACACGCGTCGTCTGCACGTACCTAAAAGTAAAGTAAGATTGTCGCTCGACTGAACAGGAAAAAAAAAATAATAATCGGATATATATATATATATATATATATATATATATATATATATATATATATATATATATATATATATATATATATATATATAAATTTAGACACAAGATTATCTCTATTCGAAATCCCCAACGAGATTAATTTGGAGCCTGCAATCGTAACAATAAAAACCAGCAACTTTAACGATATTTGTATATGACATTTGTCTTGTATTTTAATCCCAAATTGTACCATGACACATTATTATTATTATTATTATTATTATTATTATTATTATTATTATTATTATTATTATTATTATTATTATTATTTACTCACATGATAGTGTGGTCTAGTCATACAATGTAAGATGTATCACAAGTTATTTGTTTTAGTGTCCAGACACCCAAAATATAAATATCAGAGTCGAGGTCCTACATTTAGGACTACGTATGGTTAAATAAGCCTAGGCACCTAACATTAAATTTTCTCTCGGGCTGGAATCGAATTATGAAAAAAAAAATATGATCCGCTGTCAAAAAACATTAGCAAAAATTTAAAATTACCCAATCTTGTTTTTGTCTGCTGAAAAATAATTATCATGAAATAAAATTTAATAAAATAGAATGATGATGGTGGTGGTGAGAGAGATCACAATGCCGCTACCCTTCAACCCAGAAAATTAAATATCGGTCCAATTTATGTGACCTTGCATCCGTCGTGCAGGCCCGGCCCTAGGCGAATGTTTACATGCTATCTGTGAGAAATATATTGCCCTGGTTTTGGTATTTACTCAGCATCCCTGTGTTTAATATGTTATAAATCGTGTAGCTAGTAAATTATAAGCAAGTGTCCACACTTTGATCAACAATCTCTCAAACGTCAACTTTGACAAAGTGCCTGTGATAATGTAAGCGTATTCATCACAATTTAGTTACAATTTAGTGTTTAGATTACAACTTACGCAACTTTTAACATATACATAATACATGTATTTACCCTCAAATAATTTCGGGCGGTGGAGGGGGGTCCTTGTTTTTTTTTTCTTTCTAATAATTTGGCATATTTCTCTTTCTTTCATCTCAAGATAATTTTTTTATGTAAGGATAAAATAACATTAGTTTACTATTTATTAAATTTTCACTTTGTAGCTTGGAGAAACAAATAAATTTCTGGTTTCACTTCTTTACTGTTACATAACTTATGACCTAGAGTCATAACACATTTCATTGTTTTAATTAAATCTCTCTCTCTCTCTCTCTCTCTCTCTCTCTCTCTCTCTCTCTCTCTCTCTCTCTCTCTCTCTCTCTCTCTGTGATAATCCTTTCTTTAAATAGATTAATTTATCTTAATACTTATTAAACTGTATATACTGAAACAAGAGGCATAGTTTATTTGTGTTAGATAAATTTATAATGTATTAATTAATTATATGCACATTATTATTGAAATTGTATACTGTAAAAAAGTAATAATGAAAAAAGCATATTATTTTTTAAATTCTTTAATTAGAAACAATAATAATAGCATCGAACAATAATTATGCAGAAACTGTTCGAATAATGCCGCAAAAAAACGAGCATCATATTATCACCGTTTGTTTAATACTTTATTGGATCAGTGTGTCTTTAATTAATCTAATTACAAACACCAATAATGGGATTATAAGATCACATAGTGGCAAAATCCGTTTGATCAAAATTGCTATAACTAAAGCACGTTTGAAGTAATTTTTACGAATTACTGAATTTAATTCTATTTATAGAATACAGAAATGCTGACTTGAAATAACTTTGTAGTCTTTGATTAAATGGAAGTGCTATTATAAATGTATTAATAAAATAAAGGATATTCAGAAATCAAAATTTAATGCACTTAATATGTGCTCTAATGAAATATGCTAAGATGTTTTAAAGGTTAAAATGAAAATAAGAAAGTTTACTCTTTCGATATTTTCCTCAAAAGATACAAATTCAACGATAATAGTTATCTACCTTATAATGTTGTGTTACTCATCAATAAATCTTTATAAAAATTGTTTGGGAAAATAAATCGCGAAGAAAGCACGATTTGCATGAGAAATAAATTTTTTAAAAAGGGTAACTTTATATGCATTACTGTCTGATAGTTTTATGAAAGTTTAAAATTTTTTTCCTTAAAATTCAATTAACAAATTTATATTTTCTGTATTGTAAACATTGAAAGCTTTTTTGTAAAAGGAAAACTTTAAATATGACAGCTCTTACCTACTTTGTTCTGATATTGGCATTAAATTTGCTAATAACAACTGGATGTAAATTTAAGAACCGAACATGGACCTTTTACGTTCTCTTACTATGTTTGCAAAAACCATAAAAACTAATTTTAAAAAAATTAGGCAAATGTTTACCACTGTTTTTCTTAAAATATTTCACATGGTCATAATCAGACTGGCATTTGGGCTGAATCTACTCGTAATTGCGAACGACTCGTCCAGCACTTATCAAATTTCTAAATTCCGTTGTTTTCTCAAAGGCATTATGGGACTGCGGACTATATACAAGATTTACTTACCTCCAAAATTAAAGAGTTTAACAACGCCTAAAATTATGCATCTCTGAAAAATTAGAAGTATTCCAATAATATTGGGCATTTTTACGCGGTGCGAAAATACATATTAAAACATCTATTTACAAGAGTTATGTTTAGTTTTAATTGTAATCAAGATATATATTAGATTGATCTTAGCATATAATGCAAGTGAACAATGTAATAGGGACACGTATTAGGAACTAATTTTCTCTTCTTAACATACAGACGTCACCTCTGAGTTCTCCGCGTAGAGATAATATCCAAAATGTGAGAGTAAATCGCCACATAGCGGAGGCGCTTACTTATGGTATCACGGTACCAATTGCTTTTCCATAGACCGCAATGCTAATGTTTTGCGAAATAAATATACTTTCTATCCTACCTCAGCATGCATGTCACACACTGTTACAGAGAACAATGTTAGATTGTTAATTTGATAACATCGAAAATAGGTACTTCATTGCATTTAAGAGAGATAACTCTGCTGGAACTAGACAGGGGTAAGAGTTATCTAGTTACACCGGACACATTTTCAGTCATATGTACCACATTTTAAAAAAATCTTTAAAAATACAAAATGTGATCTAAATATGAATTAACATAATTTCCCATGTTGCCAAGAGTATCAACTTATTTTAAAGCCTAACAGAAAGTACAACTCTTACATAATGCACCAATCACAGCTAGTTTTGTGGTTTATTTCTGAACCCTACACCTTAAGCTCCGCCCACCTGGGGTTGTACAATTGGTACCGTGATACCTTATAGGCGATAGTGCATATTAAGCATTCATAAACAAGTGTCTAAAGATTTATGAATTCCGGACATAACCATTGATCAACTTCATATTCAGGTAAAACCACGTTTAAAGATTATAAAACAAACGACAGCGGGTAAATTAGCAGATATGAGATAATTTAATTTCTGTAGATAATTATGTGGACAGGTAAGCCACAAACATTGTCACAACTAGCGTATAGAATGTTATATGAATTGCGCCATGTTCTGCTCTATTCAAGTTTTGGCGCAGAAGGTCAGTCAGCGAGTTTGTTCATCGACCCATTTTAATTTTGGATAGATGTGGAGGGGGAGTTGGGGGGTTGGGTGGACTAGAAGTGCGACTGAACTTATTGTAGGTAGATTAGAATGAGATAGGCAAGAAACTTCTAGTTATCTAGACACTTGGTTATTTCTGAGTGAATGGGTGGTAACAATGACTATCATGTTTTGTATCAAGTCTTCCTTAAACAAACGTAAAATATAGAGAATTGGCTTTATTTAAATTTTATGAATTTGTGTGAAGCTGAAAAAACCCAGATTTTCTAGAGAAAGTGACATAAATAACGGAATGAATTGGGTGTGTTGCGGTATTCTTTTGTGGTTTTATCACTACACTATAAATAGAATGTTTGAGTCAGTGGTGTTGAGTTTCCTCAAATTTTGCCTTGAAACACACGATATTGACTGAATACCAGCATCTTTACAAACTATTTGTTATCTACAGAGTATTGTACAGTAAGTATGTCGTGTAATACTACATAATGGTAATTATTGTGTGTTAATAGTATTTACTATTTGTGCGCTGTTTCACAGGTGATATGTGCTGTATTAAGATGTCAGCAACACTGAATGAAAATACTGACTGCCTCCTAAAAATACTGACAGACATTGCTTAAAATACTGACAAGAAAATGTATGGGTAAACAGGTCTGTATTCAATTGAGTCATTGCTTTCTTTATTTTGGTGGAAATATTCAACCAGTGCAAGTGTAGACATTCCATATTATCACTAAGTTGAAATTTATGTTTTTTATAATATGTGCGTGTTATCATTCATAAGTTAGGTATATACTTCAATAAAATATAGAGTTGTTCCCCCATGGTATGGTAATTTTGGTCAGCTGCCATATGCAGTTTATATTTACGTGATTGGATTGAGCGAGATATTTTATAGGAATAGATAGAGGTAAAGTCAGAGAAACTTTACAATTTGTAATAATGCAGCAATAACAGATCAGTTTCAATATTCACCAGTAACAACATTATGTACCACGATAATACAATGTTCTAGACTACATGTGATCACATGGACTCATATCTATATACAGTTCACATACAAATTGTACATGAACTTGTAATCCTACAAGGGAGGGCATTTCTCTCTTTTCTAGCATGACCTGTTTAAGAATCAACACTGATATTTTAAGCTAAACTTCATATAAAATAACTGACTTTAGTTCTGGCATTTGACTTTGAATGTCTACTCTTTGTTGTTATGCCTGGTTGAGGCTCTGATCTGATCTTGTACTTTACAAAAGGAGCAAATAAAACTGTTTTTAAAGATGGCCATAGCTAAAATCTGCTACCTAAGTAGAGTGAACATTTGTCGGGAATTTTGGCAAATGATAACTTTATTAAACTTGTATCAGGTAAATTATATTAGAATGTTTACACTAACCATACCATGTCCACCATAAGAGATAGCATTAGATTCTCGCAGTAATTTGCTTTCCCAAAAATGCTTGCTCTGCCATATTTGGATTCTCAGTGCATACCATATTTACTACAAACTGTTTATATTTCTTAATAATGCAGCAAAGTACTTATATGCAGTGCTGAAAGAACTTTATTTTAAGACACAGGTCCCAGATGGTGACTTAAATAAACTTACAAGCCCTGACTAAAATGTCACATGCCCAAAATTTCCCCTTTTTTAATATTGTCACACAAAATTGCAGTGGATACAATTCGAATATAAATTCTATAAACCAAAGGGGTTTGAAGGTAATGCAAGTTTCATTAGTGTTCATCACTACACTCACTAGAAAATGGATGGTCTTGTTATTCAAACTTCTGATGGATTCTCTGAGTGTATCTGGTCAGAACCAAACTGATGTATGTTGGTGTGTTGTTTGCAACATGTGCAAAACATTAATAGCTTACCTCCTTTTCTTTTCTTTTTTTTCTGGCATGTTTCACAAAGTAAGACTGTTAAACGAGAGTTCTGAAATTTAATTTTGTTGGGCTTTGCTTATAGCTAGTTCTGTAAATCAGCTTCAGACTTGAATACTATTCTGACAACTGAAATGAGCATGCTTTGCATTCTATATATGCAGTAAAATCTGACGTTAGAGAAATGTTGCCACTGTTAAGAACACGTCAAAAATATAATACATATGGTTTAAACATTATCATTTAGGAAATAATATGTAATAACTTTTGTTCTTGAACATGCATCTAGCATCTCATTGATTTACCTGTAATGGGTTGTTCCACTTTCTGATCCTACTTATGCAAATTAACACGATGGGCTTACCCACTGCAGCCTTCAAACATCTCTTCTCACTAGCTACTGTCAGCCATTTAAGTAATATGTGAAATGGTGGTTATACTTCTTTGCCTTTAATAGCTGCTATTTAAACTGCTCAAGGGATAGTTTTACACCAGCTCCAATTCTGTTTACCATTTACACATGCTGTGTAAAATGGGGAGGTTTTTTTTTTTTTGAGATTACTTAAAATTGTGATTTCTCAAAACATGTTAGGGGGTTTAGTAGTACAAAATCTTATTTTTAGCATGACATGCAATGTTTCAATTTAAGATCTCAATTTCACATAAAACACTGGTGATCTGATTTAGCTTGTGATATGATTATGATTTTTAACATAGCTTTACAACATTTTCAGTCATATGTAGTGCAGTGTAGCAGTTTATAGTGATGTCTAGCACTGGGGCATCATGCCACAAGCATGTAGCATGATGTCCTCCCCAGTTGCATTATCCTGACACCAGTCTGACCAGTCCTAACACTAACCTCTTAATGCTGAGTGCCTCATGAGGCAGCTGTTGGTACCATTTTTGTAAGTCTTTGGTATGATTCGACTGGGGATCGAACCCACAACCTCCCATATAAGGCGGATGCTCTAACTACTAGGCCACTGGAGCAGTCTGCTGTGTTTATGGCAGGTGTGTCAATATCTTGAAAATACATTTACACATTTTATCAGCATGATCAAAGTTTCCTCAGGCAAAAAACTCTTTTTCAACAAGCCCAACAGGCACCTAATTAGAATACAGGATACGCCCAATCTAAATTTAGAGGGGCCTGGGGTATCAGGCTGTCAGATTATTGTTTGAGCACTGTATGTTTTCTGTACATGGTTTACTTGGTTGTGGCTAGCTCATGCATCTTACATTATGTGATGCTTGAGTGATGTTTATAGGTGTCAGTTGGCCTTCTTAGGGATAAGCTATTACTTGAATTATTTGCCTTACAGTTTGTACATATCTGTACCATAAGTAATGCCCATATTTCTACCTGTACAGGCAATAAAATTCAGTGGTCACTTTCTACATATTCATAGATACACTGTATGTTCAAACTGTACATGTCGTTTACCTCTCTACAGGGTCTTTATCATGGGTAACTTTGCAGATACTCACAGACTTATAAAGTTGGACACTGTATATAGATTCTACTCTATGTTATCTTGCAGATTTAGACCATGGGTGTGACCAGACTTACAGCCACTCAAGATGTTTTCTTTCTATGGTTTTTACCCCATATTATAAACAAAGTCAATCATGACTTTGGGAAAGAAAAAACTTGGCTACACAGAAGAGCAACGAGATGGAGAGCAGCAACAATCATCAGTTAAAATCTCTCATCTCAGAATTATGGACTGGGTACATGGATCAACATCCTGTACCCATCCTCAAGAACTGGACAGTGTATACCATCGAAGATTGCCATGTTCTCTCCTTGACCACACTGGATCATACAATATCAGCCAGACATGAACTTGTCCAGTTCCATGACTCATGTATGCCACCAGGTTCTTCATAAATAGATACTTCCTGTAGACAATGCCCAGTCTATACAGACACTCTCTTGGATCATTGTAACTTCATGGTGCTTCTAGGTACTTCCTGTGGAAGATGTACAATTTGTATAGATGACCTTATTAATCTATCTTACTGGTATGGTACCTAAAGAAAACTTGCAGTTTGCTATGTCCATTTTGGGCTTCAGTTGTCAAGAGAGGTCTCATAACTTGCTCTCAAGCCTCTGCCACCAAAGAGACTCATTAGAAGTAACAGGATCTGACTTGTCAGCACTGCATGCCACTTTGAAAAAAAATCCTTCAACTAAGTGGAAGAATGAGAGGGAGGTTGCTTGTTTTCACCTGTGTTACACATAACCATCCCTATCTCAATAACATACATACAGACTCCCCCCCCTTATCACAAATCCCAGTAAGGAGAGGGCTTCAATCCTTTGTGGCTGAGTGGGGACTCTATAGCATGTTCAGTGCCATTACTAAGCCTTGAGCCAGAGTTCTTCAGCTACAATGCAGCACTTAGCAGTTGGTTCTCAACTTAAGCAGATTCAGTCAAATCTGTAATGCTCGTGGGTTTGTGAATGGGTCCTAACACCATCCATTGTGGAGATTATACAACCACTGTGGACTTGTAAGAGGCATGATTTCATGCTACCAGCTCAAATGGCTTCCAGGAATTCTGCAATATGCCTTCAGGTTACAAACAAATTTTGTTTCAGAGCAAGATATTATTTCCCATGTTGCACTACTTTCTTCTCAATATCCTTTTCTTTCCAGCGGCCGGTCTATCTAGAAGCTGTCTCATGTACTTTGGGGGACCGGAGATGGTCTCTCTGGATAAGAGGATTTATACCCTCCATGTCTTACCTATTCTGGTGATATGATTGGGTAACATATTTAAAGAAGAAACCAATTTGTTATAGTAAAATGTTTCTTTGGAATGCTTATCTAATCATAATACAGATACAGTCTCCCTATAGATACATCCACATAAAGAACATAACTTGCACTCTTGTAATAACTGAGATATTTATGGCATTTGGCACCAGGCCATATACCAAAGGGAGATCACTGACTGGGTGGGCAGATAACTTTTAGCTAAAAGTGTTATCTCTGAGTACTGGATTTGCAGGGTAATAGTGCTTCAATGAAGGTGTCATGATTGGGTAATTTTTCTAAAAGAAACATATTTTAGTAGAAAAATTGGTTTCCTAAATTCACTTTGATCATAAAAATGTCAGACCTAAGGGAGCACTAGTATTGTGATGACCTAATCAGTAAAATACCTTTTTGACATTGTGTAAAGTATCTGACCCTCTCTGAGCACAAAGTAATTCTAATTCAACAGTGCATCAAAGTAGTAAAGGGATCAAATTCAGTGACAAATAATTTCCTTGTCTGAAAATTGTTCAATCCCAGATGATCTTAGTGGTTATCTACAGAAGGGTAAGGGGTCATTATAGGTGGGTAGTTGTTAAAAGAGGTGGGACTATACAGTTCTTGCTTGCTTTATAGCTTCAATTAAAATTGTGAAGGTTGTCGTCCAGGACTCTCTTCTTGGGACAAAGATGCATTCCCAGCCCTTAAACTAGGAGTCCCATCATGATGCCTTATTTGTATTGTTGGATTACCAGTATACAAGTCATCAGAATGTTGATGCACATTTACATTGAAATATTTAGTATACTTATAGATTACAAAATTAAGGCATTGCACAACAGTGATAAGGTCAAGAAAAACTACGTGCTTCCTATTGTACTGTTTTTAAAATTAGGGTAGGCAGGTCATTTTTTTTTTTAAACATGACATATATTTAATGCGATTTTTATTCTTCAAAATTGGTGGAAATCCAGGAAGAGACTACATTTTGTTGTGTTTTAATTTATCTAATTTGCTTAAATCCTTTTTGAAATGAACAAATTCCACTCACTTTTTTCATAGCATCTTTAAGCATCACTGCACTGCATGCTATATTCACTTTGTCTTATACAAAGTTTAAGTTTTATGTGCTTTGGTCATTACACCTTGTATTTTGGCCATTTGATGTCATTATGAGTACAACAGAAACTATATATTGTGACAGATAGGAGTACCTAGATAAGTGTTACAAATAGATAAAGCTATTAATCAACTGCCATTAGCACTTTAGTTTCTTACCAAACATTCTAAAAGATCGACTGCTCAGGTGGCCTAGTGGTTAGAACGTCCGCCTCGGATGCAAGAGGTCGTGGGTTCAAACCACGGCCAAGTCATACCAAAGACTTACAAAACTGGTACTAACGGCTGCCTTGCTTGGTGCTCAGCATTAAGAGGTTAGTGTTAGGATTGGTTGGCCTGGTATTAGGATAATGTGACTGGTTGGGACATCATGCCACATGTCTGCGGCATGATGCCCCAGTGTTGGACATAACTAGAAACTGTCGCATTGCGATATGACTGGCAAATTGTTAAAGCTACATTAAAAATCTAAATCACACACAAGCACACACACACAATAAAAGATCCGTATTTTTATTTGAATTAGGCCCTAAACATGTTGTTGTAAAGGTGAGATTACTCTTCCCTAACATCAGTTACATCTATAGTTTGAATAGATAAACACAACAATGGGAAGATGCCTGTGCATGTACCTTCATGTACATTTATATGGATCATTGTGTCAAAATACTTTTGAACTGCTTGAGAAAGTAAGAAGAATTAGGTGTTTGTCTAAGTGGCATTGTAGTAAATTTTACATATAATGTAGTTAAAATATTGTTTTGAATCAGGTCTGAGCACACAAGCTAACAGTCTTGCATTGTGTTCTCATTTTGTGGGAATGACCTATTCAGTCCATGAATATCAATCTCTTTGTTGTTTTCTTTATCAAAACTGGATGCATTAACTATTTCAGTTAAACGAGAATTAGGGTCATGTGCCGTCTTGTGCTTAGCAGCAAAGAATTTATGAAATTTGCCGTCAGAAAAACACACATGGTAATCAGTTTAAAATGAAGGTATAATCTATACACAACATGGAAAAATGGCTGCTTTTTGATGATTGATATTGGAGTTCATATTTCTTTGGCAAACAAGATGGGTCTTAATATCTTGGCACTGTTTTTGCAAATACTCTATCTGTTCCAAGCATATTGGAAGGATTTAAAATATAATGGATTCAAAGTGTGTTCAGTTATATATATATTGTGTGTCAAAGCACAGGTGCTTGTAATTATTCTTTTGATTATGATCATTATAAACCCACATTCAATTAACAGATGCCTTAATCTCTTTGTCAGCTGAGATCTAACCTATGTGGCTTCACTTAAATCCCTGTATAATCGCTTCAGCTTTGTTTGATAACTGCACACTATATGACTGATCCTTGCTTTATAGAAATGGATCAAAATAAAAGTTCGCCTACAAAAGAATGAATACAACATGCATACTGCAAACTCTGCTGTTGGATCTTTTATACATCCAAGATTAAATGTGTATTCCTTTTACACAAATTTCAGCATCCCAGGGAACCCAGTTTAAAATCAAAATCAGCAATGCAGGAGTTAGTAATAATTTGTCTTTTTCAGATAGTTTCTTTTCCTTCATCTCTGTTATTAGGCTGTACCAGTTTACAAAAATGCTGGTATTATTGGCTCTTAGACTTGCTAATATACATGGGGGAAAAAAGTTGCACCTATTTTACAATCATCTGGAGAAATAAAGTTATTAATTTCTTTTTCAGCCTAAGGAGGAAACCTCGACAAGATGATCATTCCTATCAGATGCTTTACCTGTGGCAAGGTAATTGGGAACAAATGGGAGGCATACCTGGGACTGCTTCAAGTGGAATACACTGAGGGGTACGTAGGGACTGAAGACAAAAAGTTCATTTGTTTACACAAAGGTTGATGGATTGCCTGGCTCTGTAGTAGGTCATCAGCATATTTTCTTGCAAAAACTATGTTGAAGTTCGTGAATTATTTTGCAGAGAACTTTTTCTCAAAGTTTGCCACATTGAAATTCTTATATCTTTAGAAACAAGTTTAGTAAAACAGTTTGACAGTTGCTTTGTTATTGTAAAGGACGTCACTTTATGTTAAGACTTGGCATTTCATGTATTCATTTTGAATTTATGCCTTTTTATTTAAAATAAAATGCCCCAATTTATTTTTCTTAAACTTTTATATTTAATTACCAATAGTAAAAAAGCTGAATTGTAAATACAATTCATGTGAAAGCCATGTGTATATCTGTAGACCAAAAATTTTTATTAGGCTCACTTGACTGCTTGCCCTTTTTTCTTATAGTGTATCCATCTGCCCACTTTCTTGTTTATGTAACTAGTCCCAGGTTTTGATAGATTGCCATGGAGAATATTATGGCTATCATCTACTGTGAAGACATGGACAGAGTCTGAGTTTTCTTAGGATTGCCAAGGATAATATTATGGCTATCATCGACTATAAAGACATGGACAGAGTCTGAGTTTTCTTAGGATTGCCATGGAGAATATTATGGCTATCATCTACTATAAAGACATGGACAGAGTCTGAGTTTTCTTAGGATTGCCATGGAGAATATTATAGCCATCATCGACTATAAAGACATGGCCATAGTCTGAGTTTTCTTTGGATTGTCATGGAGAATAGTATGGTCATCATCGACTATAAAAACAGGGCCATAGTATGAGTTTTCTTAAGATTGCCATGAAGCTTGATTTATTTGCTTTCATCATTTCAATATGTGCCAGCATCGTTCAAGATATCTAAAAATTACTGTTCTTCTGCAATTTTTATGGTGTCTTTTAGTTATTAGTGTGAATGCAACTATACGAAAAAATTTTATGGATCATTTTGAAACTTGGTAGCATTATGATCTTCGTTTATTAGAGTTGTTGCTGCTTTTGACTTAGATTTGGATGTAGCATTAAACAGAATATTATCAATAGAATTAGTCACACTGTTTTCATTTGATTTGTATGAAAATTTATACATATCATGGTCATTATCTGAAGATGTATGTAATTAATGACAAATCACCGTTGTTGCAATTCAGAGGTCTAGCAAGGATTTTAAAACTAGGAGTCCAGGACTCCTAATGTGGTAAAAGTTGCAGTCCCCACTAAGCCAGAAATCATGTACTTTCTTAAACTTGGCTATGGTCGCATCCAAACTGTCAGTTTTAGCTACTTTAGCACAGTTCTGAATCTCGTTGAAATCTTCATCATTTTTCTGATGAACTACAAAACACTTGTCTAAATTTGCAAATGGCATTTTGTCCAAGTCTCTTGATTTCGAGTTCACAGGCAATATTTATACAGCAATAACCAGAAATGAAATCAATAACAGTGATTGTGCTGAACTTCGACAATGTCGCAAATTGCAATTATATTTTACATATTGATGACAAAATATACCATCTGGCCATATTTTTGGCTACAACATATTTGGCTGATAAAAACGGTCTTGAGTTTGGAGTGAAGAAATTCAAAGACACCATGACAGGAAGCCGCAAACATGGATATAAAAAATGCACTGGATTCAATTGTTACATAAACAAATTTTTATTTCATATTGACCAACAACTCTAATAGTTAATTGTTATGTTATAATCCGCTTATGCTGATATCTGGCCTTAATACTGTATGCTGTAATATAATCAAACTAGCCATGTAACTGACTGCCTACAATCGACCACCTCTGAGGGTGGAAACGGAAATGACTACAGTTGACCACAGGACAGCAGTTAAAAAATTAAAATAATAAAACAAGAAAATAGTTTTGCTGCAAATTCAATGAAAACTGATTACCTCTGAAGCACTGATATATATCCTAAGGAATTTTTTTGAAAAAAATTGTGTCAATGTTCTACAATTCATTTAATGTTGCCGCAGCAATAACAAGTGGGTATTTGTTTTGTCCTTCAAAAAGAGCCTATAGCGGCGCCTTCAATAACATGCACCATCATCAAAGCAAGCGGTGACCTATCATCAAAGAAGTCAGCAACAAACTAAAATAAAAGCATTGCTTCAGTTTTCATAGTGATTAGAACATATTTATTTTGCAGCAAAAGTTTCCTCCTTTGCAACAAAAACGTGTGTACGGAGCACTCCTGTGTGGGTGATTTTCTGCATCCTAAATAAAAATTTTGTGTCCAAATACACGTAATTAGGCATTTTCGAGATTTCTTATGCTTGCAGCTGAAAGCAGATCTAAGGCAGAATCTTCTGACTGCAGCTTGCAGTTTTTTATGCATCATCTTCGACACTTGGTACATACTATTTTTATCAACTGGACATCCTGGAAGCCGAGACTCTACGGAGGGCTAATCATTCAATCACTTTGTTACCATGAAACCATGCCATGAAAAACTTCCAAATTATTACTTTCAAATATAAGGATTCATGCACTGACAAATTCAGGAAATGAATAATTCTTCAGTAATCCTTCAGAAGTATAGTACAATGACTATTCTTTCAGTAATCCTTCAAAACTCCAGTACTATGAATAATTGTTCATTAATCCTTAAAAAATGGGTCTTTTATACATTTTTTGGAATCATAATGTGTTTTGTATTTTAAGTGACAATTTGTACAATAACTGAACCCATACTTTGCAGAATTTCTCCAGGCAATATTTTATCCCTTTACATATGAACTCTTTTTAAGACGGTTATGATTTCTAAACTACCACAGAATATCCACATATTCAAGACAGAGATAAAATCTTGCCTTTCTTGACATCTTTAATTCATAATTTGGTTATGGATGGCAAAAAACATTGGTTTTGCACCGCTGCAGACATAATCTTGATCCCAAATTACATTGAAGGCTTAGTGATTGCTTTTCCCACTTCAATGCAAAAGCTTTCAGTTTGTTCAACCTCAGATAGGTCTGATTAAAATAAAGATATGCTTATAATAATGGGCACAGATAAAAGATATATTTCTCTCAACCATTTATCAGATTACAGATTTCATATTCTTGTAAAAAAAAAAAACCAAAACATAAAATTGTGAACATAATCTTACTGTGATAGCTCTCGTTTTATCAGGCAGGCTACTAAAAATAAATATACAATTTTAAAAATAAAAAGTGAAAAAATGTCACCAGAGGAAGAATTTGTTTATTTGTGCCTGCAAGATTTATATTATGTCAAATCTCAATTTTAATTCACTGTCGCCTGCAAGATTTATATTATGTCAAATCTCAATTTTAATTCACTGTCTCCTACAGCATTATGTCAGTGATCATAATTATATTAGACCCTGTCCTATGCCAGTATTTCGAAGATGAGTTTTAATAGAATATCCTTGTGCCAGTATGTCAAAGATAACAGTTTTAATAGAATATTTCCTTTGCAAATATGTCCAAGATCTCAATTTTAATAGAGCCAGCAAGAAATACCTAATACAGTTGGTATTATATATGCAAATGAATACAGTTGAAAATTACTAAGATTTATTCCAATGTGTATTTTCAGAGATGCTCTTGATGCCTTGGGTCTGAAGCGATACTGCTGCAGGCGAATGTTGCTTGCTCATGTTGACTTGATAGAGAAACTTCTGAATTATGCCCCATTGGAGAAATGAAGCAAAAGGAATTTGTATGGAATTTCAGACAATGCCAGAAAAACTGTGTTTTAAAAACATAAGGAAAGATAAAGATGTTTGTGTTTTCAAATATTAAGAACAAAAATCATCTGGTGAAATTCATTGCATAAAGATTGTCTCCTTTGAAAGTTTCTTTGGATGTGACTAATGGAAGTTTAATGTGCTGGCGAAGTTTTAAAGATCTAAATGAAAATAGTGCTTTAAGGCTGCCATGATTTTCATGTGAGATTCAAGCTAAGATTTCATGGACATAATGTATTTAATTTCTTACAATAAATCATTTTCAATATGCTGTCTTTGATTGTGATGATCTCTTAATGCATACATTCCATTTTACACTTTTCTAACACTTCCGCATTATTTCTTCATTCTAAACAGTAAACTTTTGATGGTTAATACATTTACCTGATGATTATAGGTTAGTTCTTCCACTACCACAAATTCAACCCTCAATATTGCAAAAAAGGGCATGTTTCTTTGGCTTATTTTACTGCCAAATTGTAATCAATCATCCCAAATCTTAGATTAGATGAGTGGTCTCCCTTTAGAGGGAATGGCACCAAATCTTTCTTAGCAGCTATTTCCACTTTAGCAATGGCAACCAGCTTGATCTGAGGCCTCAATTTTATGCTGTTTCATGTTTGAATGATCCAAGTAGTTTTGCTTCTTAATTCATTGTAGGTAAATATTTAACATCATTTATTTTATCATACAACATTGCCCCCAACCACCCAAAAAACTATTTTTGACACATGCCCAGACGCCTGGGGACTTAAAAAAAATTACAAGCTCTGATTCAGATTTCACAAGCTTAGATTGCAAATTTCATATGCCCAAATTTGCCATTTTTAATATTTATCACATAACATTACATTTACTATACTTTTAATATGAAAAGATAAAAACAAAATCATATTAAATTGACTTGTGTTTATTTGGATCACAAAAACTCTTTAACAAAGCCATTTTTTTTCCCTCTAGGTCCTGAGGTCAGCCATTGTCTAATTGTTCTAACAATGTCTTACTCAGTGGATCAACGGTGTTTATGTTTGTTAGCATCAGAAACATGTCTTGATTAGTACAGTTTTTGCTTACACTTTTAATGTTTATATGTGTCATGCTTAACTCATTAACCACATGCGACTTGTATAAACATCAGGAGGTAGTAGCCTAATTCCGAGCTCTGTAGCATCAAGGTCATGTATGATACACTATAGTGGGTGGTATTATAGAAAGGTAGATGTAGCTCTACAATAATACCAAATAATCTGGACGTTCTAGTTGCACTACAAAATACAGAGGGGAAAACAAGTTTTTGGACCCAATAATTTTTCACCAAAAATTGCATACAGACAGGCAAACCTTTGCAAAAAGTAGAAGATGGGCATTTGGAATAAAGAGTGGTCTCGATACAAAAATGATTGGTCCATTATGCAAAAAAAACCCAAATCAAAATCGTGCTTTTACCCTTCTGCTCATGTGGGAGCAAAATAGCCAATGAAAAACGATGTTTCTAACACAACTAGGCATTAGGTTAACCGAAATCTCTTGGAAGTCGATGTATTAGAATGTATTCAGAAATAGCCCCCAAAATGCGTTTCCTACTTGCATTTCAGGCAAAAACAAGACAAACCTCCATGCGTTAATGAGTTGCTTTAAGTTTATTACTATTATTGCCACAAAAAATCCCACATTTAGCCTAATCTCTCCAAATTACAACTATAAAGTAATAAATTATCACCTTGTCATGCATATACACATTATTTGCATTATGTAGCCATGCATCATTGTACCAGTTGCATCAATTGCTGGAACAGTTCCAGTATCCACTAGGCGGGTTCTTTCTGGTTTCCTGGGCATCCATAACAGTATATTAGAATCAAATGTATGTTAAGCCACGTGAACACTAGCTTAGGAACTCAGGACAATTTGTTCTCTTCTCATAGATCACATGCTTTGCTTTGTAAACAAAAGTTAAGCCTTTGATAGATGTTTGACAAGTAGACAATCTTCAGATGGGTAAGGGGCATATATGTGGATAAATTTTTACTAAATATTAATAATTTACAAGTCTTTAGATATTTTCTGAAAATAAATTAACACGTCATCAGCAGAATCAAAATTTTTTCAGACAAATTAAATTTTTTCTATGTGTCAGATGGGCACCTCTTTTAGAATATAGGAGAGGTCCCAATCTGAAATTACTGGGTCCCAAGATGTCAGTCAATGTTGAACACTGTATCATGAATTATATTGTACCATCTCAGTTTTCCATTATATTGTATTAATCTCAGTAATATATTTCCAATTGCTATTGCATAGCTTGCCATTTCTGGGTTGGAAAAAATAAAAAAATTTCATCCTTTCAGAATGTTCTGGAAATTTCTATACAAAAAGGCAGACTCATTTTCCTCCCTACATGCAATGTTTTTTTTTCTTTTTATTTCTTCTTTAGGATGATGCCACTTTTCATCTGTTCGGTTCAAAATTTTGCATAAATTTTGCCTTGTATCTAAAACAAATTGAGCATCCAATATCTTTTATACCCTCAAGTCATGGCATAGAAAAGTTACTCTTGTTTCCCATGTATATCATCTTTGCTAGCCAAGGTTCCGATGTGATTACCCTATCTACACCTTGGTGTATTGAGCAGATGTTTCTGTGCTTCTGGTTTGTAAATTTCATTGGATGCAGCAGCAAGCCACTGCATCTATTCAAGTTTGAACTGTTCCTACATAATTGAGACAAGGTGAGTACACAAATGAACTAATAAAGAAGCAATTTTCCACTGCCAGTCCATGTCTTCACTCAAACAGACCTGTAATGGTTTTGCCTCTGATACAGTCATATGTTTGATGTTAAACTTCTAAAGTATCCTTTTAGGTCATTTGCCCTCACCATTTTTGGTCAATGCACTTTGCTACTGGTAATATGGCATTTCATACTAAGAGAGATAAGTCATGAAATCCAAATTAGGTTGCTAAGACGAAGCAGCAATAGCTGTTCATTCTGCCAAAGTATAGATATGATTATATCGGAACCTCGGCTAGCGAAGATGCATGTATATGGACTCTATAATAAATAATCTGATACTCCATTTTGTGGATATTGACTTGTTCAAATATATTTTAGATGCATTTTAATTTCTTGGATTTATAAAATTCACAAAATAAATTAGATTTTACACAGTAAAGTACATACAAAAGAAAACCAAAAAGTGACTGTTATCTAATTTACTTTATTTGGTTTTTAACAGTCCTATTTAACAGATCTGAAAAAGAGCTATCATTCAGATGAAATTTACACCTCAGAAAGATGCATCTTGCAAAAGTAACAGATTTCTCTAATGAGTTCTCTATACAACTGAATACATTACAATTTACAAGTTAGCACAATACAAGAATACAATGGACACTGTTCAAAGTACAGGAACAGACTATCAAAACATTTATAATGTATATTTTCATACTGAAATAAGCTATCCATATTTATACTTATACAAGATGACATTTTAATTATCTATAAACTATTGGTGTTTAATTTTTATCACCTCTAGATCCTAAATCAGATAACATTCTCTTCTGTAAATCTTTCTCATGTCAAATCACAAATGTTTCAAATTAAACAATTACAATAGCAGAAATAAAAAAAAAATAATTCTGAAAATTCAAATATGCAGAAACCTATATACGCACAATAACTTTAAAATGTGATGCTTTGATAGTCGAATGTAACATGCCACTTTGGCGCATAGTCATTAGTCTGTTCTTGTCAGGCTGTGATCTGCATCTTTCATTATTAGTATCTTGATTAAATTTCATAAAAAAAAAGAACCAAATACTTCATTGCTAAAGAAATTCCCTCTAAAAATGAATTAGCAAAAATGTTTAATATTGAGAAAATTCTTTGTTTTTAAAAAAAGATTACAAGACTTTTTAAACTATATATGGCTAATACAAAGACTTGAATACCTATATGTAAAGATAAATTACACTAAACAACTGAAAATTGCACAAACATTTAACAAGCAAAACAAAAAAGGGAAAAAGAAAGCAGGCCTAATCAACTACCAATTATCCAAAATCTATGAACCTATTTCCTTATTATCTAGTATTGCTACTGTGTATACTCACTTATAAGTCAACCCAACCACTGTACTGAGTTCTGAATCTGCCTTACCATAATGCACCTACAGATTAGGGTCTATGATGTTTGCCTACTAATTACTCATATAAAACTGCATAGATCCAGAACTGCCAGTACATTATGCGATGGCAAATCCGAGTGTGCAGTTTGACTCTGCTTATAAGTGGGTAGACAGCAAATTTCCTTAAACTGAAATTCATAATGAAACAATGGGATTGTATTTTGGGTTTTAATGTTTAACAAATTATTCTAAATGATATTTTTTAAAAACTGCTTACCAAGACATGTCTTTATTATATACTTAACTATAATTCATTATATATGAATACCGGTATAGTCAGCATAAAACTTTGGTTCTTTATGTATTGATATCTTTAATGAAAACAAGCCATCTTTCACATTTACTCCTATTTAAATCTATGTCTACCATATTATGTTAGTGTTCTGGAATAGCGTGACCAACCATTTCATGTAAGGGCCCATATTGCAATCGTTTTCTCACATGGCTGTTTACAAACGTGGCCTACATTATTCATTACCAGTTGAAAAAAGCCATGAAAGGTTGGTGGATCATTTGTTAGACCTTATTCTGTTTGGGTAGGTTTCAGATCACATGCCTGAATGACATGCGTCTAATTACGAAATGCAGAAGAAGCTTGTCACAATAGATATTTTGCTTAGATATTTCTCCCAATTCTATTGATTGCATGTTATTGAACATCATTTTTGTAATGGTAGCCATGTCTGAATATGGATCAGCATCAGCATAATAAATTTCAAAGGTCCTTATGCCCAAATTCCTTTTGTTGAATTTGGTCAAATTCTCTCTAGCATTTTTGTGATATGCAATTGGTTTTTTGACGATCATGGGCATATTTTTTGGTGGATAAACATCATCTATAGAATTCTTAAAGGTCATGAATTAAAGATTTGATTGGCAGCATTGGATGGTTTTTGACTTTTAGAAGTGGTTGCTGTATTTGATGACAGATGGACATCCTTTTTAAACAAATCTGAATAGCACTATTGTTGTGGGTTTAATGCCGTGTTTTAACACATGATTGGCTATACATAGTGAACAGTATAACTTATGGAGGAAGAACCCTGAAAAAACCACCAACCCATGGGAAGCTACTAGCAAGCTTTCTCACATACCCATACTGGCCAAGCCCTAGACTTGAACCCATGTGGACAGAGGTGAGATGGCAGTGATCATAAAGGCAAACACTTGAGACAATCAGGAACCTCCTATGACTATGTAATTTGTTTTCTAAATCAAACAACCTACATCAAATTAATATTCCAATGAGTTACAATTCAAGTGGTCTACAGCGCTCATCATTATGGATCAATGCTGTCAATGTGAGTACATGAAAAAACTTGCCAGTAGCTTCTCGTGGGTCAGTGGTTCTTTCTGGGGTTTTCCTAGTTCTTTTCCTCCACCATTTATGCTGGCTGACATGTATAGCTTCTCTTGTGCTGAAAATTGGCATTACACATTATATGAACAACCCATTTGATGGCTGCCACCCATTTTCAAGAGAGATGAATTTTAAAATGAAAACAGGCCTGTATTGTAGTTTTTAAACATAAACTATTACCACCAAGGTAATACCAATGCTAAAATAAAAATCTAAGCTCTACACATCAAATATGGATTAGCATTGTTGAAATAAATGCAGCAAACAAAATGAGGCAAAACATAACAGATGTTCAATATAAGCACTTGTCAGAATCTTTATTAAGACTGAAATAGCAAATGGTATACAGGGTGATGAAATACCACCATATGATTCTACACCCGAAATGTAAGACAAATTTTAATGTATAAAACAGATTTATGTTTTCTAAAGGTGTATTAACTTTCAGTATGTGAGAGGTCAAATAGTGCTAGTAATCAAAGTGACATGTAGTTTTTCATATTATTTCAATGTGTACTCAACTTTTTATAGCAGTTAATTGAGCAATCTGACACATTCTATAAAATGGCTGTCATTTTGTGAAGAAAGAAACAAAAACAGTAACAGTTCTCTGACATTAAACTGACAGTCTATTGCTTCAAAATATTTTTTCTAAGCATTACATCACAGACCATTCATTTGCTGCAGCTGTAAGCTATGAGGATAGAGCACTCACTTCATTCTATAAAAATTTTTCTAATCACATAATTAAATATAGAATTAGTATGTAGTGAATTCTTATACCATTTAGTTTAATTATTCCTTACTTCTTAATAAACACTAAACTGTATGTGGCAGTAGAGCAATTGGATTTTTATGCAGTTTATTACACTTAAATGTATAAACTGTGACATTCTATCTTTACAATATTTCTTTATTTGCATTGATCTATATAATGTTTCTCACAAATTCATGCACATAAAATTATATAGGAATATACTGGACAAGAAATATTAATGGCGTACAAGTAGTTTTGCAATTTGACAAACTGTAAATACAAACATTGTTTGAAAAAAAGGAGACTCAAGTAGGCCCGATATCATTCAACTGTCTTGCATAACAGCTGAGTTTTTTTTTACTAAGCACACTTGTTCCATGACTGAAATCAGATCACACATTACTTACACTCATTATCAAACCCTTTTAAGATCTTGAAGATGTGAGTTTATATTTCAAATTTCACTGAAATCAGATCAGAAATATTGAGTCCAGTGTGGTAACAAACACTTGTTGATGAATGCAAAGCCATACCATAAACTCCATTGGTCTTATTGCCACACAAGTTGAATGTGTTTAATCAGTAAATGATGGTAAACAACAATCCAAGTAACTCTCTTTTTCTTGTGTTCCATCTGAACACTTGTAAATTAATGTGGTCCCTTAAATATAAAGTACCTTAGTATAACAGTCCCTCACAGGTGTATGATCAACCTTAGCACACAGTACCTCATTATAACATAACCCTCAGGCAACAAAAATATGGTTCCAGAATGCAAATTCGAATGAATGAAGATTTGATACTGAATGTAGCTGTGTATAAGGTGACATCTTTTACAACAAAGTACACTTTTATGGCTCCCCGTAACAGTGTTATCATGAGGAACCACAGCATATCACCTACACAACCATCTTCTAACAATTAAAACTGTCCTATGAACCAAGCAGCTGGTTATCCCATTATTTCATCATGGTTTTTTTATGAAGTACACTACCCAAGTTCCAAGCTTCGTGGCATCAACATAATTTATGATACACCAAAAGAGTGGTATTACAGAATAAGGAATAGATGTAGCTCTATAATGATACTAAATAACAGACTTTCTACTCACAGCTGAACAAACCATAATTTTTGTGACCATCTTTTTAAGGCCAAACATTACCAGTTCTGAATACTGATTCTCTGTCTGGATTTGAGATTTTCTGCCATCAGAAACAGGGCAGACCAGTCTCAATTGCACATGATGAATCTTTGCAAAAAGTAGGGCAAGTATGAGTCTTGTAGAAAATTGGGGCCTGTACATGAAATTGTGGGTCCAATAAGCAAAATAATTATTAAAAAAAACCAAACAGAAATATTTTCACCCATTTGCTCCTGCATGGGTAATACATCCAATGAAAAAATAATTTGTTTATCCAATGATCAAGAAAAATGAAAATCTCTTCAAGACATTTTTGGATGTAATCAGAATTAACACCACAAAAAATGTTTCCTACCCCATTTTAGGTAAAATTAGAAACAAATCTGTGAAAATGAGTTAAGAGAGGAGCCATGTATTTAAAGCAAAACAACATTTCGCCAGTTAAACAATTGCAAGATAATATTTCCTGCTTTTTTAGACAAGAAGAAATTATTACTGGTAATACATTTTTGAGAAGCAACAAGTTTGGGGTTGAAAATTCCATAAATCTTATATTTTATTCAGCCTATACCTTACCTGATATACAAGACAAACACTTTTTACATTCCAAAGTCATACCAAAGACTTGTAAAAATGGTACTAGCAGCTGTCTTGCTTGGCGCTCAACATTAAGAGGTTAGTGTTAGGACTGGTTGGCCTGGTGTCAGGATAATATGGTTGGGTAGGACATCATGCTACATGTCCGCAGCATGATGCCCCAGTGCTAGACATCACTATAAACTGCCACACTGCAGACATCGTAGCGATATGACTGGAAAATTGTTAAAGCTACATTAAAAAACTAAATCACACACACACATTCATATCCTCAGAGCTTCCATTCAAATGTTATATTAAACTATAAATTTGATTCATATATAAAAAAGAAGCATACAATGATCCCGACACAACAGAGCTTTTCAACATACTGTAATCACTGATGTAATGTGTAGCAATAGATCCCATTATGATGACTGTTTTAATATACTTTATTTCACTTATCAGCTTGTTACAATCCTTTATCATGTGATTTAGCATGAAAAATAATATAATATAATGTACCACACCAAAAGGCATCTTTGTACTTTACTTGTACAGCTCCCTTGTATACTTGGGTATACATGTGACATAAGTGTTTGGTGTGGCAGTAAGGACAGTTTCAGTCAATGCATAGTGGGCTGCAAGCCACAAAAACATTCATATAAAAAGAACACTTCCAGCTATAAAGTCTTTTGACGGAAGACAAAAACACTTACAATGAAATAAATGGAATGATGATAGTGAAAAAACAACCTTAAGTAGAGATGAATTATACAATTATCTACTTGGGTGAAGCAACATGTAAATAAAACAAAAAATAAAATACATAACAGTTTAAGTTCCTCAGACTTTCTGCATGACAATCCACACCAAAAATTTTTAAAGCTCTTCTGGCTCTTAACTTCGAACAAACAAAATACCTAAAAAAAGGAATAATACTGAAATGGGCAGTAGATATATCTAGAAATATAGCATATTACAAATACCAATACAAATAAGATGATTGGTTTTGTGTATTAATTGCTGCATTGTTTTGTTCACTTCTATATGCATATACTTATGTATTTTGTTCATCTCTTTCAAATTTTTAAGAATGTGCTGTATAACAAATGCTTGGATGTATTTGCATTTTATAATAATTCTATGCTTCGAATATAATTGGCTTTACTTTCAGATAATATATTCAAACATGAATTAGTCATAAAAATTATAGTGGGACAAAACAGGAAAGGATAAGAAACAAAAAAACACAAAGTCACATGTAATACAAATATATCATGGCATTTGCAGCAGGAAGAAAAGATTCTGTTATTAAAAAGAAAGAAGAGGGTAAATATGTTTAAGACCAAATTTTTGATTTACTACATAGATCCAAGCATCAATACCAAATCTTTCACATTCTTAGCTACTGAAATTTTAAATTGAAACAGTAGTGGGTATGTACATTTCAACATGCACTTTGTCATTTATATGCCAAACTGCAGATATAAAACTGCAATCAACCTATAGAAGACAATGAGAACATCACTGTCATGTGACTGGTCTATTGGTCAACCCCTCAACAAAAGTGCTGCAAATAAGTAAACATTATACTCAATATATATGCACTATTGCAACAAAACCCTCTACACAGAGTACTAATAATAAAAGAATCTTGAAATTACATGCCAGTCATGGAGGATATGATGGTATTTTAGGGGTCTCAACTCATTTATAATACCACAAACTAAAAGTAAACATGTATGCCTTTTGAGATTTCTAACAAGAAATGTGTCTATAAGCATTAGTATATTAGCCTCAGAAAACACCTTTCCTTTTAATGAGAAAAAGATTTCTTGAAAAACTGTTTCATATTTTACCTGTATTAGTAAGGTTCCAAAATTCATTTTCTGTTAATTTGAATAAATATGGAAATAAAGTACCTCTAATCTGTTCTTTTTTCTCATCCATATATTCTGAAATACCTATAAACCTTCTAAAAATTAGTAACCTTTTGATTCAGAAAGGAATTGCGCTTTTAACACTTAAAGTCCCAAAATAGAAGTATCATGGATTTCATCCATTTGTTTATTGAATGTTAACATATTGTTACATACACTGACCTACATGCCCCTGCTATTGCTGCTATATGTGTTACATAATTACAGAACACTAACCTGTACATGGCAGCTCAGACCTGTAATTTCCATCTATAATGTATTCAAATTCACACTTGAATAATTTCAACAGTAATCATCCCATTTTTGTGAAATATATATTATATTTTCAAATGAGTTTTATGCAATACCGAAGGCTTTAATTTTTAAATAAATCATTCATGGGTAGTTGGAATCATCTCTGCTCTAGGGTTCCATCAACTGGTTGAGGTCTTACTCTGATGCTATGTAAGTAGGTGGAACTATCTCTGCACTGGGCCATTTTGTTATAATACTCTGTACATAGGTGGAGCCACCTCTGACTGGAGGTACATCAATAGGCCAAGGTCTAGCTTTGATACTCTTTACAAAGGTAGAGCTATCTCTGCCTTAGGGATCCATCATTTGGCTGAGGTCTTACTTTTTGCATGTAGGTAGAGTCATCTTTGCTATGGAAATGCATCAGATGGCTATGGTCTTATTTTGAAACAAGGGAAGAGCTAGCTCTGCTTTAGGGATCGCTAGATTAGCTAAGGTCTTACTCTGATACTGGGTACATAGGTCTTATAAAGGCACAGTTATCTCTGCTCTATGGATCCAGCCACTGAATATGAAGGTACATATATTACTTTCATATGTAGACGGTACCATCTATTTTCTGGGAATTCATCAAGTCAGAGGTTTCACTTTGACACTACATGAGCTGGCATAGCCATTTCTGATTTTGGTCAGATTCAGATACTGCATGTACAGCCATGTCTGTTTTGTCAGTTCATTATTGGGTCAAGGTCCTAGCCATGTCTGTTTTGTCAGTTCATTATTGGGTCAAGGTCCTAGCCATGTCTGTTTTGTCAGTTCATTATTGGGTCAAGGTCCTACTTTGATACCCTGTGTGAAGGTGCCACCATCTCTGCTCTGGGGATCCTACAATTGGGTGAGAACTTCTTACTTTAATATTATGTATGAAGGTGGTGCCATCAACAGGTTTTGGAGGTCTTACTTTGATACCATATATGCAGGTGGAGACGTTTCTGCACTGGGGATCCAAAAACTGGTTGAGAAGGTCTGACTAATACTATAATGATCATTTTGTTTTCATTTAATTCATATTCTGGTTGAAACAGTACTTCAAAACGTCTGATTCAATGGAAATTCTATATATCTAGGTGTGCCAAAAATACAAAATGCTACTAAAAAATACATAAAATATTGGAGTTGTTAGTCCTAATGTTTTCTAAAAGGTGACAATGTGTGTATCTTGTGGCATTTGTCACAAACTTAAAAGCATTGCATGCTAAAATATACAATGTTCACTTTATGCTGTGAGAACAATTTACAAATTCATAATCACATAAAAGTCATAATCATTGAATGTTGCAGCAGAACTTGATTTTCAGGAAAAGTGATAATTCCATAAGGAAAACCAAGGAATATCCATGCTACAACAAATATTACTGAATAATTAAGTCAGTATTTTACAAAGTCTAACCCATCTGCCATATACAAAACCCTTTTCACCATATTTGTGAGAAATGTATGTATGTATGTATGTATGTATGTATGTATGTATGTATGTATGTATGTATGTATGTATGTATGGCACATCAGCACAATTCTGGTTATATAATGCAAAGTAAGTTTGGGCATGTCCCAAAAGGCATACAAAACAAAAATGAAAGCATAAAAAGGGGAAGATCCTTAAAAATACAAAGTTAAATGTTTATAATTGTACCCCTAACTCATTTAACAGTCCAAGACTTTATCAGCATAAACATTACAGGACACATCCCTGGTCAAAATGACAGTCTCCATTTGTTGCCTCTTACATGATGCACATTGGACCTATTCTACATTCCCAAGCCTGCAGGGAGAATTCAGATAAAAAATGAAGTAGATTCAAATTCAAGTAAGAAATATTTTAACCCCTTCCTCTCATTTTACACAATACACATGCATCTTTTCTGACAATTTAGCCACTTCAAATATCATTAGTTAATTATGTAATCTTCTGAATGGCAAAGAATGACAAAAGTGGAACTTTCATAAGTTACCTACACAGATCAATATTTTATTCACAGTTTAGTTTAATTTTGCAAAACTACAAACAGATACAAGTAATATTTCACTGAAACTAACTTGTTAGCATGATTTCTTAACTGGAGAAATCAAAAGCACTAAATCAGTTTTACATTAATAGACAGTTCTTCAATATCCACTTCAACAATACACTGACACAAAGAAAAAAAAAACCCACATCAAGTTTACAAAAATATGCCATTTTGCCTAAAAAGCATTCGCAGTTCACAGTACATTAAGCTGTTATTGACAGCATAATTAACAAATCCCTGAAAAGTAAACTACTTTCAAAAACTATGCTCTCACATTTATAAAAGAGCAACGATTTTCTGTATTTAAAATAGTATTTCAATTACACAGCATGATTGCAAACTTGCAATGGAACAAGCATAATATTTAGGATATATACTGTAATAAAATGAACAATAATATTTTAGGATATATACGGCAATGTTCTGACAAGTTCATGCTTAAGGATACATTCACCCGCTACTCCAAAAAAAGTTTAAACAATTTGTGTCAAGTCAGCTCTGTCTGCTTATATGTCCACACCACACTTTGCATAAATTAATACTTTTCAAGCTAGAATTTCCAACTCACACTTTAAACCCCGAAGTATAATATGATACTTAGGTTGCTTAGTAGAGGATTCCAAAAAAGCTCTAAAAATTCTGTTATTCAAGTTTCTTTGATTATATTAACTGCAGTCAATGGCTGTCAAGCTTTTATACTTCAAGTCTCAGCTTAGCTGTACTCAATAAGTTTTAAGAATATGCTCCTGGGTATTAACATGTTAAAATACAATGACCCAGACTACTTAATGCACAGCTTGGTCTTAATTATCAAACAAAAAAAATGCTTTTGTTACACCACCCGGTACAATAAATCTTATGTACACAAACTAGTCTAGTTGATCAAAGTTGTGCTGATTTGACTGTTTATCATGACATTCATAAATCATATTTCAAAAATTTTGTACCCATAGCACAAGGGCTACCATATCATTCTATATTCTTCAAAAATGATCAACAAAAAAAAAATGTTATAAAAGATAATACCTGTTTAAATGACACTAAGTAAAATAACAACCACAAAGTTAACAGTTTCACATTTGAAAGTCTGTTTTGCCTTCATTGGCCTGCTGAATCTAAATGGTGTTTGCAAGATCTCATCTGGCAGTCTTTAGGGCAGCATTTTGATCTGAAATTGAGTTGGACTGTGTCAAATTAGAATGGGAATTACTGCAGAACCTCCTTTATTTGGATCATCAGTTGCACAAGAAATCATAAAAGTAAACAATAAAATTTTTCCTGAGAAATAATGATGTGTTTTATTATCTAGTTTACCAGTAAAGGGCTGCACTATAGCTTTCCACTACCATATTTGCTTCTGATTCAACTTTAGTCCTTGCTAGATCTGGTATGAATATTAGAACAAGTAACATATAATAAAACCAAGAATGAATACAAATTTTAGGCCATTAGTGTTCTAAGATATTTTACAGAAATTAGTTTTATGTTAATTTAGAACAACAGTTTACCTAATCTCTAACAAGGGAGTATGAAATGACAAAAGTAACTGACAATTGTGTTTGCCTTTTCTATCATTCAATAATACGACAATCAGTGCACAGATACATCAATGTTGCCATTGACATGAGACAACTAACTGTATAAAATTTGGGTATGACAAGCCTGCCATAGTCACATAACTCAAAATATTTGGTTTTATTTTCATTGCAAAACAAAAAATTCAATTAAATTTAGTACCATTAATGTTAGTTGCTTGAAATGGAATTTTTTATGTTTTAGCAACTAATTTCACTATGTTTTGGACTTCACTAAAAAATTACTTTAAAAAAAAATTTCATATGAAATCATTCATGTTAATGCAAAATTTGTGCAAGTCAAAATTGCAAAAAAAAGAAGATACCTATATAATTCTGCTTCAAATAATTATAGTTCATATTTTCTTTTATACACTAATATGACAAGCCAAGTATAAAGGGTCATCATTCATAACACGTCAATTTCTTAAAAAACTCCAATGACTGATATACAAAGAGAAAGTACCACTGGATCCCCAAGTGATCCAATTTAATCTAAAAACTAGTTCATTTAAACATGCATCTATCTGATGCTATTTGCATTAATCAAGATATCTGGATTAGGAGGATCTAGTGTATTTATTAAAATTAATGAAATCAATTTAATTAAATTTAATTAAAAATGAACCTGTAAACACGTTTCAAGACTAGATTTATTAAAATTTCCAGTGGAATCAGACTGGATCAAAAATTGCTTAGTTTTGAAAATTCATCGTTTAATTTCTTTCACAACTTGCATAATGTCAAACTTACTAGGAACTATATATACTTTGACATCCTTCAGAGATGAACATAATGCGTTCCATTTTACACATTTGCATGTTATATGACAATATAATCACTGTAGTTGAAACTGGCTTTCTTTGATAAAAACAATTCACTCTTCTAAAATGAAATACATGTATCTATTACAAAATTGTACTCTATGTAGTTAGATAACAGAAAACCATTTAAACCATTTAATTTAAAGTTTTTTCAAAATTTGAATACTGTCATTACAAGCAATTAACTGATGACCCTTGTTCTGAGGTTTTTTGAGTGTTCAATCATGCACTGGGAATAAATTTCATGTTTTAACCTATTTAACACATTATTTCCCCTACACGACTCCCATAAAATGGTGCTACCCAATCAGAATCAATGGACCAGATTTATAATTCCAACAGTGGTGAGTCTTGGCTGGAGCAATCATAGTAATGAATTAAAGGAATCTCTCCCACTTTTAAAAGTTAGTTTAAAATCACAGTTGTGTGAAAAGCAAAAGAAAAACCCAAGAGTAACAAAGGAGATATATAAATTTACTGTTGCCTGACATACAAAGAGGCCATGACCAGTAGAATTTTTTATATATAAATCAATGTTAACAACTAACTTATCAGCAACCACTGTAATTTTGTACAGTTATATGATCCAGTTATATAATTAAGGGCTATTCTATAAGTGTTTCCCCAGGGGACAGTTGTACTTGGTGTTTTGTGATGTTTTCCTCACTCCCTGACTTTGGACTTGTTACTCTAGCATTAAGAAGTGTGTTGTGTACGGTTTCTACATCCTGATAATTTTTATTTTCTTCATCATCATCATCATCAGCATCAGCATACTTTTCTTCTTCAGCCACATCCTCCTCATCATCATCTTCCATCAGATTTTGTGCTAATCTAACAGCCTGGAACTCATTATAGTGAAGCTTTCTTTTCTGTTCAAACATCATTCTCTTGGCTGAAATTGAAGACCAAATTTGGAATTATTTCAAGCTAACAATACCTGACAATGAATTCTTACAGAATAACACCCCTTCCCCTACTAATCAAAGCCTATTCTTATATATGGCATAAAATTATACAAATGCACATACCCACACTGAAGCCACACAACACATCAGGAGCAATTAGGCAAAAACAGTGTGACAGATGAGCTGACTCAAATTTATGACCAATAAACCCCCACTTCAAATGGGAGGTATAATAAAAAACATTATTTTTTATACTGAAGTAGAGGTACTATGAGTTGATAAACACCGAACTAAAAGTTTGTTTCTTTTCTTTTCTATATCAAGGTGGAGGTAGTATACTATAATAGCTGATGAAAAAACTTTAATTTTCTGTTTCTTTTTCTTCCATCACTGTTTTAAAATCTGCTTAAAAGTTATAATAATAATAATAATAATAATAATAATAATAATAATAATAATGACTTTATATAGCACCTAATCTTTAGAAGCTTTAAGCACTTTACAACATTTGACAACGCTTAAAAAGAATAAAAACCATATATAATGAAATGATTAGAAAAAAAAAACAAACGCCACAAAATTAGAAACAGAAAAAACATGCTGTAAAATTTTAAGGTAAGGATACGGTCAAATGATACATTATTAGGTCTTTATGACTGTTCTTGCATTGAAATAGATGGAGTTTAAGGGAGCTCTTGAATGAGAACACTGTGTCTTTGTGTCTAAGTGCAGTGGGCATTTTGTTCTACTTTACTGGACCTTGGTATGCAAAATAATGTTGTTCTTATGATTTCAACTAAATAGTGGGAATATTGAGAATGAGAGTGTCAGAAGAGGAGTATAAGCATCTTGGTGTATACACATGGGTGAGGTCAGATAGGTATGTTGAACTGGAGCCCTTCAGCAAAACTTAGCACAGAGAACAAATTTTGTGTTTAATTCTGGATCATATGGATAGCCAGTGTAGAATATAGAGCAGCGGAGAGGCATGCTCTGATCATGGTACTCTAAGGATGATCATAGCAGCAGTGTTTTGAACTTTTGAAGTTTCTGAAGTAGATATTGAGATAAACCAGACAGAATTGGATTCAATAGTCCAGTCTTTAAAGTACTAAGGAACACACAAGTGTTTTAGTGGCATCAACTGACAGATACTTGCGAATGGAACTGATGTGTCTCAGCTCAAGAGTTGCAGCCCAGGAAATATTCAATACATGTTGATGCATTGAGAGAGTACTATCAAGAGCGACACCGAGGTTTCATACTGACTGCTTGAAATTAATGTTAGTATTGCTGATATTTATCGTCCAAGGTTGTTGTTGTTGTTGGGCTTAACGCCATTTTTCAGCACACGATAGGCTATTCATGGCGGCCAGTATTAATGGTGGAGGAAGAAACCGGGAAATCACCGGAAAGAACCACCGACCCATGAGAAGCTACTGGCAAGCTTTCTCACATATCCACATTCGCCGAATCCTAGACTCGAACCCACGCAGACAGAGGTGAGATGGCAGTGATCCGTAACGGACAGCGCTTTAGACCACTCGGGGCCCCATCGTCCAAGGTAAAGGTTGTGAATGACAAAGTCTTTGTGTTGTAATCAGGATGGCTTCTGGTTTATCACCATTCATCTGCAGCTTGTTACATGTCATCCATGATTTCACATCTGAAATGCTCCTCTCTATGTCTTGGATGTTAACTTAAACTTCAGCAGGATGGCTAGATTTGTATATTTGGGTGTCATCAGCATACAATTGGTGAGACACCGGATGATGATCTATGACACTTGTGAGTGGATGAGTGTACAGAATGAATAGAACATGTCCAAGAACAGACCCCTGTGGAACACCACAGCATAGATCAACTGGGCTGGAGTGTTTTCCATTTGCAGACACAATTTGTGTCCTGTTGACCAAGTAGGACTTAAACCATAGTAAGGCTGTATCGTGAATGCCAAATACATGCTGGAGATGGTTCAGTAATATATCATGGTCTATAGTGTCAAATGCTGCAGTCAAGGAAAGTGAGGACTGTAGTCTTTCCGTCATCCAAATCAGAGAAAAGGTTGTTTACTACTTTCAGAATAGCAGTTTCAGTACTGTGGCAATGGCAATATGCAGAATGTACATTGCTAAAAAGAGTTTGAATTCAGATGAGATACATGTTGGGATAGAACAACTTTGTCTAAGATATTTTACATGAATGGAAGATTAGAAATTGGGCGGTAGATCTTTAGATCATTATGGTCAAGTGTTGGTTTCTTCAGCAGAGGTTTTACAATGGCAGTTTTGTAAAATGATGGGAATTCCCCAGATGAGAGAGATGTATCAAAAACATCAGTTAGTGAAGGCAATATTGGATCCAAGCACTCTAGCAGTGACGTCGGAATCAGATATAGTTCACATGACTTTGGTGCACTCTTCATCACGATTGTAAGTACTAAATCAATTGAGACAGGTTCAAATGCTGCTAATGGTTGCCGCTGAAATTCTGTATCAAAACTGTATGATGATGACGAGTCAACTGAAATTGTGTTGTCAAGTTTATCTCTGATAGTTTATACTTTGTCACATAAGAAAAGAAATTTGCAAACAGGTCCAATCATTGTCTACCAGAAGAAAGTCATGCTTATAGTAACCTTAGAGTAACATCCAATACAACCACTATTCAAAGCACTATTCAAAGCATAGTTGATGCATTAGTTCCAACCCTGATTAGCCAACAAAGGTGAGGCATCACAAGAAATGCATGCAGTTAATAACCACAAGATTCTCCATAATTACCTATCTGGTTTTAGGCAAGATTACTAATATATATGGTTGATATATGGTTGCAGGTTTAAGACAAAAGAAAGTTAATTGAACGCATTATGGTTGATATTTGAAAAGCACTTGATCTTATACATCACATAACTTCTAGAAAAACTAAAAGTCTATCAGCTTAGTGACACTGTTGACAAATGGTTTGCTTTATACCCGAATCATAGATATCAGACAGTTACATGTATCTAAAATAAAATAAACTGTGGTGTGCCACAAGGTCCTAAACTCTGCACACTTTAGTTTGTTACTTCCATAAATGATTGTCCTCATGATCTCTATGCTGCTGACATTACTTCTCTTACAAACATTGCTGCAAAAATGAGAAAATAACCTTCAAATGGCATTAAATAGGTTTCAAATGTTGTCTAAGGAAAATGACAAGATTGTAAATTTTGTTTTCTTTAACAGCAACACAGTAAAATATAAGACAGATGACTTGAGTCTTTTCTATAATAATGAAAAACTAAAAGCGGTTTCTTGGATAAAATTATTTGTATTCTTGTTGACAATAGTTTACTTTGATCTGATTGTACAAGTCATTTCACAAATAAAACAAAGTCCTATCTCTGGCTATTAAGAAAAAAAAAGCTTTCATTCCAAAACAACATTTTATTAGACAGGTAAACTGTAAATATTACAGAGCCAATTTATGCTTTAAAACCTACCTCGACAAGAATAACTTCACCTTTAAAAAGCCAAAATGATATATAGTTTCTGTCATCTGCCCAAGATTACTTGAGAAATAGTAGAACTTTAATAAATGGCAGCTCAAACCTTCATAATTCCAAAACCAAAGAATTATGTAAAAATTGTTTTCAAATCTCGGGAACCAATAAATTGAATAAAATCACAAAGGAAATCAAAGAATCTTAAAGAATATGAGCTTTTTACCATGCGTATATTAAATGGATGGGCAATACTAAAATCTTTATCATGGTGGCAAAATTTTCATATCCGAGTGACAAAGCAATGAATTGTTAGCTTTTTACGCTATATTCCTCAAAGAATAACACATGAATATTGTCTTCAAAACAGGCATATTTAATCCATAAAACTGAGTAAATATTGTGTAGTCACAATGAAAGCAAAAACTAGTAAGGATGAAATATTGTATGAGAAGAAGCAGCAGACAAAAGCTGGTTCAATGAGAAAGGTGCTGTTGAAATTTCGATGTTGTATGTCAAGAAATCCAATATTATGCATTGAATCAAATTGCATATCCTTAAAGTTCCATTTTCTTGATCGAGAGATTAGACTTTATTTGCTGAATTAAACAGTGTATATTTTGAATTACACAGCAGTGGTTGAAATTTCAATACCATATGTCAAGAATCCTTAATACACATGCTGTATGCAATTGTTCGTGATGAAAGTTCCATTTCATATTGTGAGTATTTAGATTTCATCAGTTGAATTTCACAGCAACGAGAAGCAGCCTTCTTGTTTAAAAATAGAGATCTGTTCATGAATGACCTCTAGCAAAGAAATACACAGTAATTCTCAACCTGTGAATGGTAACTTTCAAACTGTAAATGCATGAAATGTAAATGCAACTCATAACTGAATACATGATGTATCTTAATATATTATTTTGAATTGTTAAAGTGGGTATCGTGTAATGTTACTTTTAACACCTACACATCATTTCACCACATAAAAAAAACCAATTCAGACAAGCACAATGAAATGTCCAATCACCGCTGTATAATTCAACAGATACAATCTAAAAAACTCAACATTCAAAATAGAACTTTCAGTACAATCAACATGATTCAATATGTTAAACTTTAAACTCTCAACATATGACATTAAAATTTCAACAACCACTGTGTAATTCAGAAGATACAATCAAATAACTCAACACTGGACAATGAATTTTCAACCAGCACAGTGTAATTCAACAGATGAAATCTCAATACGCAACATATATACTCGTTAAAACAATACATCAATTAGGAATCCTCGACGTATGATATTGAAATTTCAACCACTGCAAAAAATTCAAATGACACAATCTAAAACCTCGACACAGAAAATATAACTTCCAACCACTACTGTTTAATTAAACAGATACAATCTAAAATCTCAACCTACACAAAGGAACTTTAGGGACAAGCATTTTGATACAACATGTGAAATTGGAATTCTGGACATATAACATTAAAATTTCAACAGCAAAGTTCAGAATAAACCAGCTTTTGTCTGCAACAGCACCTCATAATATTCATCACAATTAACTTTTTTTAACTTCATTAAAATTATCATCAGCTAGTATTTGCTGCATAAAATCCTCATCTGAAGATAAACCACAATGGGGTTTTCTAGGTAGCCCTTACTTTAAATTACACAAGGTCAAGGTGTGACATAATGCTTGTTCCTGGGCACAATGTGCAAATCAAATTTAGTTCAACAACCATTTATGTCATATGACTAGCCTAGCAACACAAATGGTGAGTTGCATGTAAAATTTCATCAACACTCTAAGTCAACTGATTAAATACATACAGAATGTTGGCATGGGTGAAAGGAAACTCGGAATACTTCATGCCAAACAAGCTGTTACCATAAAATAATTACCATGAAATTGGGGCATGGGAGGGAGATAGCATTATTATGAATGTCACATGGTGTTAATTTATCAAAAATGTTCAAACTCAGTAAAGAAATTGAAAAATTGTTCCAATGACCTGAATATCTAATCAGATTAATTACATAAGCCTACCAAACTGTATTCATCTAACTCAAGCTATGGATAACTGGACCAACAAAGTTTTTGAAAAAATGATTTAAAAAGTTACAGTGATTGCAAAAAAATCTAATTGGTTCAATAAACAATAATATACCATTAAACTGTTTATCTACTTCTATGTTACTAATCATGCCAGCAAGGAAAGTTTTAAAAACATGAAGTTATGACCAATTAAAATGTGTAAATATTTGATAAAATTGCTATAATGACCTGAAAATCAAGTCTTCTTCATATTCATGCAAATATCAGTGTTCCAGCTAGGAATTTCTTAACGATAGGAAGTGAATAGGGAAACTTTTAGTTAAAGGGCATATTTTTAATTATAAAAAGTTTTACTGTCAATAATGAAATTGTGAATGAAATCAGTTTGGTTGTTTGTTTTTGTGGGTTGAATGTCATGTTGCAGCACATGATAGGCTATACATCGTGGCTATACAATATCAGCACATTATAGGCTATACATGGTGGCTATACAATATCAGCACATGATAGGCTATACATGGTGGCTATACAATATCAGCACATGACAGGCTATACATGGTGGCTATACAATATCAGGATTCCTGCAAGCTTTAAACAATATAATTCCATACCTTTCCAAGACCTTTTACCAATTTTAAGAGTACCTATTATGACCTTTAATACTTACCTAACATATACAGTGTTCCCTCATTTATCGCAGATGTTCCGTTCCAGGCCCACCCGCAATAAGTGAATTTCCATGAAGAAGGGATGCTATACTTATTTTAGTAGTTATACATTATTTTAAGTTTTTATAAACCTTCCTGACACTCTTATACATAATCCTGTGTAAAATCTCACGTTGGCATGTAGCATCTCAAGCGGACACAAGTACTTCATTTCGGTTTTGGTGTGTATTCATCCGCCAAATAAATATGCTATTTGCTGTAAATGGTAATTTTTTTATGATTCATAATATTGTTTTAATGTTAGAATTAATATTTTAAATATATTTTTATACATTTCAAAACCCGCAAAACAGCGAGTCCGCTATAAACAAACTGCGAAATAGCAAGGGAACACTGTATACTTAACACAAAAATATTTTTCTGTTGGCTTCACAGTGAGTACAATGATTTTGAATGGCAGTTAGATCCATGGATGTAATCTATGAAGTTTTAGCTAAATATAACTCAGCTAAATAATGATGCAGAAGGCTAGCAAACAGACAAGGTCTCCTCAATCTGCAATCCATTTATGGATGAAATCCAACAATAATAAATCTGAGTTAAGAAAATAAAAGTAGGTGGGTCAGAAAATGTCTCAACAGTAAAAAGCAGCATACCAAATCTGGCTCAACTCTAATATTACAGGAGTTATTCTCCAGAAAGTTGGTAGGTCTGACAATCAGAGGCTATAACACTGCAAAAAAAGATACATGTATAGCAACCAATATCTAGCTGCATACTAAATTTGGCTAAAATCCAATAATAATTAAAGGTATTTTTGTGCACACTGAATGTCGAACAGACAGAAAGAAAGACTGGCCCAAATTAACTGCTATGAAAAAGGTGGGATGGAGTTGGGAATAAACATGATTGACCATACTGCAGATCCTACATGTGAAGTCCAGAAACTAAAAAAAAGCCTGATCAATCTAGCAAGGACCATTTAAATGGCACAAATTATATTCAAGCCCAGGCCAACAAGACTAGGTAGCACAACCATGACTTACATACCTTGAACGTGCTTGCCACCATACAGTAAAATTTTCAACGTAAAGATCAAAATGAAAAAAAAAATGTAGGTCATGTGAGCTAAATAATGTTCTGTTCAGGTTTTAACAGGATTATATACTTCTAGAATGACTTACGTGACTAATTTATTCCAAAACTAATTTTGAATGAAAAAAAGGACAGAATTTTGTTTTAAATAAGCAAGACTAATCTCAGCTTTTAACATTTATGTAAATAATTTTTCTTACGGCCTTGGATTTTTTCTGCAGGAAGTTGTCTACAAATGCACATAAGAATTTACACCAAGGTTCATTTGCATAGATCAAGTGGTTTCTGAGTAATGTACCTAACAAGGTTTCACCTTGACTGACAAATCGGTATTGATAACAAGGTTTCTTTATTCAAAACGACCAACACAATGAATATCTCACTCCCAAAGAGATGTCTAGGTCCACACCTCACCAAAAAAAAGGACAAATGTAAAAAAAAGGTAAACAATAGTCAGAGAGATACAATCTAACCTGTCCCATGCTCAATAGTCTCTGTATATGAGCACTAGTAGTGCATGATTAACTCTGGAGATACTGACAAATAGGTGTAAATGACCTTGACTGTTTCCTCAAGGTATGCAATCTAAACTTTTTAAACCAAAACCAATATTTTCTTATTGGACTTATGATGACTATGACCTCCAACCCCAGAATCATATAGATTTCTTAATTACCTTAAATGCAAATGATCCACCAAGTCTGATCATGGAGCTTTCTTCAGAACAAAAGGTTTTGTGCACAGCTCATTTTTTTTAATCACAACAACCTGACCTTGACCTTGTGACCCCAAAATTAACAGGCCTCTTCCATTCAAGCATACACAAACTTTTGGCCAACATCATTTAGATGTTACTTTGCTAAATCAATTTTTCTTTTTCCAGTCAGTAACCTTGACTTTTGACCCCAAAAGCAATAGTTTTCAATCTTATTATGAATGTAAGTCATCCACAAATCATAGTCAATGTCTGTGATACAGAACAAATAGCATGCAGAACCATTTTTCCTTCAGTAAAGATGACCTTGATCTTTGACCCAAAAATAGACAAGCTTCTTCCTTACACTGAGTGCAAGCCATTCATTAAGTCTGGTTCAAGTCTGTGATGCAGCAGTATAGGTGATTAATTCAGTGTTAAAAAATATGGGGCCTAAGGTTGTGTGGTACAGAAAGCCCCTGAGTAGGAATGTGATACACTACATGTACAGTCTAATATCTTTTAATATTTAGACAATAACCTTTTTATTATATACTTTTAATAACAGTGTATAAATTATTCATTGACATTATAGAAATAATGCAAATGAAAAATAGTATATATTACTAAACTGCTTTGGAAGCTTGTGCATATACTGGGTAATTTTCGTTTATCTGTGAACAGATCTAAGGTCATTAAAGAAGATGAAATATCATACAGCCAAGCAACATATTGGTGTTAGTAAAAAAATAAAAGTTGTAATATACCTAAGAAACACTGAAGATGAACTGTACAAATATGAAAGGATAAGCCAGAAAAAAAAATTCTATCAAAATTTGGTTATTGTGTCTGTCCTTATTTGATGATGTCATGATGGCAGGTAAATACCAAATGTGTAGTGTGTGACAGGATTATTGTGAAGGTATTATGGCCCATCAGTCTAAGATAATACCTAAAAATAGAATCATTTTGGAGTCACTTGTTTAAATTCCTAGTATAAAATAAATGTTATTCTGAGTGGATAAAACTGCACTGTTTATATGGTTACTCACAGATGATTTTTTTGTATCAAATGCCAGTTTGATTTATAAATTTTTTAAATTGACAGTTAGTCTCTCTCACTTTCTCTTGTACAGGAACAAGTGATCAATAATGTTATAAATCATTTTTTTTTTCTTCCTTTAAATTTAAGTCTTTGGATTCTCTTTATGTATTTAAGATGAATGATATTTTCTAGCTCTGCTGCATATAAAGAGAAAAACAAAAATTCAACATTCTCAAGCAGTCAATTCACTGGCACTGGTGTCATGTACAAAGAGTAACTGTCATTGTTGGCTTCTGGTGGGTGTCTGATTTATGATGTAGTCAGCACTTGATGACTAGAAGTAGTACACTGAATGTGTGCACATGAATGTAGCAACAATATAAACTAACATAACAGTTTGTAGGGTATGTAATAATTATTGTTATTATGAGTAAAACAACTTTCTTCTTTCAGGCACAATGAAATTGACCTTTATAGTTTTTAACTGCAAGTCATCCCTAAATGTTGGTCCAAGTGTGTGATGACAAACTAATAGTTTTGTGCAGAAACCAATTTTCTTCTTTCAGTCACAATCATCTTGACCTTCAACTTCAAAACTGACAAGTTTGTTCCCAAACCCATGTGAGAATCATCCAAATGCAGACCAACCACCACTGCAAGCAATGTTGCCCTATCCTCTGTAAGTTTACCACTCTAAATAAAAGTGACAGTAAGCAAGCTAAATTAGTTTACCTTTCAATTCTTCTGTTTCTTCTTCATCCTCATCTGAAGATTCTGTGGTTGAAACTCGCCGGATTCTAGGCTTATCAGTTTCATCTAATCCTCGTAACCTGAAAAGGGAACGAAAAAAACAATAATACAATGAGAAATCCAATATTAAAGTTCATTTGAAACCAGATCAAATTATTTCAGTCTGGAGAATTAGCATAAAATTATTTCCACTTGTATAGCATAAAAATACATCATGAATCACATGATGGGATGCCTAAATTGATTCATGTGAATAAAATAAATGGATGATTTCGACGAACAGGATTCAAGTAATCTTTGCCAAGTTTTCTATGCTAACAGGTCATTTCACCCACTGGTCTGCTGACATCTAGTGATTTCATCCTTATCTTTTTTTCACCCTGTTCATTATGTACATTTTAACTTTGATTATCCAACACCTGATTAACTGCCAGTCTCTGTTAACCATCAGGGCATTTTACATCAAAATATTTAAAAAAAACAGGTACATGTGCTTATTGTGCTTATATAGACATTATTTTTTGATGACCCAGTCTACTGTATATTACTTTTAATGTATATATTCTATTATCTGTCTATTTTCATATCCATCATGGTCTCAATTCCTGTACCCTGATGGATAATTGAAGTTCTACTGTCTTTAAACAGCAAGTCGGAAAAATGGTCAAGACTTGGGGTCTTGTTTCTGTTTTCTTGTCTACTAAGAGAATGTCATTTACAGCTGTATTGAAAAATATTAGGTATTTATGGCTTCCAAGACAAGCTTTATAGAGGCAGTTAAGAACACACAATAATTTAATTCAACCAGACACTTGTCTCTCATTAAACCAAATACAAATGAGCAAAATAATTGTAAAACAAATTAGAACTTTCATACATTATGCAACATGGTCATATGACCTTCGTTCTGGACAATGCTGGTTGGCAGAAATTGGAAGACTTATTCTGGACAATCAAGTTAGTATAAATCTTAGGGAAATAAAACTCAAGAAATTGAGATTCCGTGTGGACACCTCTAGGGTAGAACTGGGATAGAGAGACTCTGCATGGAAAGCTATGTCAGTATAAATATCTGGGGTTGAAAACTCCAGAAATACACAAACTTAGTGTGGACATGTACACTAGGACTAAAATCTCCAGCAAGCTGCATGATATCACCTATTCCCTTTTTATATGAAAATGAGTTTCCAGTGGTCTGCTGAATTATGGAGCCATTTGCACAGCTGGGTTGAATTTGCCCTCAGAATATAAACCCACCATTTGCTTGGAGGATTGGGATATATAGTGACCTTAAACTACTTGCATGACCCTGACAAAAGCTATGGGTAAAGAGGCTAGGCCAAACAGCAGAGCCTGAAATTGGCAGATTCCCCCATCCAAGCAAAAACAGAGTATGTCCTGTGTTGAAGAAAGATATTGTCAGTGTACATGAGCTTATGATTGATGGAGACAACCCAGCTGACAAGTCTGACAAGGGCTGGTTCCTCCAGCACAAATCTAAGTTATGTTCTGAGGATTCATTTACAATGAAACAAAGCATGCCCCAATTTCTAATATTTTAAACTTTGCTTCTAGATGGTTGTCTGACTAGGTAACCCATTAAATGAAAATGTTTCCCCTGGTTTTCCAAACTGCATGTTGTTTATAAGAGTGTAATGATAAACAAGTCTATGTTATTAATAATACTGATTTACAGTATTCAGCTGCTCATGTCAGTCATGCATACAGGATGTACTCAACACAATCGATTTGTAAATCCCCTTTTTCATTCTCTGAGAGATAAGTACACAAGCATTTAAAGTTTGTTTGATGTCCAGTGTGGATGGATCTTTTTTTTTGGAGGCCCCTCAGTAACTTGTGCCCTAATTTATAGTATGGTCTATGTTTCCAGGCCCTGTTGTGCACATGATATCAAGAGAGTGGTGCAATGTAAATATATGAGAACTGCAACGTTTTCACTTAGTCTGGAATGGTCAATTCTACTTCTACTCAATTCTGCATTTTTGCTTTTTGTGGACTGGAAATGTAGTCAAAATTACAGTACAATTTCATGGTTTGTGCTCAAGTCTTAAAACCCACAACATAGCTCATGTAATTCTGATTTGCATATCTAAGAAAATACATTTTGAGGAAATTCAAGATGCAATAATATATCTTTTGCCATTCTCATGTTAATGCCTCATCACATGCATGCTCTTTTGTAGGGACCCAAGCTATGTAATGATCTGTATGGCTTTTATAACTAGCCTAAATCCAAAACATTGTATCAAAGAAAGTTAACATAGAAAATTGCATAGCAGATGCTGTGTGACAGTCCATTCAGCCAGCAGAAATAAGATATTACTCTTCATTTTGGCTTCAGCTGTATTTTTTTTTCAAATTCAGTACTTTGATTTATAAAATGGTTTGTGTGTGTGTGTGATTTGGATTTTTAACGTACATTAACTTTTTCTGTCATATCGCTACAATGTCTGCAGTGTGGCAATTTATAGTGATGTCTAGCACTGAGGTATCATACTGCATACATCTTGCATGATGTCCCACCCAGTCACATTATCCTGACACCGGGCCCACTAGTCCTAACACGACTTATAAAATGGTACTTCTCTGAAAGATATGTGATAGCCTTAAGCCTCAATATACTTTTCTATAATATATATATATATATATATATATATATATATATATATATATATATATATATATATATATATATATATATACCCCAGAGAGCACTGGTCATAGTCCGAACCATTCCATTTTCAAAATGTTTCAAACATTTCTCCTAAATAAGTGTTTAAATAATCAGAATGGTATTTTCAATACTGCATCACTCATGTTTGTTTTGGACATTGTGAATATCATGTTCATTTGCTTGCATGTTTAAAAGTTTCATTTGTGACTCAGTAAACTTTTCCACATCATTCACTTTATCATCTCTACTTTCCACTAGATGAAACAGTTTCTTTAGCTTATCCAAAAACAAACCTAATACACTAAAACCTAAAGTCACTATTACATGTTTGTACATGGTTTATTTACAAAGTAGTTCCTAATACACTATACTATTTTTAGACACACAGGTTGTGCAATTTGAAGCAATGTAGTATGGAAAAATACAACACAATCACGGAGAAAAAAAAAAGAGCATAAAATAATATAACAATAATTTGCAATAAAATTAAATACATCCATTGCGAGTATAAATGATGATAATTTTGCTAGCATGGGTTACAAAAAAGGATTCTTAAAGACAATGCTGTACCCTGCAGAAACCAATGCCGTTATGTATTAAAAGTAACAATGTGGCAAACAAAAGCTTGGATGGTGATTAAATTGTTTCAGCTTGGGCTATCAAATACAAAGGTTATTTTATTTACTAAGCAACCCAACCCAAAAAACCGACTGTGGAAATTATTAATATCATGATTTTTTTTTAATATACAAAGTAGGCTGACCTTGGGAAACTGACCATGGTTTCTTTTTACCAGCATTCACTCAAATTTCAAAAATAAATTGAAACAAGATGATGTTATTGTAGGTGACACTATGAACATACATTCTGTGAAATCAATTAAAGCATATGCCATGAATGAATAGGTTTTAAATATGAAGTCCAAATAAACTGTTAACTAAATATAATACTACTTGGCACTAAGCAAGTATAAAATTCAGGGCTCAACAATGCACATGGTGCCATTACAATCCAAGTGGGTTATTTTACGATGTGTGATACTTGCAAAGTCACATAGCTGGAAGTAGCAAAGTGCATTTTCACTTGTATATAAATACATGGATCTGGACAATATTCCTCAGTCTGATTTCTTATGTTCTTGTTGTAACATCAGTCAAAAGACATATTTAATGTTATGCTTAGAAAGTATTTGAGAGGAAACATTTATCTGGATTAATCACTGGAATTACAAGGTACTCATTTGATTAAAATATTATTCTAGGACTAGTGTGTAATTATTTAAATGAGTTCTGGACAATGCCATTTTTTGATACATCAAAACTATCTGCAGACCAGAAAATTTGAGAATCTGAAATTCATTTAGAACATTTGAATCTTTTAGACTTAACAGAACTTCTTAAGGATTATTTTGGATTCAATTCATAATACTGATAGCTTGTCTTACATTTTCATTTTTTAACTTTGATAATTATATTATTTGTAAAGTTTGACATATTTTGGTTTTGCTTGTTTCTATTACTTAGTTTATGAATTGTAACATAAGGTGTAAGAAAATATGATGTACTGCTACTGCTTTTGTCAAGCTGGAAAACATGCATTTAAAAGTGCAGAAGTATGATTCAAGATAAAGGCCTTGATAGTGAACATTCTGTTTAACTAGTTTACTTAAACCTTCACAAACTGCAGTTCCAAGCACTGGGGAGCTCAATATCTTGCTACCTCTCAACTTGATGTAATCATATTTTTTAAAATTAAATTTCACATGGGCCATGGTGATAGCAGTTACCTTCTTATCATGTGACATACACAAAGCAACACAACACTACATGTAAGTGTTGCCCTTCATGCTTTTCCTCCACAAATCTAAATCTTCCCTGTTATTCTTCTGTATTACAAACAATTTTAAGACGTTTATTATTCCTATTGTCCTGAAAATGTAGCTTTTGTTTGCTGTTATTAAGAAAAAGCAACAACTTTATCATACAGATGTTTTGCATTACAAACTATGTGCAGTTTCAAGGATATAGGGAATTACTGTAGAGTTAGTCTGGTTCCAAGACCAGCTTCAATGAAGCTAATATAAAAACCCAGAACCAATTCACATATGCAAGTGCAATCCAGTGTCAGGATTTTAACAATCATATTTCTGTACTTCATGCATTTATTCCATAATCCATATTTTAAAATCATTTCCATATGACTTACAGCATAATCATAAAGGTTGGCATGTCTGCAGTTAGGATCAACAGTGTGGAAACCAGTTTTTTTATCTTATTATTTTAAATAAAAATTAAGTTTTAGTGCATTTTTGGACATGCAAGTTAATTATTTCATTTTTAAATCCTACAGTTGATAGCTTGATTAATCATTTTACCAGTTATGAATTGATATTATGATTGAAAAGAAGTTCCAATGCTTATGATTAAAAAACTATGAACTGTACTAAAACACAGTGTACAAAAATAATAAGAAATGAATGTATGGTGGTCCCAGCATATAGGGTAATTTGTTCAGTGATAAATGTTAGTATTTAATAAGAGTACACTCACTCTAATCATGAAACCATGTGCAACTTAAATTATTCATGATCACCAAGCAGTTTTACATGTTCAAAAAGGCAAGATTACCACCCCAATGATTGAGATTCAGTAACATATGGTCAGTTTGTGTTCTGCTATGTCCAGAAAAGACCTCATCAAATGCAATATAAATGCAGTTCCAAAACTAAAATGTTTAGACATGTGGTACAAAAATTAAGTAGTTTAGTGGCAATCATATTTCTTCCTTTCACTTGACCTTTGACCCCCAATATGAATAAGTCATCTACCTTATCTAAAAGTCAAGCCATCAACAATGTTTGGGCACAGGTGTTAAAGAGCTCAAGATACAGTCTGCTGCAAAGTATCAGAATTTCACAACAGAGAGTGCAGATTGACAGCAAGTGAACAAATTCACATGATAATCATCATTTTTCTTCTAGAGTGAATGTGACCTTGACTTTTCAAATGCAAACCATTTTATAAATTGGGTCATGGTATACATGTCAATTTATGGAAATGATTTTCCTTCTTTTAGTCCTGTGACCTTTGAACTTTGAGCCCTAAAATGGGTCTCAAATGCAAACTACTTATAAAGTTTGGTAATGTTAAATGGTGTAGTACTTCAGTAAATGTGCAGAAATGATGCAAAGAAAAAATGGACAACATTATAACATGACAAGCTTAGCCTTATGCAAGACTAAATCAGGAAGTATTGTATGCACACAAAATCTGGCTGGTTCTTACCTAGAGTCTAGGGCTTCTGGATCTAACATGTCTCCCCCATGGCTGCCCCTTCTCTCTCCTGCCTTCTCATTGCTCTCATCTTCATCTTCAGGGTCTGAGTACTTGTTATAGGGGGTTGGGGGTTCATCAATTTTCATATGTCCATAATCTTTGTCTGGTGGATGGAGGGTAGCAATTATATTCATCTCATCCCATTTCGTCTCCTTCTGCCTGCTGCAAAGTATCAGAATTTCACAACAGAGAGTGACAGCAAGTGGACAAATTCACATGATAATCAGACTTTTATTGTCATAAGCTTTGGTGGATGGAGGGTAGCAATTATATTCATCTCATCCCATTTTTTCTCCTTCTGCCTGCTGCAAAGTATCAGAATTTCACAACAGAGAGTGACAGCAAGTGGACAAATTCACATGATAATCAGACTTTTATTATGTCATAAGCTTTGGTGGATGGAGGGAAGCAATTATATTCATCTCATCCCATTTTGTCTCCTTCTGCCTGCTGCAAAGTATCAGAATTTCACAACAGAGAGTGCAGATTGACAGCAAGTGGACAAATTCACATGATAATCTGACTTTTATTACGTCATAAGCTTTCAGCTTCCACAAGAAAGCTGTGGTCAGACATGTCTAACAGTATGACCTGACATAAATTGGTACCCACAAAGTCAAAGCCAGGTTTTTGGTAGTTAACTAATACGTGAACGATGATAATTAGGGGTGAAATAATCGATGGACATAACAATACATCAATGCCTTTTTGCATATCAAAAAATGAGGTGAAGAATCAATACAAAATTATACTTACCCTATACAAGTTACTTTAATAAGCATGAATAACTATCTGCTGCTTGCACTGTCATTTTTAAACCAAAGAATTCTTTTGAGACAGCCAAATCAGGAAATGGGCATTCATTTCTGTTGGTAAAATAGAGAAACTATTAACAACACCTGCTTGTCTCATCTTCTATGGATCAACAAACACAGGAGCTAACTGGCATGGTTTGAAATATGCCAAGAGCCCTAACCCTGCCAATTTATCTCTACCACACACTCTAACCATGATAACATATATTAGTGTAAAGAACACATTCCCAGTTTGTACCCATGTATGATTTAATCATTTTAGTCATCATTTGATAATCACAATATGTGAAGTTTCTCCATTATTTTGCATCTTGTCTACTTTCATCTGAAGGCTTTACTTCTGGTGTGTCATGCAGAGAAATATCTGACACTTAGATCTGATTGTTGGTTATTGCTTTTTCAAGTCCAGAGTAAAACAGTAACCTGTGGCATATTCATGACACACTGAAGTATTGATATCCAAGCTAGGTGCATTTATATATAAAGCAATAGAGAAACTGAACACAAAAGTGGCTAATAAATGACTTGTAAAGAATATAAATTGTATGTGGAAACATGTTTATAATGTCTCCTTTCACAGTGATATATGTAAATTATACACGTTGACTGATTAAAAAAAATTAGCACAAAGTCAGCAATCGGCCAGATTCCAAACTGCAGGAGTTATAGTTACCTTGTTAATTTGTTGAAGGGGTGTGGGTGTTGTCAGCAATTCCTTTTTCATTGGCAGAAACAAGTGACTGTGGCAGTTGTTTTGCATCTGCAGGAAGTACAATATGAAGGATTTGGTTCTTAGTCATCTCTGCTCCAACACTATGACTTGTGCTAGATAAGATTTCCTTTCAACATGGAAATTGCTCTATTTCTTCTGTTTTGAAGATAGCACTGTACTTACTTCCAAATTTAAGTTAAGACATGATACTGGTAATAAGAGACGTTTTAAAAACATATGGAATATATGGACCAAGACGTGTCCTGCACCTAATAAAATGGAGGAGTCTAAAATGGCCTGAAAGGCTGAATAAAATTCATTGACAACTAACAGCTAAGATGCTTGTAAGTATTTTTTATATCTTGTATGATAAGTCAATGCCTGTCAGCAATCTGCTCATCAGAACTCCAACCAATATGTCAATAAATAACAAATGGCACCATCCACCACTGCCGGAACTTCTAAAGATGAAAAGACCTTGAAATTTGGTATGTGTATCAATAATATAAAGCATAGGCTGTGTATCATTTTACTCCTACTATGTGGTTAGTGTCCATCTCAGATGTGGAAGGTCACCAGTTCGAACCCCAGGTGAGTCATACCAAAGACTTATAAAAATGGCACAAGGAGCTGCCACATTAGGTCCACAGCATTAAGAGGTTAGTGTTATGAATGGCTGGCTAATATCAGGATAATAATTTTTCATCCCTACTGATAATACATAATACAGACATTTTCCTTCATCACACTGGCAATTCTACATGTGCATGAATGAACATTGGTAAATTTTTTATAAACATTCCTATTGACGTAAGAGATCTCTTGGAGTGCTTTCAGCATAGCCAAGTCCTTGAATAACCAGCCGCAGACTCTCCCATGACCCTCATCAAGTTTCTGATATGCACTGATCTGCATCCACAATCTGTGGAGCTGAGGTGGCAAAATAAAGTGGGCACAATTTACTGTGTATGATCACAGCAGGCATGCATTTGAGCTTGCACTTGAGTTTCAATGTGTGTGTGCGTGTGTGTGTGTATGTGTTTGTGTAAGAGAGACAGAGTGTCCAAAGTGGGGTACTGAGCTATCTATATCATTTGCCCCTACTAAGTAATGGACAGTTTTTCAGTGTTCCAAAAATATATATTTGGTAATGTTAACATAATGACAATCATGCAAAAACACTATTATATGCTGTGTGGAGCATCTAAATATCAGGTTTTTCAATCTTATACATGTAGTATCAAAATCTAAAGCTGTTTTCAGACACTTGTTTCCATTGAAGTTTTAGTTATTTTTTTGCTTAAAATCCTGTACTTCAAATTATCAAATTATGCACTCACCTAATTGAAAGTAAAACAGAATCAGACAATCTAATACTTGTTTTGAATGTACTCTCTTCTGAAAGTAAATTGCTTACTATGCCATGCTGAAAATATGTGATTATTTACTTGCAAACATGGCAAATATTACAGTCCTCACCTGAAGATGTGCATATATACAAATTGCCTTGCTACAAATCTGTCAACATAAGATGCAGATTTTATCTACCAATGGCTTCATGAAAGTCATTTGACTCGTCAAAAATCAGTAAGTCTAAATCCAAACCTATGAGTCTTATTCAAGCCGATGATCAGTCTTCAGTATTTGAAAAAAATAATTAAATACACAACAAAAATATTAGATGAGACTAAATCCAATAAGGCAATTCCCTTGCCAGAAGTATCTTAACATTCTATATTAGCTAGAAATCTTGCTGATGGTGTCATTTGAAATAACCTGAGTAAATATAACAAGGCATTTATTGTTGGCTATATCAGTGCTTTCATCTGCCATTGCTCTCACAAATGACATATTTTGCAGGTCACATAAAAGACTATCCTCAGCAATGTTTGATAGGCTCTCCAGTAACTCTGAACAACACGTAAGACATTGCTTTTGAAAATTTGTGGATAATTCTTTCTAATTTGCAATAATGCTCTGAAAAACTTGTAAGGTCTTAAATTTCACAAATTTGCATCTTTTCTCATTTTTAGAAATTGATTTTATTTCTACCTTGTGTGGTTTTATTAAAATAAATTATACTTGTGAAGGACACTAACAATTAAAATTCACATCAATTAGTGATCAATTTTTATTACAAATTTGAGTCTCCCTGTGATGATAAGGAGTGACTTCTTTAGGTTTAGAAATACATTCTGATGTGGTAACAAAACTGCTCTTCTGAAAAATTAAAACAACTACAAAACATGTGCAAATGGTTCATGTTTGCTACTAAAACTAACTTAAGTACTACATGTACATATTGTAAACATAAAAAGAACTGACTGACTTGTAGTTTTATCTGAGACCATCTGTGGCTTGTATCCCTATAAGTGCCTGACTAAATTAAAGCACAATATTGCTAAGGTCCACAAGAACATTATTAATTTCTTTCAAATATTTCAATTTTTAAATGACCTTTCTGCATCTCAGTGCAAATCCAGCATGAATTTAGAATTGAAAATACACCATGGTAATTCCATACTAGCTTCATCCAAAAGCATGCTGTGCTGCTGGAAGAGTTAACTTCTGAGAAGATGTAGATACTAAAGCAACAACCAATTCTACTAACAGTTGCTAAGGTAAGTCTCCAAAGCCAACAGAACAGTACGAAACAGCTCACCCTTTCATATACAAATTCATGATAGCCACAAGATGTGCATGAGAACTTAATTTTTCCTGGAACACCATTCATCCTGACTTGGTAAAAAACCGTTTCTGGGCAGAAAAGATATAGATCTGCACCTCAAGAACAAATTTGTGAGCATTTTCTAGCCTTAATATGTGGCCAAGTTCAAACTGCTTAACATTAAGCTTGCATTGTTTATTAATACTTTTGCATATGCTACCTTGCAAATCCAGCCCTCCCAGGTTAAAAACTTAGCTAAAAAGCTAAGAGTTATCTGCCCACCTTGGTGGTGGCTGGGCAGAATGATCTCCCCTTTGTCATATGATTGGCACCAAATCCCATGAACATCTAAGTTACTACTGGGGCAGAAAGCATGCTCTCTGTCAAGGTTCAACACTAATGCAAGTCTGCTACAGGCCCTAGTCCACATGATTTTCAAAAGGACCATGACTTTCCTAAAGCTAGAGGTCCAATGGGCATGCTATTTTAAATTGTGGATAATTAAAATTATATTAATCCCATGTTATAGGATTGCATAAATCTTTCCTTCAATTGTGAACATGTCAAACATAGCGAAAATTGAAAGTGAAACAAAGTTAAAACAAAGCAATGAATATGCCTACAAAAACGAAATTATCATTTGACGCTTACCATTTGACCACATTGTTAATCCTATAAAAGCATCAAGCATTTAGGTGATTGACTTATTGTTAAGTGGTTTTGTAAGTTGTAAAATGTATCTCTGCCACCTCCTCCCCCTTAAAAAAAACAAACTGAAAATATGTGTGTATGATACAGTAAAATCTGTCTTGAGTGACCACTGCTATGAGAGATCACCTGTCTTGAGACCAGATTCTCCATGTACAGATCTTTGATTATACAGTAGTATGACCTGTTATGACTCAGAGACCAACTGTCATGAGACCATTATGTTTAAGCAGAAATGGTGGTCTTTCAAGACAGGTTCCACTGTACAACCAAAAGATAATGAAAATTCCAAGATACCCGGAAGCAAGAATTTCCGAGACCAACAAGAAGGATGAGATGACATGTTCAGTTTGTTCTGTGTGTGATACAATCAGGAACATCTGTAGTGGGCTGCAATCAGAACCCATAGCTCATCAGACAGCCACAAAAGGAACTGCTCAAGACAGAAAGCAGTGAAGGCAGCTCCTAGCTCTTCTGGAGGTGAAAAGTCGCTTACTTTACTGAATAATGCAGCCTTTGACAAACTATGTCATGTTTAGAAATGCTCATTTTGTCATGAAACGTGGACAACTATATACTATGTGAAATTATGTGGGTTGTTCAAGGCTTGGTTGTTGTTGTTCTGGGGCTTAACACCATTTTTTAGCACATGATAGGCTATATATGGCGGCCAGTATTAAAGATGGAGGAAGAATCAGCAGAAAGAACCACCGACCCACGAGAAGCTACCAGCAAGCTTTCTCATGTATCATTCGATGAATGTTAGTTTCGAACCCATGCAGACAGAAGTGAGATGGCAGTGAACCGTAACAGAGAGCACTTTAGACCACTCAGCCACTCAGTGCCCTCTCAAGGTTTGGAAATAGGCAATATTGTGAGAATTTATCAGGGCTATTACTAATACTTGAAGAGTCAGAATAGGACCATATCATTTCCTCCAGTCAGCTTTTTTAAGTTACTGGTGATGTCTTCAGTGATACACCTAACAAAGAGGCAAAAATTATTTACATTCTTTTAAAAATTAAATTTTTTTGTTTACAGGTACCAGCGTTTACGTTTCAATACCCAGGTTTTTCTATACGGTCTGGTACCCAGGTAACCGATGACAGCCCTATTGGCAACAACAATGTATCTGACCCCTTGTAAAACTTGTCTAAGCCACCAGCAACCCTAACAAATCAAGCTTAAGTAGCAATCAATGAATCATCAAGTAACATTCAATATGTATTTGAGGAATGAACAAGTTGAATTTAAATGTGAGCACCTGAAAAAAAATGATAAAGTAAAACTCCTATTTTTGCAATTGAGAAAAAATGTAGCAAAGTTTGCAAATGAAATAAACGAACAAGCTGAAAAACAGAAATCATTGAAAACCAGAACTAGATGTTATTCTGTACAACATTTAAATAAATGAGATGATACAGCAAAGAAAACCTTCAATTATTATCAGAAAGTTTGTAAATAAAATGGTATAATTTTTACACATTTTTCTTAGTTACCTCATTACCACCCAAACATAAAATATCAGACAGCTAAAAATGCATTCAGCAGGAAAATTTACAAAGTAATGCCAAATTCATGGAAATTTAATTAAAATTAGAAAGTTACATTTTAAAAAAGAATGTTGTTGGTTGATAACTGTCATCACACAAAACAATGCATGAATTATAAAAAGCTACAAATGCTGAAAATGACTCAATTTTGTCAACATAAATTTACAGTAAATTCTGTTATAGTTAAAGATATATTGATAATCTAAACTCTTTTTAAGAGATTTTAATGCACTTTTTTATTTTAATTTAAAATAAGTTTCTTTAATTTTTATCAATTTAGCAAATACAGAATCTGGTTCAAAGTATTAGACAGATTTTAAATTTATTGTCTTCTTTCTCCAAATAACATTGTCATGGTTTGTGCCTAATGTAGTAAAGCATGTGTCAGATGCCCATAGATTTATTTTTTTAAGAGCACAAATAGTGTAATTGGAAAGAGTACTGTGTTGAGCAAATTAATGACAGGATATAGGTGGGACCAGTGCTTGGAAAATATTTTCTGCACATTGACAGTTGTGAACACATGTCCAAGAACCTGCTTTTCATTTGGTATGAAACTGGACGTGATAGTGTCTACACGAAATGATACCAGGTGGCTTAAGATTTCAAAATATTTGAAGGAAATCCATAATTTTCGTGAATATGTAAACACTTTGATTTTATTTGTTCATATGCAGATAAAAGTACCAGCCAGCGTGAGTCCCACCGAAAAATATACTGGCCAAGGAAACAGTTCTCTACGAGTATAAACAAAATTATTGTCGCCAATGGGCTAGTATGTCGCTAATATCTCCCTTACGAACGCATTTTTTTGTTTGTTTGTTTGTTTGTTTATCATGCATCCTTTGTTACAGTACCGCCCAAGATGATTTTTGAAGTTATGCATAATAAGTACAAGTATGCGTCTGGTCGCAAGATGTTAGTGACATTTTAGCCCCAGGAGGACAATTGGCACACGGCGAGAACTGGGTCCCCAGGCTCTGCCAGTAATACTACTTACTTGACAAGAATCAATAAAACGCTCCATACTTACTCTAAAATTAAATTTCTTAATTGTTCTGTACGATGAAACATCAAGTTTTTTTTCATTGCTTAATCAAACTAATAAGCAATTTACCTATGGTGATCAGCTTTGTCGAAACTGGATGATGTTTTCAGAATTCCTTTGCGAGGTAACTTCTGTGGTGAAGCCATGTTTTTGGTCTCCTAATTGCTATCTATGTAAAAATTAATTTCATTGGATGATTTGGGGAATGAAAAAATATAGTACACAATACGTCTATGCCCGCAGATCCGGACAACGCTTTTCGGCAGTCAAAGATTGCTGTAATAATAATAATAATAATAATAATAATAATAATAATAATAATAATAATAATAATAATAATAGAAGAAGAAAAAAGATCAATAATAAAGATAACAATAGTCGCAATTGTTCAAGAAGAAAGAATACGAAAACAGAGAATGAGTACCAGCAGAGAAGCCGCAACCACCATGTGGTATAGAACGAACATAAACTTAGGAGAAATAGCATTTATGATAATCGAAATTCACAACATTTCAGGCAATATAGAATTGCTGCATATGAATCATTTATTACTGTACATCAGAAACGCCGAACTTCTTTTATATACTACTTTTTTTATTAACATAGTTTATCTATCAGATAGCTGTATATTACCTTGATCTAATCTAATTCGCCCTGTCTCGAGATCTCGAGATAGCTTTGTATTACTGAAGTGTGTGTGTGTGTGTGTGTGTGTGTGTGTGTGTGTGTGTGTGTGTGTGTGTGTGTGTGTGTGTGTTACATTAGATACTCTATGTTTTAGGGTATTCAGTGCTAATTACTACGAAGGCGAAACTGACACAAATTCAGGCAATATATAGTTATTTGAGATAGCAAGGTTTATTTAGCAGATATATACGTAAACAACGCCCAGACCCAACGTAGGATAGGTAACTGAGGATCAGATAAAGAACTGGTTAACAAGGAAATGATCTAGATCAGTGTCCCAAACTTTTTGGAGGCACCGCCCTCTCGGTTATCCTCAAAGCCCCATACCTTACCCCATAAAAGTACTATACAGCAATCCCCCCCCCCATCGAGATCCCAGCGCCGACTTTGGGAACCACTGATCTAGTTATGGCAAATAAGGCAAAAGTAAATAAACATCAGTTTGATGGTAGTTGTTTTACTTCGAGTAATGAGTCACAAAACTCGGCGACAGCATCAACGAAAATAAATTCCAGTTAAAACAGACATACTGAAGAAAGCAGCAGCACTTAGAACATCATGAACACAGCGCAGTCCTTCGAGAGATTTACACCAACGGAAAGCAGTCCGATCGACGAACAAGACCAATTGAGATGCCTTCAACAGCTGTTAGTAATTACAACAATAAATATACCAGTCTGTCATAATTACTACAAAGACACTGCAGCAGTTTCCTAACCCAAATCATAATCTGAATCTAATTACGATAACTTATATATATATATATATATATATATATATATATATATATATATATATATATATATATATATATATATATATATATATATATATAAAATACAAACAACATCTCCTCTATTGAGTTCTTTCACTACAGCACTGGCATTTCTGCGACATAGTCTTTTGCTAGTCGAACTATTGTAACAGTCTATCCTTAATAGATGACAAATCGTTAGACATAGTACACTTGTAAATGTAAATTAATGCGATTGTTTTCACTATAAATGAAAATGATCACACTGATAGATTCTACATTCATTTCTGTATATATCTATAAGTTTTATAAAATTTATATTTATAACAAGTGTCACAGTACTCGCCTTTTGCTGCCGCAATGTGAAGATTTCTCTGCTCATAACAAATCTATTTTGATCTCTACTTATTGTAATTATTGTTCTTTCTTTCCCCAAGATTTTCCATTTCGTTACCAAAACAAATATTTTTATTAGCTTGAAGAATTTGTCAAATTTTTGCAAAATTTGTATCCAATTGCATTTAGTATTTTAATCATATATTAATCATAGACATTGATAAAGCAGAACAGCTTCTTTTTAGTTTGAAGTTACTTACTCTCAATTGGTGAGTTAATCCTGAGTTTTATTAGCGTGCCAGCATAAATTCTTTGTAAAGTATGTTTGTAAAGTAAGGAAAGAAAAAATATAAAGATAAACAGATCTGTCTCTTGTGAGAGATAATCCACGAATAGTTTGGAAAATGCTTAGATTCTAAAGTAACATGACTTTTTTTAGCAAATAAAATTTCTGGTGTGGTATAATTATTTAAAGAACCTCCTACTTTCAGAAAAATTAGTTGATAAAGTCGTGTTTATGAACCACTATTGTTTACTCATTGTAATAACGATTTGACCCGGTTTCTGAAAGAAAATAGTGTTAGATTTATTTTTATTTCAGAAAATTACATAATCATTCAGCAGTATTATTTGCTCATTACGTAGCTAATTTCGCAGAGACAATATTAAAATTTCAACAACAGATGCACATAATAAAACGGTTTTTAATAGCCCTGGGATGGTAATTAACTTGGATAAGACAAAAATGACTATATTTAGCAATGGATGACCTTACAGGAAATATGGAAAGTTATTTTTAAACAGGGAACATATTGGTACAATTTCATTTTGCAGATATATTGGTCTTGTGTTTGCATCCAATTATCCTTGAGGAAGGCTTAAGAAACATTAGTAGCTCAGAGTATCAAATCTTTAATGGCTATTTTTTATTACCAAGGACATTTTGAGACTTTAGTTGTGTAGATATCTTTAAAATATTTGATACTATGACAAAACCTATATCATGTTATGGTTCTCATATATAGGTCCTACACATTCAGAATATACTGAAAGTGTTCAAAGCCGTTTCTGTAAATATTGATATATGTATCTCACGTAAAAAAAATTATATCCCTGTAGATTGTGGCAAACCACCGTTACGTTACACATTACTCTAAGGTTATTTAAATATTGATGTAAAGTTAATTGTAACATATGGTACCTATCAGAATCCTACAAAATGTTTAAATCTTTAAATGTTAGTTTACATGTTACACGAGCATCATATGAGCAGTGATTATCTAGCTATGACTTTGGCTTACCATGGATATCACAAACTGTTGGAAATCTTGGTGTTTCTGTAACAGCATTTTTTTTCTCCAAATAGTGAATGAGCGTACAAGTCGAAACTGGCATGATAAAATCAAGCAATTGTCAAAATGTAGGTATTATCAACATTATAAAATGTTATTAAATATTGAGAAGTATCCTTCCATAGATTTGCATATTTGTGCCCGTAAAGCTCTTTCGATATTCAAATTTTCTAGTCAAATGCATGATAGGCGTTGTGTTACTAATTCACATAGTTTAAGTTTTGCTTGACGGTATTTTGATATTCGTAGAATTCATATAATGCATTGTTCATGTGTAAATATTACCGAGATTTAGGAGCAAATCGTCTTGGTATAAAATTCCATCCTAGAAAAATAAATTATTCAGAGAGCTGAAGTCTTTGCATGCCATTTGCTTCGTTGACAAGAAAATGCAATATTTAATATAAATTAAATATGTATATATGCGCTTTGAGTGATATATTTTGTCTTTATATACTGTATATTATTGTATTGTGGGTCGGCGGCTTAGATTACCAGTTAAAATATTTAATCGTTAATCATTTTTCAGTTTGAAACCTAACCGTATACAAAGCTTCAGATTTGTATACCAAATTATATATATATATATATATATATATATATATATATATATATATATATATATATATATATATATATATATATATATATATATATATATATATATTCAATGTACTAAAGAAATGGTTTCGCACACCTGAAATAATAAACATTTTGCAAGGGAAAAAAATCATTTTAAGCTGGAAATAATTTCTTGGAGCTAAATAATAGTTTTAGAAAACAAGATGCATATGTAATGAAATATTCAAATCGACCGATGAAATGCATACTTCCCATACAAATGTTTTCGTCTATGCTCATTTATCTTTTTTTTTTTACCGGCTTATATTGCGAGACCGCTAGCAATAAAGATTGTTATTATTTTGATATATAACGAATGGTTTGAGCCTTTTTACCATCATTTCTAATGTTACCATCGTTGTCTAAATAGTGTATATGATTTGATATTGTGTGTCTATGTTATTTTTATCTCTTATTCCAGTCATAGTCATCATGAACATATAATAATCGGTAAAAATCGTTAATTCTACATCCACTTTCTTTAAACTTGTACCATGTGTTTATCTAAAAGATCTATAACACCAAGCAAAATCATGTTTGTAACATTTTGAAAGTTCTCAGAAATGTTATTTATAAATCTAAATATTTTTTTGTGTACGTAACAGTCAGGAGGTGCTTTCATGTTAAGCTGTTCCATGAACAACATTAATTATCATCACTCACACCGCTGCTTCGCTGCGCTAAGTGACGTAAGGCGTTGTGTTTATCGAATTATCTGCACTGTTACATAGTCTTTTGTAGTCTGTATTTACTATGTATTAAAAAATTAAGCATTTTTAGGCAGATGTTTCTGTCTATGCTTTTTCTCTCTATTATTGATGATGTTACCAATTTTGAAAAAAAAAAAACTGTTATACCAAGCTGATGGTTCATTCCATCAGGATCTTTATGTTGACGTATTAATACATTCCATGTCTGTGGTCATTGGGACTGCCATTTCGAAATACCAATAACATGTCTAACATGTCCTCCTATATATTTCAGTTATTCTAACGTGTTTAATAGTGTTTACGAGCATCTTACTCTAATGTCTCAACCTTCTAATATTTCATACATATTTAAGAATGTATCAAATTATTTTTCACATTTCCAAATGTCATGTGGTTTTGCCTAAATTCTATCAATATTTATTTAACACAGTTACCGTCTTAATTTATCGTACGTATACACGCGTTTTTTTTTTATATTCCTAATCCTTCTTGAGCTTTCTGTGAGCGGTTGACGTCACCTATCCGCATGTTAAGTAACATATCCTGTCAAACGTCCGTAGTATAATTGTAAAATGTTTTTCTCAAAGTGTCCTCTCTCCTGAGCGGGTTGTTTCTAAAGTCTGATGCTTAAGTTTCGTCGAGACTTCACAGATCCAAATAATCGAATTGTTTCAGTGATGATCTTCTTCAAAACTGGTTCAATATGATTAAAAAAATATACAAATTCTAATTGTTACTCCTCATTCAGTCGTGTAGTACTATGCATTTACTTTCTTCTTTGTTTATTTATCCATCTTCAATTGTTTTCTGTTTGTTAGGTATTTTTTAAAATATTTTTTTTTCTGATTTTCCCGATACCAACACATTAGGTAAAGAGGATGTAATTTGAATTTAAATTGAAATTTATATTTAACTATTTTGCATATGTATTGGATGGGCAGAGAGAGTATTTTTATGAGTGGAAAGACAATAGAAAAAAGTATATTTGTTATCAGTACACAGACAAATACTAACAGAATCAATATTTTAATTTGCATTGACGTCAGACATTTCACCATTCAGAGTAATGCTATATTTGTTAATGACTTGAAATGAAGCAATTTTCAGTTTGCGCCCTGAAGCTGCAAAATATGAAAAAGAACCCTCTAACCAGTGGCGTCAAGGAGGGGGGAAGCGGACCACAGCGGCTAACACCATCAGTTGTGGTGTCACCAAAATGTCTATATAATTTTTGTACAGGGAGGAGAGCCATGTTTGAAGGGGTGGGGGTGGCGAAGACACCATAAGTTTACAGTTCCCGGTGATACCGACCCTAGTGAAGCCACTGCCTCAAACTCTTGCTTGCTAATCGAACAAACACTTGTCATTTTCTCAATGATTACAACAAAAGCAACACAGTCAAGAACATAAAACACAAAGCATATAGCAAGTATTGATCATCAATTTAGAAATTATTCGCCTGAATTCTATAATATTTTCAACAAATATGATGCTATTTTGTTGTGAAATATATAATTAATAACTCCAGTTTTGTTATACTTAAAAATTGAATATGAAATATCATTATTATCCTTTATGATTCGACCGGTATTAATAAATATGTCTGATGAAAAATGACAATCATATCAAAATGAATCACCATCTGACTGCTTCACCATTTATTGATTTTATGCAGCACAAATCATTGTAACTGCTAATGTTCCATTTTCTTTCCTGGTTTGTTAATACTATAATTGCAGCATTTTATCGTTTCCATTCATTCAAGTAGTTATTCAATCTCAGATATCCTTTAATCTAATTGGTCTAGCACTTTTAGGGTAGAGTACATATAGACAGTGCTGAAATTAGAATTTCCTGATGTAATCATTATTTATCTATGAATTTATTCATCTAACTTTAGTCCTATTCTCTCTCTCTCTCTCTCTCTCTCTCTCTCTCTCTCTCTCTCTCTCTCTCTCTCTCTCTCTCTCTCTCTCTCTCAAAACAGTTTGATGGGCACGATAATCCCTTATTTGATTTTAATATACAACTCTGTTAGGCTGATGGTGCTATACAACCACATGAAGTTTACCCGTTCAAACACATTTTATCAAGCTTCATCGTTCTTTCTTTTTTATTTATCTTGTGTGATAGTGTTTGTTGTGGATGTAAAATTGTTTTCTTCGCTGACGAATATCTTGTTTAACTCAAGACATTGGGAAACTGTTTTGCGTTTGCGCGGTTATTGGTGTGTGTGTGTGTGTGTGTGTGTGTGTGTGTGTGTGTGTGTGTGTGTGTGTGTTTATGTTGATAGAAGAAAAAAGTTATGGAAGCAAGTATCAAAACGTCTGATTAAATTCACCGGATTCGTATGTAGGTAGAGTAGAAGTAAAAATAAAGATATGAGTTAATGTGTTTATACTGGATGGAACAAAGTCAACACAATCAGGATCTAAAGCTTCGTGCCTCAGATCTAGGACTGTTGCAATTTATTATTATAAATTATGTTTATGATTATAAATGATGTACAAACCTCTGAATTCGGAGGTGTCAGGCGATTTGTCATTATGGTGTTTATCAATGAGTTGGGATACATAACATTTAATCCATCATCCTTCGCTTGCGTTGCCACTGGGCGTGAGCGTATTTTTAACTTCTATGGCATCTTATGTCTTGCAAAACACCGAAATCTTACCATACATCTCACAAATAAACCTCAAAATAGTTGTAATGTATGTAAAAAAATTTGTATAAGAGTATCTGAGCTTTTGTTCGCTTTTCTCGGATAAAATTTAAAATGCAGTTTTTAGTTTGTTACTAGTAAATGCATACTTTAAAAAGCTATAATATACTTTGCTAGTATCCATGTAGGATGTAAGAAACTCACCACCACATAAACTAATTTTTAGTTATGCCTTTTCCTTTATCTGTCCGTGCAACTATCTGCCTATTTGAATATTTCCTCAATCTCAGATCTAAAGTTCAGTAAATCTGAATTTAAGTGCACACTGAGATCGTTACATCTCCTTATTCGTAATTGCAACACTATTTGTCGTAACGTCAAAAAGCAAATATACCACTAACGAAGCCTTTTGAACAATAATTTCACAGCTCACAGAAAAACGAACTGCTTGTAATAAATCGATTTTATTCCCTGTATAATGTGCTAAAATATCGTCGTTTACTCAAGTTTTGCTTTTTAATACTTTTGTACGGGCTAATGTCTCCTTTTATTTGCGTTATCGACTATCTTTCACGGTACACATTATATCGCCTTATTTGTAAGCTCTTCGTTTGTGAAAGTGGTACGCGTGACATTGTTTTGTCCAATTCGGTTTTGCGAATGTTTTCTAGCCGCTCGAAGGTTTAAATTTAATTTGGGAATAATTTTATGAAAGGAGTATCTAAAAATAATTTGTATAAAATGTGCAATTAACGTACCGAATAATTTATAGTTATCTTACCATTATGAAACGCTGCAGGTTGGAGGAGTAGGATGTACAAATCTGACCACGTTATAAATTTGTTCTTGTGCATTTCATACATATCTTCGCTTGCCAAGGTTCCGATATATTAACTCTATATACACCAATCAAGCAGATATTTTTGAAGCAGCAAGCCACCGCATCCAATCAAAATTAAGTTGTCAAAATTTGAATACTGTTCCTATATGATCGAGACAAGGGGAGCACACAACTTGAAGGGACTCATAAATACGCAATTTTTAACTGCCGGTCAGTGTGCGTACAAATAACTTTTACTTAAATACACCTGTAATGGCTTCTTTCTGATACGTAGTCATGCTTTCTATGTTAAACTTACAAGTATTATTTTGAAGTCATTTGTCTCCATTTTCGGTCGATGTACCATGCACCTCTGTTAAAAGCTATTAGTTAGTTAGCTTACATACAAAGGGAGGCAACTCAAGAAATCCAATAGATGTCGTTAAGACAAAGCACTAAAATATATGCTCGATCCGCCAAGGTGTAGACAAGTTTAGGCGGCTCTCTACAGTTTCGTATTTTTGCATAGGGTTAGAATTTTAAAGAAAAAGATTTTCTTCGGGCTTCCTCACAGGTTATGTTAGCTTTTTAAAATAAGACCGTATATCTTAGGTAATGTTGAAAGAACCTTAAATTCTCTTTATTGTGGTGTATGATTGATGGGTGTAATATGGGCTATAGAGTACACAGTTTGGCCTTATTCCAGATGTGCATCATTCAAAAAAGTGCTAGCTCCACTTTTTCATTTTCATCAATGAACTTGTAAAAAAAAATTGTGACTCCCCGATAACTTTTTGTTTTACATTTTATGGATTTGGTAATTCATTTATTCCACTTTCAGAAGCTGGTGTTGTCTAGTCTGGCAAAATTCATTTTCCCCATTTTAATAGCTACTAAAGATATTGTACTTTAGACAAATTCAGGCAGGCTTTTGGAGCACAAGGGAGCAGTCGTATTAGTTAGCAGTGTGCTAAGACCATGAATCGTCTGAATCGACTTAGAAGTTGTCACAACTATATCCATCTTTGAAATTTGTGTAGCCCACGTTATCGGCCAGAATGTTTCGTCCATATCTTTGAAACTGGATTGACTACAAGTTTTCGTATATAATTCCATTCAGCGCGTCTTCAAATAACATATAAAGTAAGAGTTCGTTTTCTTTAATATGGCGTCTGTTTACTTAATCTTGGTACACTTTGTCTAAGGCAAAATGAGGATAAATTATTGTTGTCGATCGTATTTATCCATGACTTTCAGCGCCGTGTGGTAATTCTCATAGTCATTATCAAGTCAGTTCAGTGGCTTTAGAAGAAAATCTGCTCCTCAAAACTTAATTCTGGGCCCCAGTCTAAACTCATGGGAATTCGTCAATAATTTGTGAGAACTTAACAAACAATACTGGAAAAAAGCAGTTTTAAAAAGAACATTTATTTGGTCCAAAAAGTACAAAAGGTACAAATTAGTACGAACATCCAGCACTATATCAATATCATAATGACTCTCTTTATTTTTCATACGCTTATCATTTGCTTGTCTTGATAATATTTCTTATTTGCCTTCTCGTTGCATGATGGCGAGAAGACCGAAATATTTCTTTTTTGCCTTCTCGTTGCATCATGTTGAGATCGAAATATTTCTGTTTTGCCTTCTCGCTGCATGATGGCGAGGAGACCGAAAAGGTTTGTAAATTGTTTCAGTTATCTTCTCACTGTACTTGTAGAGAAGACCGAAAATACTCAAAGAGGGGAAAGTTCTTGTCTCAATGAGTATGTCACATGACTTGGTTACATTCTATGCGTATATAAGACTTAGAAAAATATTAAGATATGGTAAAGCATCAGTTTCAATATCGGTAGACAGCTGCATATGAAAGCAGCTAAAAAAGGACGAAGCCAATGAACATATAAAATTGAGTGAATAACGCAGATATACAACGCAGTTCGTATCACAGTTCTCATGGATTTTGTGTCTCTCCAGACAAGGAAAGGAATGAAATTTATCTAAAATATTTCATAGTGTAAAAGTATTATGACAACCCCATAATGACGTGCATAGAAAAATACAATCATTATGCAAACAATGCTACCCCTAATTTATAATCTATATCTATTTAATAAAGTAAATATGCGTAGCACTTTCTGCACGTCTTTGAAAATGGAATGTTGAAGTCTTTGAATCAAAAATTGCTTTTGTCTAACATTATGCCAATTAGAGTAATTCTTCTGGATTTTCATTCAGCTCTCTCTGTAAATTTGTGCTTCCTAATATCCGATGTTGAGGAGGTCTTCAAATGGTTTACATTGATAGATGTAAATCTGGAAGAAAACGTGAAAATTAAGCTATTTTATGTCAAACTAGAATTCAAAATTGGATTACTTAAACAAATAAGATTACTGCATAAAACATGTTTAACTGGCTAGTGAAGCTTTTTCTTTTTATGTTGGAATAAACTAAAGTTCTAAAGTTTAATTTAGATTACTTTCATTACATTAATATTTTTATGAAAACAAATGTTTATATTCAGAATTCTTTCGATAACTGAAGGTAGATCTACCGGAGTTAGGCCAGAGTCTCATTGACTTTAAGAGCTATTCTGAGTGTAAAAAATAATTTGGCAGCTATAGATGGACAAGACAGCCAATAACCTCTCAAGCTCAACCGCACGTGCCAGTGATTTGGATGACATACCCAACTCGATTATAAGAAGTGGATGCATTCTTTTTTTGTGATGTATGAACAAATGAGAATATTATAAATATACGTTGATTTGTAAATGTGCAAGGAATTGTACATTTTTGTTGTCAGAGGAACACTTACATCATCGAGTTCTCCTTTGAAGTTTTGGAGGCCAGATCCATGACCAATCTGAATTCCACAATGAGTAGACTGGATTTTTCCTAGAAATTGAAGAATACAGCATTCAGTTAAACATAAATGAGGTCATGTGACTCTCTTTAATATTATAAATTTCAGATAATTCTTGTAAATATTAAAGTTTCATACTGTGAGGTTATGTAAATCATGTCAATATTACTACTTTTTCTGATAAGGTTGCTCCACTTGTAAAGGTAAAAAAATTACATTTTGTCATCATTTCAAAATCAAGTTAATGTTCCAATTGTAATAATAAATCAGAATGTTTGCTTCCAACATTTCAGTTTTTAGTTTGTATTGAGAATCAGATTTACATACCAAGGGACCATTCATTAAGGGAGGCGCCGCAGACTCTGCCTTCTAACTTTTTCTCGTCGTGGATGAAGACAACATCTCTCCATATTTTGGTCTGTTGGACAAAACAATTATTAGTTTCGAAGCATCACCCAGAATACATTTTTTTCAGCAATCACATATTCAATTACTAATCAATTATTAATAGTTCATAAACCATTCTACAAAACAGTTTCGTTTCGTAACGGGACACGACCCTGGATTAAAAGGTTTTCATTAATTTAATGATATAAAATAAAATTTTAACAACTAAACGACGATTGCCAAGGTATTTCATCCATATTCATGTGTCTTAAATTATATTCTGCACAACACATTTTATAGAACTTGGTTTTTTAATTTCCTTTGGTCTATTTCTTTTTTCAGCATGAGATCTTATGCCTCTACTAATCAGTTTTTAATCTGAGCAACTTCAAAATAAAATACACTTTCAGTATATATATATATATATATATATATATATATATATATATATATATATATATATATAGATATATATATATAGATATATATATATAATTCTGTATCTATTTTTTTAAACTACTTACGGTTAGAGTTGCCATGGCAAATGATTTCGACTGTGTCGTCTTGGTCCCCAACAAAACATATCCAGGTACTTTAGCAATGACGATGGAGGGGTCATCTCCGCAGTCGCCATTAGTCATCATGGCTTGCAGGCCTTTGTCCTTTGACGACTGGATATATTCTTTATATTTCATCTTAATGACCAGATCGCCTCCGAAATCAGCATTAGAAAATCGGGGTATGATGAGACGAGACGAGTTTCCATCAAACTTTCCTCGACCGTTCGATCCCTCCCAGATTATCTGGACGTTCTCGTTGATAATATGAACGTTCTTGCCAGACTTATCGTTAGTATCACCATTGAAATTAATGTAAACCTCTGGCTTGCAGACTGCAAACAGAATATAACATCGGTGTCATGCACAGATTGGCAGTATCAATAACCCTTTCATGTTCAAGTAAGCAATTTGGTCGTTCGTGACAATGAATCACCTGGAGGTACGCATGACTTTAACGTTTAGATAGATCTTCGAAAAAATTCATTAAAAGTTTTTGTACACTTTCAAGAAAAAAATGCCATAAATTGGAATAACAAAATTCAATTATTATATTCTTCCAGCGGAAGATAAAGCTTTTCTTCCTTTTTAATATAACTGTACAACATCAAAATATCTTTATTCATGCGGGATCCTTTTAAAGGATTTGAGAAAGAACGATTCTAGTTAGAGGAAGCGTTAAACTTAACTTACCGTATTTGGGCACGATGGCACTATGGAGTGAGCACATACAGTCAGATGGGTTGTACGCCGTTCCTGGGGCACAGTCCATCGCCACCCAGCGTCCGGCACCTACATACTGCTCATATTTGGTGGGAGCGCCCCAAAGGGGTCGCGTATCACATCCTAGAAAACAAAATTAAGAACAAAATTCTCAAGACCTTGAAGATGACTGAAACGTAACATAATGAATAAAGATTAAACGATAAATGTTCCAATAATGATATTCAATTTGCGCTCGCTTTACATTCATGTAAATTGTAAACTGAAGTCTAAATAATGTGAATTGGATATATTGCTATACGGGAACATATCTTTCAGCTTTCCAAGAAAATGACTATCGTTTCAAACTGTGAAATCACTAACCTTCAGTTTAGACATACAAACCCATAGATGCTTATGAAAATAATTAACTTAATTATACATTCATCACGCAATGTCTTTGTAATAAAACTATATCCAGATTATTAGTGAACCTATATAAACAAATGATTCTTCAAAATGACAAATCGGAAATTTTCTTATTATTTCTGTATGGGGAGTGTATTATGGGTGTATTGGATATCTCTAGTCATTACAAAACTGCACTTTCATCACGTGTACTTACCCGGGGTGATGTCCTGACTGGGACACATATCGGTACAGCTCGGGTTGGCGTAACAGCCAAATGTTGGGTGAAACGACAGACCCTTTCCGCAGCATTTAGCTGTCGCCTTTCCGCTGGAACACTCCCAGTAACCACAGCAGTTGTTAGGGTCGTTGTATTTATAGAACTTGACAGTTGGGTCTTTACACTTGTCTGGAAATTAATGGAATAAATGCATATAGCAACCAAGTTTAATATGTGTTAGGTAACAAACTATGAATGCTTATTGCAAAGATTATAGTATTTTATGCAGAATAGTTACTTTAAAACAAAAAATAATATAGTTTTCTGTCGAACTTAAAATATTCTTAGTATTCGGTCATCAGCTTAAAAAAACAAACTATAATACTTGAATCCACGTCAATAAATATTGGGGATTCTGAAGAAAACTATCAGAACTAAAATCGGGCTTTGCCAGATCAAAATAGGTGTTGATTACGCGTCTGACAAACCGCAAGCATATAACCAGATTAAGACTGCAGTAACGTAATATACATGTCTAATGAAATTAAAATACGTTTTTTTTTCAGAAAGGCACAAACTATGTTTTAAGTTATATACTGTATTTTACAACATATATATTTTTAAAATGTAAGCGAAATTCATGATTTATTATAAGGTGCATCTTGAAAATGAAAAGGAACAGTGACATTTATCAATGATCTTTATCAACAAGCGATTCTGAACTTATTTGCTGCTTCTGTTTATATGGATGAGTCCAAACAGTATTTAACGTGATTACTAATGCATTCATTTCTTAAAAAGAAAACGAACTGCTTATGAGAAACAGATTTTATGAAAGTAAAATGTATCGAAAAGTAGGTTTCACAAATCCAGCAGTGTTATAAAGTTGTGTTTCGTGTATTTCCGTAATCTGAAATGATTTTCTTTTTGCGTACATAATTTTACATCGTTGTACTTTGTGATCTTTCAACAGTTCCAAAATGAATTTTATGAGCTCATCAAAGCGATAGACCAATGTGTCGTCAAAAGACGGGATACAGTTTAGTGACGTCACAACTAGTTACATCGTGAAAGCTTTTGTATCTCAGATTACCGACGAGAATATTTGAAATTATTTGGCCAGATCTTTTTAATGCTAAGCACATTTAAATATATTGTGGTACATGGTTCCACACACACACACACACACACACACACACACACACACACACACACATACATACATACATACATACATACATACATACATACATATATATATATATATATATATATATATATATATATATATATCTATATTGTCATAATTAATGGCAAACGAACTATATATATATATATATATATATATATATATATATATATATATATATATATATATATATATATATATATATATATATAGTTCGTTTGCCATTAATTATGACAACTTCACCGATATTCTACAATCAGTTGTGGAACAAATCTCTTACCTTGCGGACAATTCACAAGTTCGGATCTATCGCACGTCAATATGTCTTGGTTCCAAAACTGTCCGAATGGGCACTTCCTGTAGACAGGTTCTATGCGTCCATTAGGTCCAAAATAGCACTGTATATACTGGTTACAATCATAGGGATGGCGATTGTATCCAACTCCGTTTATCATTCGGCATTGATCGCAAAGAGCTGAAAATAAACGCCGCATTTAATGTTTCCATCAAACTATTGTTAACTGACATTTGAGATATGGTGGACTATCTTTGCGAAAGTTTGTGTGAAATATCTTAAAAGTTATTTAGCGGATTTGATGTTTCCAATATCTTTTAGGAGCATACATTACGAATGCGATTTGATCACGATACACAACGAGCCATCGAAGCCAAATATTCGCAATCTAAATACGTTTGTCTGTTAGATAATGTCTTTTTTAGACCACAGAAAACAAAGCAACATCGGGCACAGTTCCGAAACAAAGTAAAAATGTTAAAGCATCCTTCAATATTCCATTGTAACGTAGTGCAAAGGCCCGAATACAAATAAATTTCATGTTTATCCATTTAGTATCTGACTGAAAAGTAAACTTTACGGATTTTGTTTCCTAGCTAAACATTGTTATGCAACTTTACTCCAGCGTAGAATGCATATGAAGATAACTTAAATTTATTTTTAATATTGGGACAAAATCTGCTAATGTCACTTACATGGTTCCTTAGATGGTACAATTGTCGTGGCGGTGGTTGTTGTAGCGTAGCAGGTGAACGACGGCGTCTCCCATAGACCGTTAGCCTGGCACTTGATTTTCGTGGAACCTGAAGCTATGAAGTTGACGTTGCAACTGTACTCTCTCGTGCTGCCAACGGTTGTACCGCCTAAACTGACATAGGCGTTGCTAACCTGTGGTGGCTGGCCACAATCTGGACAAAAGGGATAGGTTTTAGTTTCTAAACTTCTAAATTGAAAACTATCTTGATTGTTGCTTGTCGCGAGATGAGAGTAAACTTTATATTAAAATTTCTTTACAAATGCAACATTAGGGCATTCAACTATGTAACATTATAAAAAAGCAGTTGAATAAACAAGCGTAATTGTTTAGATGCGGTCAAAGAAATAAAACTTGGAATACTTAAATATATCCTAATGTAGTTCAATAAATATACATAATTATTAATATTCATTCTGAAATGTTACACAAAAAACAGTTAAACTCGGAACTTTCTGCACTGAAATAATTTTTCATAATAGCAACTGAATGTCACAATTAAACTTGAAATACTATCAATAATATGACAAAAACGAGCCAAAAAAGGGGTACGTTTTACCGGGAAAATATGTGCCGGCTAACATTGTTATTCATAAATTAGCACCAGAACATCCGTACTCACCATAGCAACGGAACTTGGGTTCAGACCATTTAGCGCCATCTACACACTGGATTTCTGATCTTCCTTCCAGCACATAGCCTGGCTTACATTTGTAGGACCGAACTGTTCCAATTAGCATGGTGTCCAACCATGTGCCATCCTCCAGAAGCTCGGCATTGGGTACAGCTGGAGGTTTTCCACAGGCTAAGAAAATGACAAGACATACCAGCCTGAATCATACTAAATGTGGTCATGAAGTAAATTCTGTATATATTTACAGAAATTTTATTGTCTTCGTCGTATGTAATTGTTATTAAGATGACTCTGCAAACAAGAGAGGACATCAAACTGTGGATTAAAATCTAAACTTAACCAAGAGATGAATGGAAAATTTACAGTTTTTTTTTATTAAAGCATATTAAAAGCCTAACTTGGTATTAGGTACGATGTCTTCATTATACTGAGGCAATGACTGGGGTGTCTTCATTATAATGAGACATTAACTAAGATGTCTTCAATACATTGAGGCAATGACTAGGGTGTCTTCATTATAATGAGACATTAACAAAGATGTCTTCATTATACTGAGGTAATGACTAGGTGTCTACATTATAATGAGACAATAACTAAGATGTCTTCAATACATTGATGCAATGACTAGGTGTCTACATTAAAGTGAGGCATTGACTAAGGTGTCTGCATCATACTGTGAGAGCTGAAAATTGGTAGAAAGTAATATTCATCCTCACAACATGTACCTAAAAAATAGATTTTGATTTTTGCAGCTTCAAGATCCTGCTCCATTGATGGAGCCAGGATTGTCATATATTATCAGATTAAATCTGGAAATACATACCAATAATGATCATTATGTTCATCATCATCATCATCATCATCATCATCATCATCATCATCATTATTATTATTATTATTATTATTATTATTATTATTATTATTATTATTATTATTATTTCTTGTTGTTGCTTTAGCTGTTGCTGTAGTTGTTAGTAGTAGTAACAGTAGTCATTGATATTGGTGTCCTCATTTTTTAAAGAGATTGTACAAGACCTAGAGTTGTTATAAAGCTTCAGTAAAAGATCTAATCGGCAAAATATCAAGTTCAAAAATGTTATAAAATTCATACCTTTGCAGATAAATTTGGGTTGGGACCACGTGGCGTCAGGGTTGCATACGATGTTGTTCTCTCCCACCATGGCATATCCAGGCAAGCAGTTATAAGACCGACTCGTTCCCAACAGGCTCAAACCATTATTTACTACTGCGCTCTCCATTCGGGGGCACTCGCCACAGTCTGTTTTTATGGAAGGATAAAAAAAAAGAATGTGACGGCACTTGAATATACTGGTTCAGAGTTTGTAGAGTAATTTTAATTGCCAAAAATTTCAGTCTCAAAACAGCAATGTATGTCACGCAAAGAAGAGACGTAAGTCTCTCTCTCTCTCTCTCTCTCTCTCTCTCTCTCTCTCTCTCTCTCTCTCTCTCTCTCTCTCTTATACATAATACAGCGCTGATTCGATCATTTGACAGAAGTGATTATATAGCATTTAGATCTTGATGTATGTTATGTTGTTTGATGTTATTACTTTTTTTTAACAGGTACGCCCTTACTGATAATGGTTTTAAATCTGACAAATACAGTTAACTGCACTGATGTAACATATATCATGTCTGACATTAAAAATTTGCAATGAACGTACACGTAGATTTCCTTTGAAGTGCTCAGGTGCAAAAGTGAAGTTAGTAACAATGCTACAAACCTCTGCATTCAAACGCTGGTTTGGACCACTCAGCGTTGACCTGACACGTGGTTGTGGGGGTTCCGAACAGAGCGTAACCATCGTTACATTTGTATGTCCTCTGAACTCCAAGCAAGTTTCCGCCATCAAGTACTCCGGCATTCGGTACCTTGGGGCAAGTACCGCTACACGCTAGAACAAAACACGGAGTCAGTTTAAGTTGACGTAATTTAATTCTTTCAGAGAAATACATATATTTTCAAATTAATATATACGCTGGTAAAAGGATGTTATTTCCTGTATGTAAATGCAGGCTTGAGAATAAGTTACTGGTAAAATTGATAACGAAAAAGTCTCGCATACTGTGTTATTCTGATGATGAATTTTTCCTCTCCTTGACAACACATGATAATTATAAGCTACTACAGTTTAGTATGTCTGTATGTAATATGTGTAATGTATTAAAAATTGCTCATTTTAAGTTTATACCTCGACATTCGAAAGACGGTTGTGACCACTTGGCGTCCTTGCCGCAGATGGTTTTGGGGTTGTTGCCAAACAGGGCGTATCCAGGCTCACATTTGTAGCTCCTTGCTGTGTCCACCAAATCCGCTCCGTCGTCAACAAGGGCATGAGGGAAAACAGGGCACGGGCCGCAAGCTACGAAGACATTCAGTAATTGGCAGTATGAGTCTTTTGTTTTAGTTGAAACAATATTTATTTAATAGCAAAATCAGTATAAGATAAATACGGTGTTGTTACATCTATCTTATGTGATTCATTTGGAAGTAATACATCAATCATGATAAATAGCGAGGACACGTATTAAAATATTAATATTAGAATGGCCTACATTTACAAACAAGATGTCAATATTTAAATCTTAGCTCGTAACTAGAATAATTGTACGACATACATCGTTCCATCTGAAGAGAATTTAATTTTGCACGACGTAATGTGCGAACTTATGATGGAAAGAAAGCTAAAAAAAAACCAATCTGCAGTTTGTAATTATAAACAAAAAGAATAAACAAAAAAAAAAACTGTTGATAAGCAGCGCCGGATTTAGACATAGCGAAGCCCAAAGCTATGGGAAGCCGTAGAGGCCCTATTTAGTATAAAATAAATTTGAGAGGCTCCTTTAGACTGCCAGTTCAGACTGTGTGGCCCTAAGCTGTCGTGTGTATAGTTTATTCCTAAATCTGGCACTGTTGATAAGTTAAAATCAGTTTAATAATAATCGGTAATGGTTTTTTTTTTATCCAGCACAAAGCTGGAATACTCAAATAACAGTATATTAACGTCATCAAATTTTTCAAACATAAAAATTTAGTACATTTTCAATGCTTATTAACTGCTTTATTAAAAAACAAAAAATCACGGCAAATATGCTTCCGAGCAAAATTTGATAAAATTATGTGCTCACTAAATTTCTGTGATTAAAGCATGTCTATCATTAAATAAAAATATCAAAGTTGATTGATATTATAGCTGAATGACAATAATGGAAAATAATTTAATTATAACTTACTTCCACAACTGAAGTCACACTCAGACCAGGTTCCTTCCGGCTGGCAAACAGTCTCAGAGCTCCCAATCGCGGCATAACCGTTTTCGCAGTAATAGTTTCTTTTGGAGCCGATCAGGTTGCTACCAGGGTGCACTAACGCGTGCGGCTTTGCAGGGCATTCACCGCAATCTGGAAAAGGAAAGGACATTAACCATCACTGACTTACAGAAAGGACACACACAACAAGTGTAAAACAATTATATTTGTAACTGATTCTTCGCGACAAAACTGTTTATCTGCAGGTATGTTACTTGCATACTGTTAACTCTAAAAGATATAATTGTAATAAATATGCTAGATCACTTCGTTTTGGAAATTTTGAACTAGACCACACTCCAGTACTTAAACATGCATCAAAAGAATGTAAGTTAATATGAATTCACCTATTGGTAAAATTTGTACAATGCATCACAATTGATAGCTGCAATATTATTGGATAAGTAATAAACTAGAAATTTCACGACACAATTGTATAGTGAGAACTACTGCCCCCAATTACCTAAGCACTTGAATGTGGGCGGTGACCAGGTGAAGTCATCTCGACAGGTAGTAGTTCCATCCCCGACCATTCTGTAGCCGTTTAGACATTCGTACTTACGGACAGAACCCAAGAGGTTGGAACCATCAAGTACTCGGCTGTTTTGAACAGAAGGACAAGTGGAGGCGCACACTGCAAAGACCAATTGTGGGATTAAACCAATTCACATTTATTTATTTATTTCAGATCAGATGCGGATATAAAACGTAAGAAACTATTTTATAACATACTTCTCGGTGACACGGATAATTTTACAAGATTTGAAACACATTTCCCGTTAATATAAAGGTCAGATTAGTTTTAACTTTAATGCGTTGTTGCCCAATGTATTCAGTCTAATGAATGCCTTAGAAAACACCTATATTTCATATATTCAGCATAGGTTCCGGTGACACCACGTGATTAACAAATGTCAATCCTAAGAACTGGCTGTCGACTGGATGTAATTTACATCCTGCGCTAAGTTTCTCTCTATCGAGTCACGATAGCGTATTTTCAATTCAGTGCGAACTAAAGATCATAATGATGATCACCGTACCATACATGTTTGTATTACAATCGTATTACCTTACAGGTTTATATTACGATCACCTTGGCGTACATGTTTGTATTACAATCATATTACCTTACAGGTGTATATTACGATCACATTGGCATACATGCTTGTATGATTAAAACCATATTACCTTACAGGTGTATATTACGATCACATTGGCATACATGCTTGTATGATTAAAACCATATTACCTTACAGGTTTATATTACGATCACATTGGCATACGCGTTATTATTATGATCACCTTGTCATACATGTTTGTATTATGATCCCATTGTCATACAGGTTTGTCTTATGATCACATTGCCATACAGGTTTGTCTTATGATCACATTGCCATACAGGTTTGTATTATGATCCCATTGCCATACAGGTTTGTATTATGATCACATTGTCATACAGGTTTGTATTATGATCACATTGCCATACAGGTTTGTATTATGATCCCATTGTCATACAGGTTTGTATTATGATCACATTGTCATACAGGTTTGTATTATGATCCCATTGCCATACAGGTTTGTATTATGATCCCATTGTCATACATGTTTGTCTTATGATCACATTGCCATACAGGTTTGTATTATGATCACATTGCCGTACAGGTTTGTATTATGATCACATTGCCATACAGGTTTGTATTATGATCACATTGTCATACAGGTTTGTATTATGATCACATTGTCATACAGGTTTGTATTATGATCCCATTGCCATACAGGTTTGTATTATGATCCCATTGTCATACAGGTTTGTCTTATGATCACATTGCCATACAGGTTTGTATTATGATCACATTGCCCTACAGGTTTTTATTAATAACAAATTGCCATACCGGTTTGTGTTATGACCCCGTTACCTTACAGGTTTTTATTAAGACCTCACTACCAGACCGGTTTGTATAGATAACTTTCTTAAATGCTACGATAAACACTGGCATGACAGATGTAGCTATCGCACCATGTGTACGAATCTCTGCTGGTATTTTCATCAGATTTATATTAACAGTTAAAAAGTTTGCTTTGAATTTCTGAGCAATTATTTGATGTAAAGACAAAATGTTTTCATAATTAAGAAAAAAGTGGCCATAGAAAAGGTGTTGTTAACTCTACCCTGGTGTTCTTCTTACCTTTACATTGAAAGGCAGGTTTGGACCAGGTGCCGTCAGGCATGCAAGTGATGTGGGCTGGGCCTGTCATGCCGTACCCTGGGGCACATCGATATTCTCTCTGCGTTCCGATTAAGAAAGGACCGTCTACTACCACAGCGTTTTCTATCGTGGGGCAGGGACCGCACACTAAAAGGTTCAAAATTATTTAAAATAATTTAAAATATACAGCCTTCATTAATATAGAATACTTTTGAAGAGTAATATACTAAAAAAAAAATTCTAAAATGTTTTATCATATGCAAGTCGAGTACACATGTGTAACAAAAGAAACAAAAACAACACCTGTAACAAAATAGTTTAAGAACTACATGTTTTCTTTCAGACCTATATTTCAGAATTTTATACATGGTTAGAATGTAACTAATGTGCTATTTCAAGAATAAAATCCAAATATATCGTGGTTCATAATGAATGAAATTTCGATGCTATAAAGATATAGACAAAAATATTTAAACTTTCTCAGACTAAATTATATATTTTTCGTGTGGCTTCGTATGCATGCATGTATTTTTGTATGGATATTGGCTGGTATTTAGAAATATTTTGAACAATTATTGGCTAAATCCTGCAGATTAAGCGAGAACTAAGTGCCTTTCCCACACTGCGGTCTGGTGGGTATCGAAACCTATGACCAAGAGATTGTACTGAGCTACCGCGGTTATTTATGCAAATTTTGGCTTTTGAGCAAAAGGAGGTCATACAAATCCAAGATATATCTCTCCAAGGATTTATTTAATGAAGAAAAGGAGATTCATTGTTTTCCAAATTACTTGTGCACTTGAAATCAGTCATTCCCCACGAGGCTTTATCGCACGTGATAGTCGGATTACCCACTCCCAGGTAACCTGGGGCACACTGATAGGTGGCAGTTCCACCAACCATGAAGGATGCAACATTACACTGGGCATGCTCAATGACAGGTGGTACTTCACAGACTGAAAATGAACAAATGAGGAAATGTTAATATTAGCGGAGAAAAAAATCATCGTCAAAATAAATAATATTCTCCACAGCCATCCTGTTGGGAGGAATGTAAAACAGCTGTATTACTTATTCTGATTGTGATATTTTCGTTCATATATTTTAAAAGTTTAAATTGTTAAAAAAAAACAATAAAGAAAGCTAAACTTACAACCTATGACCTTTCTTTTGACTCACGTTGATTGAAAGGAAAGTGATCGTTAAACGCTTTTCTTCCACAAATGCTGAAGCATTTTATGGCAGATTTAATATAACAATCTGATTTGTAAAAATTGTTATGCAGGCAAGTGAGTGGCACTTTTAGATCCAAGATCCTGTGACACTGACCTTTATGATCTTGGCCCAAGAACTTATGACATTAACCTTTATGATCTTGATTCTGACCTTGACATTAACCTTTATATCTGAGAAATTGATTTCATTTGTGACTTTCTTTTCCTTAAAACTCCTATTTAAGGGGTTGACCGCTCAGGTGGCATTTTGGTTAGAGCGTCCGCTGCAAATCTGGAGGTCGCGGGTTCGAACCCCGGCCTCGTCATATCAAATACTTGTAAAAATGTTACTAACAGCTGCCTCGCTAGGCGCTCAGCATTAAGAGGTTAGTGTTAGGATTGGTCGGCCCGGTGTCAGAATAATGTGACTGTGGGACATCATGCGACATATCTGCGGCATGATGCCCCAGTTCTAGATATCAGTGTATCACTATAAACTGTCACATTGCAGACATTGTAACGATATGACTGAACAATTGTTAAAGTGGCGTTAAAAATCCCACCTCCCTTCAAAGGTCTTCCTCAGATAAATCTTTGCTAGGACAATAATTTACCAAAAGAACTGGTAACATGCTGCTACAATCAATAGTACACGCTTTGTTGTAACGAGTCTTTATCCAAATTTGATTTCTCAGTGACAGATTACTCACTTTTACAGCTGAAATCGCATTCGGACCATGTGGCGTCGGCCTTGCATACTATCTCCGAGCTTCCAAAAGCGGCGTATCCGTCTTCACAGTAATAGTTTCTTTTCGAGCCGATCAAACTAGTGCCGGCATATACAAGAGCATGGGGTTTTGCAGGGCAGTCTCCACAAGCTGAATAATAATAATAATAATAATAATAATAATAATAATAATAATAATAATAATAATAATAATAATAATAATAATAATCTAAAAGGAAAGATAACATTTTAAGAAAATTTAAAGAATGTAACATTCAGATGTTAAATTAAGAGTTAACGAAATAAAAGTAAGGGAACTACCGAAAGATGAGGTCTAGTTTGCGATTTCAGTGCTCGTAAATATCAATCAAATTTTATTTTAAATTAGTATATCTGATGATGATCATATGGATATTGCGGTTAAAACGGGTTGGGAGTAAAAGAGCTTATAACCGTAAACAGATAACACTTAAAATACCATTTGTTTTTTAATCGTCAACACGTGTTCAGTGTCCAACGACTCACTGGACTTAAAATGATCTAAGAGCAGGTATGAGTTTAATCATTTAAGGCTGAAATCAGAATGGACCGTAATATAATACCTTTGAATACATTCATTGGCTTGTTTTATGTACCTTATGACAAAATTGCCAACCTCAGACTGTCCAAGATGGAATTATATAGTACGAACCCATATCAGCATTAATTCCACTGAATATTTATTGTCCTTAATTTGCTTACCCTTGCACTCAAAAGCTGGAGTTTCCCAGGTGAAGTCGTCACGACATTTGGTTTGTCCGGTTCCAACCATCGTATATCCTGGAAGACATTCGTACTTACGAACGGTGCCGAGGAGATTTGACCCGTCGTCGACCTTGGCATTCTTCACACTTGGGCAGGTGGTATCACAGGCTGAAGAATAACGAAAGTAAACATGCTAAAAAAATTCAGAGCACACACGCAGGATAATGACTTTTCATCAATGCATGTTTTGCATCGAGACAAGACATAAGGCAATGGGTAAGGAAAAACTTAGAAACCAGTGCTAACAAGCGTGTGCGTGGATATATGTGTGTATTTGTTTGTGTGTGCACCAGAATAATGCTGTCTAGAAAGTCTTTAAATGAGCTGACAATGGTCTCAAAGTAGTGTATATCCAGAGTCAGTTAGGACCCCAGTAATTCCAATGAATAATTTGAATAAATAATATTTTTCAAATTACATCTTAACACAACTTTAAAGTCTGATAACATATGGATTCCAGAGACTTATCTAATACAGGAATCACTGACATGCTGTTTACAAATGACCATTATCTTGAAGTACAAGCACACACGCATATATATATATATATATATATATATATATATATATATATATATATATATATATATATATATATATATATATATATATATATGAGGATCAGACTACTAATATTTTCAAAGCTATCTTCCAGGGTCCAGTCCCTAAAGGATAAGACCCAATGTCCAGTGCTGGTTGCGTACATAACTTCTTTTGATTCTGAGGAATTGTGCATGTGGTTACAGAATTTGGATCTCAGAGGCTTCTAAACTACGACCAAATGACTAGTAGATTACTGGGAAAATGACAGACACAACGGCATGAAACAAAGGCAATGATGGTTTGAAAAGAAAATGAACTGTCTGTTTGTGCATTAATTCAATGAGAAAAAATTCTTCGTAGCAAAATATACAGCGAATACTAACAAAATATACAGAAGTTAGACTGTGACATTTGACCTCGCTCAAACCTCTATTGGAAATACTCGCTTTGAAGGGCAAGCATATCCTTGATACTAAATATTGAGTTTGCAAAAATCCATCAACTTTTCACGTGTATTTTCCGAGGCGTATACTTGAAAAAAACTAACATTGAGTATGATTCGCTTGAAGTGTGAAGAGAATATATATGACCATCCCCTTATCATTGTAAGAAACTTGCAAAACTATTACTCACTCCATAGACATAATGTTATGCATAGGAAGTCACTGGATCTCTTATGGTTAGATTTACAGTTATATTTGAACATTTAGTTGAATTCAATAAAAATACGTATAAATTTGGGCGTTCATTTGACTTCACTGTGGATTTACATACTTAAAAAGGAAAATGTGTTCCACTGTCTAGAATGTTTCATGAAATTTCTATGGCTAATCTTATAACCACGTGCTTGACACATGCTTCCTCTGTTGAGATTGCTGTTTGGGATTAGTTTTAGAGAAATGGTTGTTCATATTGTTTTAGCATTAAACGTTACACTGCTTTAAAAGATTTACGGACTCATATATTATTAAAATGTGCAATTCCTCCACGTTCTTGTCTTTTTCCAAATTTACATATCCCACGAAATGACTTAATCTCGATCAAATAAAGTATATAAAATCATGGATCCCTTAGGCGTAAATAAGAAGTATTTAAACCGATAATCATGCTTAACTCCGCATTATACTAACAAACTAACCAACCAACCAACCAACCAACCAAAACTATTACAGTCAAGTTTAAATTACCTTTACACTGTAAGTTAGGTTTTGTCCATGTACCGTCTGGCTGACAGGTGATGTATGCTGAGCCAACCAACCCAAAACCAGTAGCACACTGATATTCTCTGTCAGTACCAATTAGGTAAGGTCCATCTAGGATGTAGGCATTGGTAATTGTTGGACAAGGTCCACACGCTATAAATGAATGTTTATATATATATATATATATATATATATATATATATATATATATATATATATATATATATATATATATATATATATATATATATATATATATAAGCAATTAGATTAAAACATACCCTACCCCCAAAATGTGTAACCATCAACAACACTCTGAAGATTCTTGCCTTTGATTTTGGCTTCCCCCCACCACCAAGAAAACATTAATGCGAATACACATGCATAAAGTATAATAGATATACACACTGAAGAAACAGTCCAATAGTCACAAGGAAAAATGTCAGCTTGGCGGATCAGTGCTCAAAATACATTGCCAATCGATTAATTACACGCTGAAAATTGCATTACTGACAGAGTGATATCCATTTTAATGATGAATTGGCATGGCGCATGAAAATATGTGGTGTATTTTATATGACGCGTTGTTTATCATATACAGTTCAGTGGTTGAATGTATTTATTGACGTATCAACACAGAATGTTAAAAAATGGTACATAGTGCCTGTCTTCATCTGTTGGTGTAAATATATACAGAGGTAGAAGAGCTGAGACTTATACGAAATTTACGAAATTTAAAAGACATAATTTGCAAAGCATAAGATATAACTAGTTTGTCTATCAAGTTCTAAAAACGGTTATTTTATGGACGCTTAGTTTTGTTTTGAATATGAATGCTTCCTGAAATATTAGGCCTTTAAAATTTTAAAGCTTAATTTTTCATTAATTTCAATTTTCTTGAATCAGATGTTATGAACGTCAGGACTGAATACTATAAACTGTGAATATAGATAAAAAATGCGTGTTTGACATAAATAGATGTCAATTTAAAGTCCATAAAATTTGCGTATGTTAAATTTTACTTAATTATATTAATGATTTCATTTTTGAGAGGATAAAAGAATAGAGTCAAACTATGTTCTACAGTTATTTTTAAATGTCACTGCGAACGATATCTTCTGATGCACACAAATGTATTAATTCAAAGGTGCTAAAAATGTCTAAAACTGGATTATTTTGTACAAACTTCAATAATTTAATGTTTTTATGGTTTCGAGTCACCCTTTAAAGGTCAAGGTGCTTGCAATATAAATATGTGGCACCAGGGTAGCAATGACTGTCAATTGCTTTGTGCGCGCGCGTGTGTGTGTATGTGTGTGTTAGATTTTTAACGTAGCTTTAACAATTTTTCAGTGATATAGCTACGATGTCTGCAGTGTGCCATTTTATTGTGATGTCCAGCACTAGGGCATCATGAGTAGCCCCCTGTTACTACTATCATGCATCAGATATATAGCATGATATCACATCCAGCTGTTAATATCATTTTTTAAAACAGTCTTTGGTATAACTCAGCTGGGGTTCGAACTCGCGGCCTCCTGCATCCGAAGCGGACTCTCTCACCAATAGGCCACATATTTTTGTATGACCCAAAAGGGTGTTCCCGACCATGGTTGGCAACATGATATTGTCAGGATCATGATATGCAAATATTATGTTGCACATAAATAATAAACAAATAACATTTAAAAATAACACAATTTTATAAATGCAAGCAAAATGTTACAGCTGAATTAATGAAATGGTACATGACCGGACTTCAGTCCAATCATTGGAACCTGAGAAACACTGCATGAAAAATTAGCAGAAAATATAGCGGCAGCTTTAACAGTATGAACACATTGAACCTTTCAAGGTGTGTATAATACCTTTGTTCGTAATGTAGGATGGAAGAGGATGATGAAATCATTAAATGACGTATGTTAAAGAAACAGTTTTAAAATATTCTTCAGTCTGTTTGTATTGGTGCAATTTTAAAAGCAAAATTAAGTACCATTCGCGAAGCCAATTAAGACAACTATAGTAATTAATGTTACCTTTATAAATGTATCATAACATGGTTGTATGCCACCATGCTCTAATTCTAACGTGTATCTTTTTATCCGGTCTGTGAGAAAAACTTTGTAAACCAAGTCAAAGAATGAATAAAGATCGAGATTTATTGACGCAACAGTGAAGATCCAAAATCATTGTCACCACTGATGGAAAGAGAATATGAAATTCTGAATAAGTGTAGTTAATACGTACTTGTGCATTTGAAATCAGTTGAGCTCCAGACGGCGTTGTTCTCGCACTGGATTCGAGGATTACCTATACCTAAGTATCCGTGTTGACACTGATAGGTGGCGGTTCCTCCCGTCAGATACGAATCCACGATAACATCAGCGTTCGCGATAGTGACAGGAGTGCTGCAGGCTGCAAAAAAAAAAAAAAAGGCACATAGTTAGGAACATACATACGCTGAAAGAATATGATTATTTTCGTGATATATCAACTATTTTTTAAATTAAAAAATCCAATTTAGAGAAGCCAATTCATTCTTAACTGCATGTTTTCCAAATTGACTGGACCAGTAATCCTGGTTTCAAAATGGAATTAACATTTCAGCAATATTAACAATCACAAGGTCTCATCGTAGCGATAAAAGTAACTTGGACGAAATATTATTCATTTAATTATAATGAAGCATTTTAATTGCACTGACCCAATCAATAAGAGGAATTAGCTAGTCAAAAAAGTTACATTAGTTTTGTTCTCTAACATGTTAGTGTATTGATACCTGTAATATGTAGGTCATGTTGAATGAAAAATATCTCTCATCTACAAGACGGTTTATTTATTAAAATCCTATATATCTCAATATTGCGTTCTTGTTACCATGTATAATGATTGTATTGCCTAACAAATTTACAGCTGGGACTATTAAAATAATATATATATATATATATATATATATATATATATATATATATATATATATATATATATATATATATATATATATATATATATATATATATATATATATATATATATATCTGAACTTATTATCAGTCACTACCAACCAATTTCTTCAGTGACCTCTCCTTTCGTTGCCCACATATTTCAGGAACTAACCAATCACAACAACAAAACAAGACATCAAAACCTTACTTACATACATACATACATACATACATACATACATACATACATACATACATACATACATACATACATACATACATACATACATACATACATACATACATACATACATACATACATACATACATACATACATACATACATACATACATACATACATATTTTATATTTCAATATCTTTGTTTCATATTATATCAAATTGTGGGATTAAACTTAAAAAGGATACAATATGAAAGTTCAATGCAAACTGAAAGGCCTGCAAATCCAAAAATGTATATACAGATAAGTTTGGTGTAGCTGTTCGTGTTTATTCGAGCGTTCTGTTGATGAGTAGGCTATATTATCACTTGTATAATGAATGACACCGACAAATAATTGCTTTTGATGAGATGCGTACATAGCAGAAAAAAGACTGCGTAGACAAAAAGGCAGAAGTGGAGTCCAGAAAACATGTACTTTACTAACAGTCAATTAAATTATGGTTTAGACTAAATGTACTTTACTAACAGTCATTTCAATTATGGTTAAGACTAAATGTACTTTACAACAGCCATTTCAATTATGGTTAAGACCAAATGTAATTTACTAACAGTCAATTCAATTATGGTTAAGACTAAATGTACTTTACTAACAGCCATTTCAATCATGGTTAAGACTATGTAATTTACTAACAGTCAATTCAATTATGGTTAAGACTAAATGTACTTTATTAATAGTCAATTCAATTAGGGTTAAGACTAAATGTACTTTACTAACAGCCAATTCAATTATGGTTAAGACTAAATGTACTTTACTAACAGCCAATTCATTTATGGTTAAGACTTAATGTACTTTATTAACAGTCAATTCAATTATGGTTAAGACTTAATGTACTTTATTAACAGTCAATTAAATTATGGTTAAGACTAAATGTACTTTACTAACAGTCAATTCAATTAGAATTAAGACTAAATGTACTTTACTAACAGTCAATTCAATTATGGTTAAGACTTAATGTACTTTATTAACAGTCAATTAAATTATGGTTAAGACTAAATGTACTTTACTAACAGTAAAATTCATTTAGGGTTAAGACTAAATGTACTTTACTAACAGCCAATTCAATTATGGTTAAGACTAAATCAATAATCAAGAAGTTTGTTGTGATATTAAATCACTCTTAAACATAGAGCGATTTGTTACCAACATCAACCAGGAACCGTAATGTTAACTTTGCCTTCAGTTAGTATAACAAAGGACACTTTTGCTTTATGTTCAATCAGAATTATTCTACAGACTGTAAGTCGAAGCGTCAAACATAGTAGTGACACAATGTTACACATTGTATTCATGGAAATAATGAAAACATTCAATATAAAAAGAAATGATGATAATTTGAAAACAACTGTAGTTATCACATGAAACGGGGGAGCATTGCTCAATTACACTTACGGACACATTCGAACCGTGGCAGACCCCATTCGGCGGTAGGACCACATTCTATATCAGGATTCCCTACCAAGGCATAACCAGGGTTACATTGGTAGCTTCTTTTTGTGCCCAGCAGGTAAGGGCCGTCCAACACTGACGCGTGCGAAACCATAGGGCACGAACCACATACTAAACAGAGAGAGAGAGAAATATTCGTATATATATACATATATATATATATATATATATATATATATATATATATATATATATATATATATATATATATATATATATATATATATATATATATATATATATATATATATATATAGCGTATTTCACCAATTCCATCACAATGTTCATAATCAATAATATTTTTCGAAACGAAAGATTTCCTTAGACATTTTAATGACCATATATGTAGATTAGTTATTACTATCACTGTTAATTTTACTGTTACTGCTAACCACCTGTATAATAATAATAATAATAATAATAATAATAATAATAATAATAATAATAATAATAATAATAATAACAACAACAACAATATTATTATTATTATTATTATTATTATTATTATTATTATTATTATTATTATTATTATTATTATTATTATTATTGTTGTTGTTGTTGTTGTTGTTGTTGTTGCTGCTGCTGCTTTGGTCATAGTTTATTTTTTTTTAAAACGTTGCGATTACCTTTGCATTCCATATAGGGCATGGTCCATGTGCCATCGGGCATGCATTCGATCTTTGTATTGCCCACTGTTAGGTAGTTCTCTTCACATTTATAGTTCCGAACGCTTCCGATCATGTTGTTTCCGTTCAGATCAATATAAGCGTTCTTTCGCATTGGAGGGGGACCGCAGTCTGAAACGAAAGGAAGGGTAGGGGGAGTGTTATGGCGGGAAATAATTTAGGATTTTAATTAATATTTTGGACAAAAGTTTTAAGGTTAAAATTCTGAAAAAGTTGCCTGTCAGTTAAATTTCTATCTTTATTGTTATTTATCATAATCGATTCTTGTGATCCTAACAAATCAAGTAGGTTTTTATTTGATCTATTATTTTAAGGATTCGTTGTATTTGCCATTTTAAATATATTTATTTTACTCTTGAAGTATTTTCAGCATATTTTGTCTCTTAAGTGTGAACTTTACATATAGCACATTTTACAGAAAATTTGCAGAAAAATAAGCTTTCTTGGGTCTCAAATTTTCGTATGTTATCATGGGAATGAATAGTTAGAATGAATAAATTCTTCGACCTATGCAATATGTGGGTAAACCAATCCTCTCTGTTTTGCAGAATTTGCGACATGTTAGATAGAAACACTAGAAAGTTACAAAAATCTTATGGTGATTATTTGTAGGAAAATATTCAAACGATCTGCGACTGTTTTGAGATTATTTATTACCCTTGCCGCATATAGTCATCTTAACCGTTGTATTATCTACTTATATGTTAACATTTTGTAAAGAATAACGTGACTGGACTAAATATAAAATACCCCCACTCTGATTGCTTGCGATTAATTTTGTTTAAACAAGTTAGTCGTTTGTTTTTCTTCTTTATTTAAGATTAGTTGCTTTAATGCCAAAATGTAGCACTTCAGGTTAAATAGTTTAGATCCTAAAAGCTCCCGTAAAACGCATTTTGCCTATGCAGAAGAGAATCTTACTTAGACACTTGAAATTTAGTGGACTCCATGTCGAGTTTTCCCGACAGACCATTGTTGTATTCCCGACCGCTGTGTAACCGGGTTGACAAATGTACTCTCTGACGCTACCAATCGTCCGTGCTCCGTCCAGCACCATAGCATTAGAAAATTGCGGTGGAAAATCACATGCTGTAAAGGGATAAAAAAAGTTTTATGTTGAGATAGAGTGCGTATTTAATTGTAATAAAATATTCTGAAGGTAAATAATCAACTTGAATTTGAACATAAACCTTACATATTCTGACTTACACAGTTGTACCATTACTGGATTCTATATCAGTGATCACAAAATCAGGCCATATTGATAACAAGAACGATGGATTTCAAACAGAAGGCAAACGTGCCTTTTTTCTCCATTGACAGAACCAAAAGGTACGCTTATCATAAAAATCCTAAATTTTCAAATTTTTCTTGATTTTAAAATTATTGAAATTGGTCTGCATTCTAAGTGCTAAATGAAGCTAATCCAGTTTTTCATTTTATTCGATTTCCGTGTCTCGATTTAAAAAAAAATTGTGGGTTGTTTTTAATACAGGAAGTATAAACTGACCAGCAAATAGCGTAGACTTATACGTTTTGTGCGACGGCAGATCTGAGTGCGTTGTTCTCAGTTAGGAACGTGATGTGTACAGGCAAATACAATATGCAATTATAGATCTAAATTGAAGTTCAATTAAAACTTTTTGTTAACGTACGGCAAACTTTTTTCATAAGATTAATCAGCTCATCCTTCAGTTGGCTAAAACTCTGCAACATAAGAACTTGTCTGGGAGTGGAGGCGATGGCATTCAGTTCATTCTTATTAATCAGGTTGGTTACGCCCACTGCAAACATAGACACACCCTCAGCTTTGGCGTAATCGGCTTGTTCTTTGGTTTCCAGTGGATTCTTGCTAATACCATCAGTAATCACGATGCCGAGCCAAGGAACACCAGGCCTGCCGTCGGCCTGGAAAAATTCTCTCATTTTCTTTATCCCCTTGGCGGTGTTGGTGCCGTCCCGAGGATGGTGAAGAAGACGAGCCATCTTAATTAGGTAGTCACTGTCACCATTCATCGGAACAGTGTCGTTGAGTTCGGAGCTGAAGACAACGTATCCTACCCGCGCTTTGTCTGGAGCAATGTCCAATTCCGGAATGAGGTTTGCAACGGCGTCTCGCAACATATCATAATCATCTGCTGTGATGCTGTCTGACCCGTCGATAACTATACATAAGTCAACCAGTGATTTACATTCTGGAAAATAAAAAATACTATAGTAAAATCTAAGTTCATACATCCTTGACAGGTAGGGATTCTTTTCTACAGTTACAAGGAAATATAGTTATTAAACTTCTCACGAAATATTAAAAGAAATATAAATGTGAAAACTTGAGAATGTAACAAAGAAACAAATACCCAATTGTCTTTTTAAAATAACCCTTCGCGTTTTAGTGATGTGTACTTTTTCCTCTTATAATTTATTGTTATGTGGTAAGTTTAATAATCTATTGCAGTAGAATACCAAATAAACACGAATTTCTTACAAATTTATTTCTGTACGAATTTAACATTGAGATGACGCCAAACTATGAAGTCAAAATTTTAAGAAAAGATTTTTTGAATTAATATAAAGGCAGATGTAAAAAAAAATGTACTAGCATCAATTGTATAAATTCTTAATATTAATGATAAAAATACAAACGAAAAATAAATGACTTTTGGTACTATAATAATTAGAACATAGTCATTAAACAGGTCAACTTAAAAGCTAGCTGTTCAAAAAGAGAGAGAGAGAGAGAGAGAGAGAGAGAGAGAGAGAGAGAGAGAGAGAGAGAGAGAGAGAGAGAGAGAGAGAGAGAGAGAGAGAGAGAGAGAGAGAGAGAGACCTGAAGCAGGTACTTTTCCTGTTGGTGGTGCACCGAAGACTGTGTTGACAAAAATATAAGCTGACAGTAGTACATGTTTGAAATTGTACTTCCGTTGCATGGTATGACTTGTTCTGAAATAAATTTTGCAGTTGAGAAATGATTGGTCATAAATGCATAAGAGAATGGAAATTAAAATGAACGATGTATTTAAAGTTTTGAAATTTACGTTGTTTTGTTAGGTTTTTCAGCGAACGTCGCCGTATTAAACAATAAATAAATAAATATATCTGAATGACAGAGAAAATAAAAAATATTATCAAAACTTTAAATTAGATCTTGTTTTTTAAAAAGATATTTTGTTTTAAAAAAAAACTTAACATTGAACTTAATTACATTTTTAATTTTAAAAATTGTTAAAATGAGACAGTTTTTAAATGATACATACCTTAGTTTACTCCGTAGTTAGAGAAAATTTGTTTTAAGAAGTTCTGGATGTCCTTACGTGTGGTTAATAATTTCTCATCGTTCTTCTGCAGTTATCAGAAGTTGCTGGGATTCTAGATGCTAGTTTGTAAATTGCTGGATGTTTCTTGTGCTTTTGATGTTTCACTACTAGTTTTGTGTTCTTTATTTTTCTGATGTTTCGTTTCTAGCACCTATGTTTTTAGTTCTTAATTGCTTCATTGCAACAAATAGCCTTATATACCTGGCGGCTAGATCCTTTTCCTCGTTTACATTTTAAGCCAATTAAAAGTATTATGTAAAGACAAAGGTGTGACAATGTGAACTGACGCAAAGAATAGCTTCATGTCAAAAAAGATTGAGTGGGTAACAAAGTGACAGAGACAACATCAATCCCGATTGGTCTGGGAAGGTTAATTGTTTTTACATTTCCAAGGGCTTGTACAGGGATTGAGATAAAAATATTGCTATCTAATTGTGGACGAAATTGTTGTAAAGTAATGAGCCTGAAAAAAGATCTGCAAATGTAATGCGTCTTTTGCGTTTTCAGTTATTTCTGGTATGTTGATATGAATGGAAAGGATCCACACTGTTTGCGTAGGAGAGAGAGAGAGAGAGAGAGAGAGAGAGAGAGAGAGAGAGAGAGAGAGAGAGAGAGAGAGAGAGAGAGAGAGAGAGAGAGAGAGAGAGAGAGAGAGAGAGAGAGAGAGAGAGAGAGAGAGAGAGATGGGAGTTCCCACAATTAATTTACTTTTTATAACCTATTTTTCGTTTTAAAACTTGTTATTCTTACTGCATAAATTTTGCAACGTTTTCGCTAAAAATAGCACAAACTTCAATGTACCATCATGAACAAAACTACCAAGGTGTTATACATATACACTGTGTCAACATCGAAGTGAAACTGAGCAACAAAGGAATTAAATATTTAGTTTCATTGTTGTTTAAAAAAAACAAGGAAATTTACTATTATGCTTTTGGTATATAAAAAAGGAGAAATCATTTCATGGGGTGACAGTGGAGTCGATGTATTGTGTATTTGTTAGAAGAGATCGGTCACGTGTGATGGAATAAAAATGGTTTCCTTGCCAGTCGCTGCGTGGCTCATAATATCTTTTCACCAATACATATGCAACTTTTTAAAAAATACCAGATTAAACTTTGTTACAGTTTCCATATTTTCTCCCTCGTTTGCCCCCTTGAATAAAGTGAATAACATTTTAATAATTAGTCATAGGTAGCAAACGAGGAAACAGATGCCTTAAAACCAAACTATTGCATGTTCAGTATATGCCGTCACCGTTCATCAGCTAAGGGAAAGTTGATGTATTTGGGTTTAACGATTAAAACAAAATAAAAATCTGAGAAGTCCAGTCTCTAAATCTTGCTCGTGATTTAACAGCTATTTTTGGCACTCACTCAAGCAAAGCCAAGATGACAAAAGTAAACCGAATATTAAGAATTCTAAATACACAATTTAATAGGCTGTGACAATCGATCTCTCTTTCTTTCTTAAACTATGTGTGTGTATATGTGTGTGTGTGTGTGTGTGTGTGTGTGTGTGCGCGCGCGCGCGCGCGCGTGTGTGTGCAACAGTTAAATTTACTAGCATATAATAGCCTGTAACTTCTTTCTAATGTTTACCCTTCCCCTATTGTTAGATTATAATAAATTCCTAATGCAAGCATTTATGTAATCTAAGAAACGTATAATCCAGAAATTTGTTCAGTCTCGCTTTTTTGGCGGTAGTTGCTAAGTTTGAATTTGTGATAAAATATATTCTTTTCATGATTAAACTAAGTCAGCATATACTTTTCTTGGAAATTTTGTAATTTAAAAGTATTTAAGATGATTTTGAATTATTTGAAATGACCTGAATTATTATCGTATGGAAAGATTTTGTAAACTGGGGATTCACGCCACCTTTTACCAGTACATATGCATTTTAAAAATTATTAACTGAGCAATAAATCAAATAGTAAGTCACTTCCAGAATATACTTATTTACGAGTAAACGATAAACCAATCCAGAATGTACTTAATTGAATTATGAGTACACCATAAACCAATCCAGAATGTGTTTATTCGGATTAATGAGTACACGATAAACCAATCCATAATGTACATATTTGAATTATGAGTACACGATAAACCAATTCAGAATGTGCTTATTTGGATTTACGAGAACATGATAAACCAAGCATAAAATAAGGACACTCAATCTCTGTGAAAACAAAAAAAAAAAAACAAACCCAGTTCCATACCGAAACGTTCAGCTGAATTTACAGTACTGCATGCAAAATAAATCATGATATTATTTTACTCCACTGGATTACTTTTTGAATACTAATGCTTGTGATTACACACACACACACACACACACACACACACGCGCGCGCGCGCGCACGCACGCACCTCCCACACTGCTGGATTACTTTATGAATATCACTTGATAGTATCACCACATTAGTTACCCAAAAGATTAAAACCAAATAAAATCGATACTTTATTTGTTTTGTTTTCTATTGAAGTGTTGTTAAAATATAGAAAACAAAGGTATTTTGACCCAAGTAGTTATTGGTTTTATTTTCAACATACAAAAACTAATTTTGCTATTTACTGTAGGTCAACTCTTTATATCAAGAACCATCAACTGTGGGCATATTGGAGAGGATAACATACTAAAATATTACACATGGATTTCTGTTGAAGCACCTGTCTAGGAAAAAAAACTGAATGTGTTAATTTAGCCAGAATGTGATGACTCGTTTCACAATATACATTTTTAAGTTAAAACATTTTCTAAAAGAGCAATTAAAAGAGTTTTATTTATATATACCTTTTTAAAAATATTTAACATGGCATCAGCTAAAAACATGGTTGAATAGCAAGTTCTCCATTTTTTTTAATGAACATGTATGCACAATCTACTAAAAATGTCTATACAATTTCAGTCCTTGAATAGTTTTATTTCAGTTCAGTTTAAAATGATGGTCTGTATCGTTGGCATATACAGAAAGCATCTTAATGTAGTATTTAATGTCGTTATTGTTATTCCTCTTTGCTACATATGATAGATATAATGGTTTGGATTTAGCCGTATATCCATCTTCTCTGCAAGCAAAAATATTTCAGTTTACTTCTCCACTAAAGTCAAAGAAACTTTTAATGGATTAGTTAGGACAGAACAATACAAATTTAACACAGCTATATTAATATAATATTTCTGTGATGACTCGCAAATACGACACGTGAAAAAAAAAAAAACGAGGGAAAAAAAACGAGAATCTGGGGTGGTTTTCTCATATTATGGAAATTTAGAATACGTAGTCGAAATGTCGGTACTAGAGGGAGAAAAATACAGAGAGAGAGAGAGAGAGAGAGAGAGAGAGAGAGAGAGAGAGAGAGAGAGAGAGAGAGAGAGAGAGAGAGAGAGAGAGAGAGAGAGAGAGAGAGAGAGTTACATTGACATTCCTTCGACCTAACAAGAATGATGTCTGACGGTGATTTACATCATTTGTATACGTAATGCAGCACGTATGTTGTTTATATTATTTTACATTGTCATATTGTAAACTTTTTTGCGCGTCCAAGTAAACATAACTATTTCAAAACATGTCTTTTTTGTGAAATAGTAAACAGGAGACAAATATTTATTAGTAATTGTTTTATTTCAAATCAGTATCATTGTTATTTATATTTAAATTTTTGTACTTGATCTTTGTCCATGATTGAAGATAAAATTTCGTGTGTACCTGATTTTTCTCATGCTTATAATTTATAAATAAGTTCTTTACTGATACCTGAATTCAAGGTCTGGCGTTTCTAACAAACTTATAATCTTCTTGAAGAGAACTTGTGACCCACATCCGGGTCATTTTATTGTCTTTTACAAAAGTTTGTGGTAAGCAAAATATTCATTCCCGTTTTATATTCATTCCTTGGAATTATCAGATATAATTCGTAGAACAGGATCAGGGGGTTGGTCTGAGATTTCTAGACCACCCCTCGGCTATAAACTAAACACACAAACGTACAGTCACTTTCGCTTGAGATTTGACTATCGCTTTATTATTATACACATTCATTGGCTATTAAGTACACTTTGAGTAAAATATACAGACTTTTGCTTTAGTACCCTTTCGAGGAAAGTCAATGCCCTTTTGAAATTTTGGAAACCACCCACCCACCCTACCCCAAAACGCTTGAATTATTCATTATATTCACAAAGTGCTCATTGTCGTTTTGGACTAATACTTTAGTTGTATGATTATTTTGAATTTATTAATAGACTTTTTGGATTATATCGTTGTGATACATCAAAACTATTGGTATATCAAACTATTCAAAACTATCAGTACATCAGCACATTCACTATTGGAATCCATTCAGAACACTAGTTTTGGGCTTGAAGTAGAACGTATAGTGATATGTAGGATTTAATTGACACTAAGTACGTTTCTCCTAAATTTTCACCTTATGACTTAGAAAATCAAATAATTTGTTAACTTTAATAAACTTGCTGATATCGCCTATTTTCTGTTAATTAGTTATAGACTATATAATCGTAACATCATATATCACAGATTTAATAACTCTTACACATGACTAAAGAAGTGAAGATATGGTTGAAGATGTTAAAAAAAGAGAAAAACAAACGCCATCAACCACACTAAAACCTGTTTTTGGTGCTATGTATAGTATGTACAGCTGCAATATATTGTTGTACAAATATTGTCTCTCATCTAGCACTAACAAATCATAGTCGACGTCATTCCTGATATTAACCAATACAAAGTCTTTCGTTTGTTCGTTCGAGTACGTAATTTACCTGGCACTTATCTGAATAGCACCTATATCTTTAATAATAAATGCAACAAGGAAGCGGTGTTGCATTTTGACTGGGATAAATAAAGAGCATAAGACACAACAAACAATTATGTTACATGTTTTCTGAGTTTGAATTTATAAAAAAGAGAAAAAATAACAAAACAAACAAAATGCCCAAAACAAAACACGAACAAAATGAATTAAAAAACTAAACAAAGAACAAAATAAACAAAACCCACAGTCCCCCATAAATGTCTAAATTCGGGATTGTAACAAAGGATTGTGTGTAAGGTATGAATAAACCGAATGCTTTCACCTGAAACTGGGTTAGAACCATTATGTAAAGTTAATTATGAGATACAGCCATTATTCCCAACTTGTCGAGTTCTACTGAGACTTTAGTCATGTCAAGTTCTACTGATATTTCAGTCTTGTCGAGTTCTATTGAAAGTTTAGTCATGTCGAGTTATACTGAGACATCATTCTTGTCGAGCCTTTATGAGATTTTAGTCATGTCGATTTCTATTCATACTTTAGTCATGTCGAGTTCTACTCAGACTTCAGTCTTGTCGAGTTCTATTGAGAGTTTGGTCATGTCAAGTTCTGAGTAGACGTCATTCTTGTCGACTGTAGCGGATTTAGTCATTTTGAGGCCTAAGGCAAACACAGGCATGGGGCCCTCCACAACCCTTGTTCTCCCCCTTTTCAGTCCTTATTTATCTAAGAAAGATGTACTTGTAACTTGTCACCAGTCTTCACACAGCGTATTGATGTTTAGATTTATAATTAATTGGCGAAAAGTAATAAAACAAATAGTAACGACAAGTTTATGAGGCATTTTACGGGGCCCTTGGTAGTTTGAGGCCTAAGGCAATTACCGACCTTTGCCTAATGGTAAGTCCGCTTCTGTACTGTCGAGTTCTATTGAGAATTTAGTTTTATCGAGTTCTACTGAGATTTAAGTCTTGTCATGTTCTACTGAGACATTATTCTTGTCGAGTTCTACTGAGATTTCAATCTTGTCGAGTTCTATTGAGAGTTTAGTCTTATCGAGTTCCACTGAGACTTTGGTCTTGTCGAGTTCTACTGAGATTTCAGTCTTGTCGAGTTCTGTTGAGAGTTTTATCATGTCGAGTTCATTTAGACAATGTCTAGTGGAAAAGTACAGGACAAATTAAAATAAATCTTTAATAGAAGCGATGATAAATGTTTGTGCTGATTCCTTCACAGTTTGATCAATGGATGGTTCTTTTGCTAATAGGGACATGTACTAATGAATGCTTGTCCTAATTTATGTACATAAGGCCCATCATTATAACAATAACACATCATTGGCCATGTCTGATGAACATACATACGACATACGAGCAAGTTATTAATGTTTGTGTCTCGTATGCTGCGTATTGCAATATGAGTGGAATAAAGCATGTGTCATAACAACTACTGAGTTGTATATTTATTATGCATATTTGTAGGTTAGACTTTGTATGATACATATAGTTTTGAGACGTAACCATTGTTTTAGTTCTTTGTTAGCCCTTTAATAGTTTGCATGCTGATTGTGTGAGGATGCGCAGTTGTTTGTTTGTGGCAACAATATTCTGCAGATAATTTATCCTTTTCTGTTATTTTTTTTTTTCAATTTGTAAATCCGGCTTGAAATATATTGCACAATGAGCAAGTGGGTCTCGTTTTGGTGAAAATCTTCAAATTTCTTACTGCAATTGAGACTGTTAAATATCTTTCTTATTCCTTATTTTGCAACCATGAAATGGTCACAGCATATTTCAGCCAATAACACTTTTAACTGTAAATTATACTGAATAGACTATGACTTCTTTCTCTGAGAAAACCTTTAAGATATCCTCAGATTTGACAGGTTCCAGATCTCTGTATTTGGAATAATAAGACTTCAAGATGCACAGATGCAACAACCAACTAGTTTTGATTCCAGTCTGTTATTCTTATTACCAATAAACAATATAGTTACAAGTCTCATTCTGAGATTTTGACTTTGTTGCGTAAACCCGAGTCTGGTCCTTGATTAGCAAGGTCTCATTAATGGCGGAAGGTGCACAGGCAGGTAACATATTTAGCACGGAGACATTAACAGCTGTAAAGCATTAAGTATAAAAAATGATTACTAATAGTGGATCATTTAACTGGTGTCTAGACAGCATACTTACACATGGTATTTTATCTGATTCTGTTTTACCTGCCCATCGCCTCTCTCTCTCTCTCTCTCTCTCTCTCTCTCTCTCTCTCTCTCTCTCTCTCTCTCTCTCTCTCTCTCTTCTTCTTCTTCTTCTTCTTCTTCTTCTTCTTCTTCTTCTTCTTCTTCTTCTTGATTTATGGTACCTAGATTTTAGTTAAATTCATTTGCTCTGCATCTACCGATAAAATTAGATCTATCACAAAACTTATTTGAGGTTATGTTAGTAGAGTGCTACTGATAAATTGTGGCATCTTTAAAATTTACATCATTCGATTAGCGTTTGCACCAAAAAAAACCCCACCCATCCATTCATTTAAACACTGGTCATTTAACCAAATCTACCAAATCTGTAAGTACACTAATGGAAATAAAGGATAATTATAAGTGTAGAACATTGAATAAAACGAATCAGATCGGTCAATAGCCCTCTAGTATGTATACCCCCCTCTCTCTCTGTACATGACATCTTTATACATGTGGCTATTCACCGTACCAGATGTTCATTAAACATCCTTCTGGCAAGTCAAGTTTTAGTCAGCTCTCTATAACTCACCAAACACGATATCAGGAATGATGGTATTCTCCATTAATGTTATGGATATATTCAAGAAATGATCACCATTCTAGTGGTGTAATTATTATCTTTGGGAAGTTTTCTTCCAAGACAGAATTATGTGTTTTTTATTTGCTTGTCCTCATATATATTCAGTTTAAACTTAGTGACACAAATATGTCAGTTCTGTAATTAGTTTGCTTGTGCCTTAATGCAAGCAGTGACTTTTTACCTGAGATAAATAACTGACTTAATATAGACTCTTGTGGTATTTGTCATGCACGATCAACGTATGCTTATCGAAGGAGTACGAGCTTGTTCGGTAAAGATCGTTCAGGAAGTTAGGCAAAGTTGTCAATATAACTAAAATGAAATTAAACTGATAAAAACGTAAATAAATCTTTGTATGCATTTGGAGCTATTCCAAATAGAGCAGTAAACATGCTCTCTCTCTCTCTCTCTCTCTCTCTCTCTCTCTCTCTCTCTCTCTCTCTCTCTCTCTCTCTCTCTCTCTCTCTCTCTCTCATCCTGATTTCGTGGACAATGTGACATTGATAGAAAGTCTCAAAATAGTTCTGATATTGATTAAGATATGTTATTGAGGACGATGGTGATACCGATGATGACGTGCTAGTTGTTTCACAGATATCGCAGGAGAACAAGAGTCTGGTATAGAATAAATCAATGAATGTATTTACGCATAAATCAAAGCCAAGTTTGGAATTCTTAACAAAAGAGCCTTCAAGAGAAATATTAAATATCCACTTGATGTCCGAGGTCTCAAAGACACTGGGCAAACTCTGATCTGGGAAAAAAACAAATTGCCGTAGTAGTTGATTAGTTTACCTCGAACAAATAGCGTGCCCCTGAGGCATATATATATATATATATATATATATATATATATATATATATATATATATATATATATATATATATATATATATATATATATATGTATGTGTGTGTATGTGTGTGTATGTATGAGAGAGAGAGAGAGAGAGAGAGAGAGAGAGAGAGAGAGAGAGAGAGTCTAAACGTGCGGTCAGTAATTCAACAGTATCACATGTATATCTATTTTATGTGTACTATTTTCAAAATAACAGTTTTGAAAGGGTCATTGGCCAAGCTGACAAAATTCTTGATTAGTTAGTGTAAAGCACGTGACCCTGTTTACTAATAAAGTTAGATCGAAATGTCAACATGATACATTCAAGCCTTGTATTGCATTCTCGCTATCGTATATTAACATTCTATGTATGGGAATTAATACTCAGAATTAGGAATTCTTGATCGTACTATTATCTTTAGAAGGGTTATATTGAGGGGATTTTTTCAGTTACTTAAAGTTTGAAATACAGTGCTTTGACATTCATTTCAAGACTATTTGTATATATAATAGCTGTGCAAAATTGCTGGGATTTCATTTGAAGACTATTTGGATGTACAATAACTTTAAGAAATTACAGAGAATTTATTTAAAGTCTATTTGGATTTATAGCTGTCACAAGACTACTGTGATTTCACTGAAAGACATCGGGAGTATAACTATGATTATTCTGTATTGTTGATACATCATTGCGATGTAGACTACTATTTGAAATATCTTTGGAACTTATTCGGATTATCAGAAACGTTTAGAATCATGTTTCGGTGATGGTCTTGCTTCGATTTTGTGAAAACAAAGTTTTGATGCACTGATACATTTGAAATAGTTCATACTTTCCACCCCCCCAAAAAATGAATAATGATTTGCTGATTAATTCAAGTGCCAACTTTCACATATACACATTTACTCGATTCCGCTCTCACAATATTTATATGAGTGAACTGGACTAACTACAACTATGTTAATCCGATAAGTAAAGGTGACACAATTCTACAGTGGTTGTATGGAATATTCCCAACACAAAATAATTTGAAATTATTTTATCATCAACACAGCAGTTTTTAGACAGGTGATAGAATTATACAATTGTTCTTAATAACCAGTCCCCAGACGTGTGAAGTAGACAAGTTTTTTTTGTTTTGTTTTTCTTGGGATGGTGGGGTGGTGGTAGTGGCAGCTGTTATTTCCCCTAATTACATTATGTATAGCATCATAAACACAATGGTCAATTTTTTTTCACACCACAAACAGGATTCTAATATTAGGAACGATTTATATAAGCGTCGAAGACGTTAGATGGTCTGATGGGTGGGCCACTTGTCACAAAGGTGTACATGAATTCGCAAAATTCCGTGAGCAGATCTGTTTCTGTGCATGAGGCGTCGTAACGGACAAAAACATTATGTCATTTGAATTACACGGCGGTGGGAGAAATTTCAATGTCATGCGTCGAGATTTCCTAATTTATTTATTGTTGAAAAGTTCCATTTCATATATTGAGTACTGAGATTTCATCTGTCTAATAACACAGCGCTGGTTGAAAATTCGATGTTCAATGTTGAGTTTTTAGATTATATCTTCTAATTAACACGGCTGTTGTTGAAATTTTAATGCCATATGTCGAGAGTTTAAATTTCACATGTTGAATCACGTTGATTGTGCTGAAAATTCCATTTCGTATGATTATTTTTTTTTTTTATAGATTGTATCTGTTGAATTAACACTACGGTGAATGGACATTTTATTACGCTTGTCAGAATTGTTATTTTTATATGACGAAATGATGTGTTGGTGTTGAAAGTAACACTACACAATGTCCACTTTACCAATTCAAAATAATATCTAGTATTAAGATCATGATTCGTGTCTTCAATTATGAGGCTTTATAACGTTTGATGCATTTACAGTTTGAAATTTACCATTCGCAGACAGAATTACTATGAATTTCTTCGCTAGAGGTCGCTCTCGTGCACAGACTGCGTTATTTTTAAACGAGGCAGCTTCTCGTTACTGTGAGATTTAACAGATGAAAACTAAATACTCGCAATATGAAATGGAACTTTCATTACAAATAGTTGCATACAAAGTGTGAATTAGGGATTCTCAACATATTGTGCTAGAATTTGAACCACCGCTGTGTACTACAAAATATACACTATAAAACGTTGACATAGGGAATATAACTATAAAAACCACCAAATTCAACATATAAAATCTAGAATCTCGATCTAGAAAATGGAACTTTAAGGACATGCAATTTGATCCAACACGTGATAATAAATTTCTCGACATACGACATCAAAATTTCAGATGCACGTTTATGACTGGAGCAGCTTTTGTCTGCTATGGCGCCTCATAGTTGTGGACAAGGTCTCAAAGGTCATAATGAATTAAAAAGGCTACTGATGAACACACCTTCAAATCCGTTCAAACCTGCGACTGAGTAGAAAAACGGTGGTAGCGATTCTGTTATCCTTCCTGATCTGATAAGGAACTAGAATATTTAACAGTGTCCAAGCACCCAGAAAGAAAGAAATCTGTAACGAAACTGCACCAGAAGAGTTAGAAAATAACAAATTACTACTTCACAGTGTAAACAACTCCATAGCTCTCACAACTAAACGAGGATCCGCTGTAAAGTTGAGATCTTATGTTTTTTTTTTATATTGAAAATAACATCATACCGTACACGAAGTGTCCTAGCTACTCCTCGCAAAACCAGCATACAAACTGCTGAGCACATACCATTCGGATTTTGCTTGTATTTCAGTTCATATCAACAATGTTAATGATTCATATTTTGAAAAGGCACTGACTGCATACGAGTGTTTTATAACTGGTTAGGTCGAATAGCAATTATGGTTGTAGACAAAACATAAACATGCAAAACCTAAGGTATTCACAGACTACGATGAAACGCAATTTAACTAAACGACTATATCATATAGTGAATTTAAAAGTGAAAACGATTCACGCAGTAAAGTTATTCGCATATTCACCGGCGGTTTAGGGCTGTGCGGGCCTGGTGCGAAATGTGTACAACGGGCCCCCAAAATCTAATTTCTATATCACTGCAGAATTGATGTGAATAATCATTGAAAATTACAGGTTTGTTTTAAAAAAATCGAATCTATTTTTGTATTATCTTTTTTAAATTTTAATATGTTTTAAACAAATTCCAAATTTTTTTAACCCCCTTCCTCCCAGCTTGCGGGTCGTTGCGATCTCATCTTTCGCAACTGGCTAAGCCACTACTGGAATATCAAACATATCTTAAATGACACATTGAAATGAAAACACGTTTGAGACGATACATCTAATGAATTCAGAAAAGGACATCTTCAAGGTCAGGTAAGCACATAGAAAATCTAAAACAAGCCCAGATAAAAGTTCAAATGTCTAATAATATCGTTTTTCCATTGGACGATACCAGAGGGGATAACATGGTGCTATTCATTCCACAAAGCAAAATAATGAAGCCAATCAAACATATTTATGGTGCGTTTATTGTAGTGGATTTCAGATTTGTTTATCTCAAAATGAAAACCCAAACTGTAAAAGGATCAGAATATTCATGACTGACGTCCATATCGAGACTTGCAACTTTTACATCAAGCCTTACAGGGAAGGATGATATCAAGCTATACGACATGAATAACGATGCAAAGGACAACATTTTAAACATGCATCAAACAAAGATTGTTTATAACGATTCACAGGGGTCTGGGATCTTTTGAATATTATACCCGAGAAACGCTGTATCCAAATTCCTTGCTAATTTTTAAAATGTTCATGTACTTCTCCATGTTAATAACGTTGAACTTACATGTAGTAAACAATTTTTACTGGTATGAATGCTGTTATAACTCTCAATTTAGACTGGAATGAATGCTGTCAAAACTCGCATGTTGTGGTAATAAATGTTTTAAACAGACATTGATATAAATAAACATCGTCATGAAAAAAGTGAAACCAACAAGTTGTACTATCCGATGAAAGTGTCATAAGCATACATGTACATGTGCCAGCCGATGAATCATAAAATAACTTTTATGTGAAAATGTCTTTGTTCACTACCTTAACGACTAGTAAGTTAGTATTTTATTTTTGGGATGGGAAGAAATCGTCAATATTAATCTGTAGTCTTTTATTTACTATTTGCTATTGACATGTTTTTCAGTGACATGCAAATTCTCATAGAAATATATCGGGTGTCACACTGAACATGGTGGTACCATTTAATGTCGTATATGCTAACTAAAGTTTCACTGTTTACCAAATTGATGCCAAAATTTTCCATTCCAGTGACTGATTAAAAAAAATCAAATCAGTCATTCAATGAGTAGCTATTTTCTATTTTGAATCGAGCTTTGCTTTCCACAAATTCTATCTCTCTTCTTGACCCTTCGTTGTATATTGACCTTGTACAGTTTCTTTGATCCACAATTTGTTCCTTAAATTTAGAGGCATGGGCATTAACGTACGTGTTCATATCAAATATGTAATTTAATTCCCGCTCAAACAAACTTTTGGTCGTCATGGGGGATACTGTTTTAATGCTATCATCGTTGACTGCAACCTGTATTGACTATGGTCACAAGGACTCACTTACAATTTTTCAATCTTTTGATTTTATTAGTTTTGTTTTTATAATTAGGGTACATATTAAATGAATATGAATTATAACGTTGCAGTTACAAAGCAAAGCAATTATAATTATCCCTAATTTCTATGGACTGGCAATCTAACTGCCAATCCTGGTAACCGATCTTTACTTGTGTAATCTACTTTCGAGGTACGGGTAAAACATCTTTGAAACGGTTCTTCTAAAGTTTTTAGAGTGTACTATTTTGTTTACCTGCTACCCATATTATTTTCTTATGCTACTACTATTTGTAATTTATGTCAAATGCATACATTATCATGATGAGAAGCATTCATGTAACATACTTGTATCACGATATACGCCATTTTTTTAAACTAGAGATCTGTATTATAGATTCTACACTTTCGCATTTTGAAATTATTTTTTTTCATTGATAGTAGGGTACTTATATGTAATCTGCATGTTTTAGTGATAATATTATTACAATACGGTTATACAGATTTAGGAAATTCATGCTTTCATGCGACAATACCAGTCATCTGCATTTAGCGCACAACCGCGTCTACACGGAAGATTAAATTATTTGAGACTTAAATTATCATCGTATAGTTTAATTTCTCATAAATCAGAGTTGACAAGATGTTTATATTCATTTCGTAGACAAGCCCTACAGTACTCCAGTACTTATAGGTTACTGCAATTGTATGGGAAGATATGAACGAGTTTTTCGGATGGATATACTGCACGACCTTGGGAGTTCATATTTCTTATTCTTCTTAAGTCTTAAATATATAAACAAAAATACACTGCAAGAAACAAAATAACTAAATGTATGCCGTATTCCGAACTAAATACATAAGCGTTGATGGATCATTACGCAACATTATTAATGAGCGCATAATTCCGCCTAGATAAATATGAAGTTGGTCGCGCGCTAGACGTAAGTTCCGAAAAAAATGGCGTTTGCTCTATTTAAAATTGAAATTTGGAGTAATATTGTTAATGAATATGCAATGCAACACCTTTTCCATATGATCTGGAATGAATACGTTTTGGTATTTTTGTCGATTCATTGATTATGGTCTGGATTTATCTACATGAAGTGACTTGCATCGGATTCCAGCAGCGTCTGCCAATTTAATCGTTTTAAATTGTGATGACATCGGCATGTGTGTTTCTTTTTTGTCATTGAATAATTTAGATCATAGGAAAAATATGAAGCCTTTCAATTGCAATTATCGAAAAGATACTGTGGAATTTAATATTTATTTCATTTTGAGTGCATTTTGGAGGATGTAACTGCACTTGGAATATACTCGAAATTACAGTACAATTTCAAAATGTGTAATTAACCTTGAGAATCCATGACATGGCTCATCAAATTCAGATTTACAGACCTACGAAAGTATATTTTTTTGAGGAAATTCAGGATGTACAATTGTAAGTGTATTTTTGGCCCTTTTTATTAACAGCTTAAGAAGACAGTTTACGTGTATAACTTGCGTTTTATAGTGAGGACCCTGTATAGCGTCTATAAGTAGCCTAAATCTTAAACATTGTATAAAAAAGTAAACGCGGAATGTGCCAAAGCAGTTTGCATGTGTCAGTATATGAAACATTGGCTGGTGTGTTACCGTCCATGAAATATCTTCTTTAGTTCATTCATAAAAAGTTGTTTACGTTAGAAAATAGTTCCTTTAAGCTCGGGGTACAATGTGAAGGTGGTCAGTATCGGGGAATATTGCACGATTCTGACAATGTAAAAATAACGAAGAAAAAAGATGAGCATATAATAATTATTGATATGTATTTGTAGTTGTCATTTTATACCATGCAAACTGTATGATATACGCTGCACACCATACAAGACATTGATTGGTTACATGTTTTGCCGTGACTGCAGTATTTGGTTGAAATGTGTCACGTTCTTTAAGGGAAGCTATAAGTAGGTGTGAGTTGTCGTTGTTGGTCAGACAACGTGACAGAAAACGCAGTGTCTATCTTTCAAAAAAGCACATAACTATAATCAAATATACAATAATAACATATTTATTCCAAAAATAGATTTTAACAGTTGTCTCCCATCACATGTGACAGCTATCCCCCCATGATACATTTTTACTATATTAGAGTTACAGAGTACGCGATAACTATAGTTATTATTATTTATTTATTTATGAATTTATTTATTTATTTATTTATGAATTTATTTAATATTGATAAATTGTTCTCGAATTTATACCGATGATATAATCCATTCTATCACCAAACACTCTCCCTTCCTATGTACAAATATATGTACGACCGAAAGGGTTATCATCACTGAATACAACCTGTAAATGAAATTCTTTCCTGATGCACCACAAGACACATGTTTAAGTTTGACATAAGAAATTATTAATTGTTTTATCTTGAACAAGGATTTCACTTTAATGCACATAAATTTGTAAACAAATATATTTTATTTCTCTGTATCTATTGCTTTCTTATTAAATTTATTTAATTTTTCAATCACCTCCCTGACAACTTTCGAGTTGATGGTAATATAACTCTTTTGCATCATTTATAATTTGCATCAAATGTGAAGCTTATGCTGTGCTATGATTTTTTTTTTCAGTACGCCAGTTGCAGCATTTTTTAACTTCATTTCATGGAGAAGTATAATTTCAACAGCACAATAGACAATAGTGGGTATCCAATTTTCTTATAGGGTAGGAAGTGCTATAGAGAAGAAGACGTAAGAAACAGCTGGCATATGAAATCATAAGTTAATTATTATATATATAGGTCTGCGGTAGGTTGGTAAGAGCTGTACTGTTGTACGTATTTGTTCACTATACATGCTATCATTCGACACCATGCATCCTTTGCATATCTTAGAATGCATGCATTTTAATATCTTGTACCAATATTTAAATTAGATCCCTTCTCGCCATGGCAAGAGCGCCCGCGCATAGAGGAAAAGGGAGGGGGGCAATTTTAGATTTCACTTCTAAATACGTCCATCTTTGACCTTATGCGTCTTCTCTTTGGCTTTATGCGGTATTTGCGCCACCCTTTTTATTTCTTAGTCATTACAATTTTTCTATGTCGTCATTCAAGATCCTTTCCACAAATCATTCCTTCGAATCAGCTGGAAAATTGTCACCAGGTCACGTATGTCGTAAAGGGGTTTCGGCGTGAGCATTTATTCTGATTTACGTATGTTTTCCCCGTTGTATTTCATTCTTAAACTGATGATGCAATTCATTCTTAATCCTTAGATTTAAATATCTCTAATTCCATCACACAAGTAAAAGAAAGAAAGAAAGATAATTTATTCATATACTTTGTTTGTGAATTATTATCATATATCATATTTGTGTCCTTTAATATCTACTTCAAAATTGATACAATTTGTTTTTGAAGATGTTAAATAAATACATACATAAACCAACAGTAATACACAACCACGTTTAGTGAGATATGAATACAATCTGTAATCATGCTAAATATTGTGTTTAAGAAATACTGTAATGTACACATTCTTCATAGGGTGTGTGAGTGTAGTATTGCAAAACCTCTTATAACAAAGACCTAATAACTAGAACATGTTATATTATCTGCTTACAAAAATGTCGATGAATGTGCAGGTGCAACCTGTTTTGTGGAAATGGTATTTTTAGGAGCTAAAATAAGCAATTTAGTAGTGTATATTATTGCTGGCAACTATGAGAACTATTATAGCTGACGGATGTATTTCCGCTAGTGTGTCAAAAGGCACTTCCGCAAAGCAAGAATATGATTCAAGAGAAGAAAGCGTTAATTATAAAAATTAAAATCTGGTCATATAAGATACACGAGAAATTGTATACTTCAGAAGAAGGTTGTTCCTTTATCTCTGTTGGATGTTACGATTGTCCTTAATCGTAAATTGTAAACTAAGTTTACCATCAAATGCCCAAGATAGATGCGATATGCACAAATGGAGGCGTCCTCGTGTTTTTCTATATTCGACTACACGTCTAGGGAAGATTACACTTGTTTTAGTAGTTATTACATATATTTTGTTGACTTTTTAGTGACGTTTCATGTATGTGTGTACAATTTTGATTGTTTCGTTCGCTTGTGACAATTTCATCCTTTGAGTAGGTCAGCTTGTATCGTGTTAAATAGTCTTCATTTGCAAATACACCGAATGTTTTAAAAATAAAAATATAAAAAGTGATTTATTGCGTCCGGTTGTCGACATAATCGCAGATATAGACACGCCATACTGGAATTGTGTTTATCATAGTGCCAAGATTAGTTGTCCACCATATCAACTAAAAGAAATACTAGCTGGAGATCAAGTTACCAACATTGGCGTCAGATTTCCATTCAGCGTAATATGAAGCTGCGTGTGTTTTATTTTAATAATGACAATGCTGTGTTCATGTCTGTAGACATTTTGGATGGGTTAAAAATGATAAACCTAGAGTGTCAAATAGAGTATGGTATTGGCATGTCATCTCACTCTGTTCTAAGTGAATTAGCCAGAAATAGTATAGAATGGTGGCAGTCCTGCAACCTTGCACTCTGAGACTCAGAAGCGATATTTAATGAATACAATCAGTCACATAAATAGATTTGTAAATAATTTGCTTTAATTGTATGTTTTAAACAAACTCAAATTTTCGGACCCCTTTATCGCACCTCGTTAAGGCCAATAATGAGATAAATTGATAGACAGACGTACAACATATACCAAAAGACATGAATAGAGGTTATTAGAATATTTGTAAATGTTTCAGTTTATGGATATCATCATAAAACTGTTGACTAACATTATTTCCATTATTGTTAGTACCAAAGGACACACACCGCTCCGGTGGCCTAGTGGTCATGGGTTAGATCCCCGGCCGAGTCATACCAAATACTTAAAAAAATGGTACTAACAACCGCCTCGCCTAGCGCTCAGCATTAAGAGGTTAGTGTTAGGACTGGTGGGCCTGGTGTCAGAATAATGTAACTGGGTGGGACATAATGCTACATGTATGCTGCAAGACGCCCAAGTGCTAGTCATCACTATAAACTGCCACTCTGCAGACATCGTAGCTACATGGCTGAACAATAGTTAGAGCTACGTCAAAAATCCAAATTACACATCACACCAAAGGACAAATACAATATTTTCATCGTGTTTTTCATAAAGTGTCCTTTATGACATTTCCAGACCTCTATACCTTTTATTAGGTCTTACTTTCCGGTTTATCAGAACTGACAGCGTGTCTTTTATTTGCAAACATTATGTGAAAAACAGCTTATGGCCAATTTCTTCTAGTTCTATAAACAAATTCACTTCAGACCACTAAATGGATTATTAATAAGCGTCCGTGACATTTTTGTTTCATTGGGTACAAACTTAATATTGTTGTAAACTAATTCCAAGTACGTCAACAAAAAGGGTCATTTTTATTTTGTAAGATATTCTTCTCAAGTTCCCTGTTACAGGATAATATTTTGAAAGAAACATTGGCATTCACACATACACACAGAGAGAGAGAGAGAGAGAGAGAGAGAGAGAGAGAGAGAGAGAGAGAGAGAGAGAGAGAGAGAGAGAGAGAGAGAGAGAGAGAGAGAGAGAGAGAGAGAGAGAGACATCTATTTTATACATATGCCTGTTCGTAACGAAGACACATGGTGATGTTAAGTATTTTCATGACTAGAAAAAAAATCTTTTAAGTTCAGGAGGCGCTTTGGAGAGTACAAAGGTAACTAGATCACAATGACCAAACTAATTTACTTTCTTGCCTCCTTGTTAGTTCAATAGGTAATACTGTGGTGCTGACTTTACTTTCCCTCTTATTTCTTTGCTTAAATTGCAGAGGCACCCAGTTAAAGGTCCATCTGAGAATGTCACCTGACCAACGACGTTTCTATACAAAAGTATTAGAATTTATAGTTAGAACCTTTTTTTTTCTTCAAATCTCTAACTTTCTCTTGTCTAAAATATCTTTTTTTTTCCTTCCCAAAGCAACGATGGATGTTCCACTTAACATGACACAGGATACTACTACTACTACTACTACTACTACTACTACTACTACTACTACTACTACTACTACTACTAATAATAATAATAATAATAATAATAATAATAATAATAATAATGCTGGAAAGAGTCTCGTCTTTCCTTCCGAAATATGTAAGGACTTTCTCTAGTTTGAGGGACTCGTCATATCTTTTCTTTTTACAATAAATAATTCAAGTTGTATAATGTTAAAACAGAGGAGCGACTTTTCAATATTTTGTACTCCCTCTATTTATAACCATGATCATAATAGTTTAGATAATCCAAAATCTCGGTTAGGTGATAATGTTGGGCATTTTAGGGAAAGCAGGGGCCGGGTTTGGTAATAATGTTGGACATTTGAGGGAAAGCAGGGGCTGGGTTTGGTGATAATGTTGGGCATTTTAAGGAAAGCAGGGGCCGGGTTTGGTGATAATGTTGGGCATTTGAGGGAAAGCAGGATACGGGTTTGGTGATAATGTTGGGCATTTGAGGAAAAGCATGGGCGGGTTTGGTGATGATTGTAGGGCATTTTAGGGAAAGCAGGGGCCGGGTTTGTTGCTAATGTTGGGCATTTTAAGGAAAGCAGGGTCCGGATTTGGTGATAATGTTGGGCATTTTAGGGAAAGCAGGGGCGGGTTTGGTGATAATGTTGGGCATTTGAGGGAAAGCAGGGGCGGATTTGATGATGATTGTTGGGCATTTGAGGGAAAGCAGGGGCGGGTTTGGTGATAATGTTGGGCATTTAAGGAAAAGCAGGATACGGGTTTGGTGATAATGTTGGGCATTTGAGGAAAAGCAGGGGCGGGTTTGGTGATAATGTTGGGCATTTTAAGGAAAGCAAGGGCTGGGTTTGGTGATGATTGTTGGGCATTTTAGGGAAAGTAGGGGCGAGTTTGGTGATGATTGTTGGGCATTTTAGGGAAAGCAGGGGCCAGTTTTAGTGATAATGTTGGGCATTTGAGGGAAAGCAGGATACGGGTTTGGTGATAATGTTGGGCATTTGATGAAAAGCAGGGGGCGGGTTTGGTGATGATTGTTGGGCATTTTAGGGAAAGTAGGGGCAGGTTTGGTGATAATGTTGGGCATTTTAGGGAAAGCAGTGGCGGGTTTGGTGATAATGTTAGGCATTTTAGGGAAAGCAGGATGCGGGTTTGGTGATAATGTTAGGCATTTAGGGAAAGCAGGAGGCGGGTTTGGTGATAATGTTGGGCATTTTAGGGAAAGTAGGGGCGAGTTTGGTGATAAATGTTGGGAATTTTAGGGAAAGCAGGGGCGGGTTTGGTGATAATTGTTAGGCATTTTAGGGAAAGCAGGGGATGGGTTTCGTGATAAATGTTGGACATTTTAGGAAAGGTAGGGGCCGGGTTTTGTGAGCAAGATAGTAGTGAGGTGCAAAAGTTTACAAGAAGGTAGGAACGACATTTAGTTCAAACGCTTAAACAATTACATTGTTATTGATTGCTTTTATATCATTGTACTAATAATATTGATTTTTTGGTAGGGTCCAGATATCGGTTTTACGCTAGTTTCCAGATATCATCCTCACACAAGCCTCCTCATATCATCTCAACACTAGTGTCCATATATCATCCCCGCATGAGTGTATAGGTGAATATTTTAGTTTTCTCAGTGTCAGATCATTGCATATTACCTTTTTTAGCATAAATACGTTACAAATGTGTGTCGCCTGATTGTCCTTCCCCAAAATGTTACCCATAGTAATTTCTCGATAAGTGGTGGCCAAGACGTAAGTTTAATAGTCGAAATTGCAGTCGGTGATAAAGGTCAATCCTCAGACGTAATCGTGGTTACGGAAAGAACGAAGTGGTTAAGTTAAAATTAGCAGTTTGACTGTGAACGTCATTTTCCGGCTTGCCTGAAGGAATATTACTATGGTATGTTTGGTTTCTAGCGCAAACCAGATTAGTGGTATGTTTACTTCACACGAGTTTCACTGGACTCAGAAGCATGTATGTCGCAATGATTTACGTACGCTACGTGAATTTTGAGTTGTATAAAGTAGTGTTGCTCGCTCGTATGTGTGTGTATTTGTGTGTGTTTTGTATGAGTGTGTGTCTGAGAGAGAGAGAGAGAGAGAGAGAGAGAGAGAGAGAGAGAGAGAGAGAGAGAGAGAGAGAGAGAGAGAGAGAGAGAGAGAGAGAGAGAGAGAGAGAGACTTAAGGGTTATTTATTTATTGCTCTATAATTCTAAAAAATCGATACCGCAGTTCTGAGCACAAATGACTATTAGGATTTTAATAGTCGTCAATAGTTGCATGGCATGGACAAACATTGCGGAATATTCAGCTACGAGTACATATCAATTAGCTTTATTTGTGACATTTAGCTTTTATACCCAAAGTAGTAGGAGAAAGTAAGAATCCGAGCTCAACAACCCCCTCCAGACCTCCAAACAAATACAAAATACCTAGGTAACGTAATAGAAAACCTATTGCAATCAATAATTGCGTTAAGAATCCGAGCTCAACAAATACAAAATACCTAGGTAACGTAATAGAAAACCTATTGCAATCAATAATTGCGCTAAGAATCCGAGCTCAACAACCCCTCTAGACCTCCAAACAAATACAATAGAACACCTGTTGCAAAATACCTAGGTAACAGGTAAAATTTAATTACGTGATCTTCCAGAATAAGCAGAATGATATGTCAGACTCAATTTTCCAAATCATTACGATTTAGCAGAGCGTGGCGATTGTGGACTAAATTACGCATTAGAATTCCAGTAAGGTAAGTGGTATTATACCTCATTACCAACTGTTAATGTCTCAACTGTAGATATCAAAAATATTTCATTATCATGGTGATAGAGGCTAAACTTTACTTTACCGCTCACATAACGACGGGACTCAAACAAATCTTTTATTTGTGATTTGTTAAGAGGGTATTTTTTGTCGATAAAATACACCTTTGACCGATCAAGATCAATTGTAAGTTTGGTGTATTTTTGCTGACTAATCGGACAGTGAAAGTTTTTAAATTCCGCAAGCAACTTTTGATACAATTGTTCGAGATAATTAAAATACTCGCTGTCATCAGATCTGATGAGCGAAAGTTTTAACTTGTCACGGCTACCACTAAAGCATATGCCTGATGTTTCATTATTAATTTCAACTGTCAATGGTTTGCCGTCTATCATTAGATATTTGATTTTGCTACTGTAGCTATTTGTTATTGTCAAATTTTCAAGCATTATTTTTAAAGTTTAGATAAAATTTTAGTTTGCAAAGATAATGTCAAATATATCTCTATCATCATGACAATACCCAAGTGCAAATGTATCTACCCCATTTTCGCAATAACGTTTATCATCAAAATTGCTCAAACCGCGTTTGATAAGGACATCTGTTTCGAGCTTATGATGATTTGTCCGAATTGACATAGCTCTTATAAAACTAACACCGCCATCAAGCGCATACTTGTAGTCATCAAATTTTATAAACTTTTTAACAAAATCACGAGGCAGACCTTTTGCTTTTTTTGTTATTTTATTATTGTCTAACAATACGGCATACATTTTACTACGTAATCCGATAAAGTATTTGATAGCGCTCGAGTTCATTTCATCTTTGAACTTACCAATAACCTTTTTATTTGTGTCGTCATGAAATTTACTGTCACGTGGGTAATCAGAAAGATCAAACAGATATCTATTATCATGCATGTCCTGATAGATGTCCTCACATTCAATTTCATATACGAGCGAATCAGTATCAGTAAATAATAATCTACTAGCCGGCCATTGATTTTTAACAAAATTATAATGAAAATCGTACATCAGCCACTTTGATAAATCTAACACTGAAGCTCCAACATAGATCGGCTTGTTTAGTTTTAGATTTGTTTTTCTTCTTTGTATCGCAACAAGATTCTCATTAAATATTTTCATGCTCACAAAATCATCGTCTGACACAAGTTTGTTTCTGCGATTGACATCATTGACTAGTTCGATATTTACGCGTTTCCTAATATTCTCCATCGTCTTACCAAAAACGGAATTGTTCATCAGTTTGAAAAAGTTTTTCTCAAAATCAGTTTTTGCCGCAGCTCTTCTTGTAGTGTTCGAGTTAATATAACCTCTCATCCACGGCGACTGATTAAATTTTAGTACGCGATGAACTTTTCTCAACACGAGACCAGCATCGACTGCTTGTTTTAAAGCTTTGTAATGCAAAACATAATTACGTTTATGAAGCAAATTTGGTACTAGTTTCTTGACCATGGAATGTTGCCTTGGTGATGCTAACGCTTGTTGTTCTTTTGATAACAAACTATAATCTATGAACATCGATTCCGCGCAGAAAGGGTAATCGTTATGTAATTTGTGTAGTGAAATAGGATAATCGAGATCAACTTCAACGAAATACGAAACATCGTCGGGTATCTTTTTTTCTGTCTCTGATAGAAATTGATCAGCCGTGATCCAATGAAAGCCACCAAGAGGCATTGGTTCTGCCATCGAATACCCGTACAAGTTATTGCAATCTAGATAAACTATATACTTCGAAGGAAGGTCAGGATTATACTCTTTCAAATATTTGTTGTTTGCTTCAGCATATTTCTTCGTTATCACGCTAATACCGCCTCGGATACCTTTTTCAATAAAATTGAACATATCAACATCAGTCAGTAATTCCAACCTTACCTTACTAAACTTTAGCAAAGCATCCCATGACAGTCCGGGGGCAGAATAATACCAGCAAGGATCTAGTCCGTAATTATTATAACTCACTTCTCGAAAACTTTCAAAAACATCTGCTAATAATAACACGTCAGTTTTCAAATACAAATCGTGATAATCACCAAAAGTCTCACAATCAAACTCTTTCCAAATATCTTGTGCATACTTGTACTCGTCATCAGTTATATTTTCGTTTTTAAGTTGCGAGTAAAATTTGTCTTTGCTAGGTAAAGATGTTTCATCAAATTTACTCCAATCGTCGAGATATTTGTATGGAAAAACTCCTTTTTTAGCTAATAGATTAAATTTATCTCCAAAACAGTCTCTTAGGTTATTAAATTTACTACAACCTTTTACTAGCTCATCTAACGATGCTGCCATAAACTGCAGGCTGTCAATAAAACGTAATTTACCTAGCGTAACTGACATATACTTTTCAAAATTATTTGGAATGCATTTGATGACATTATTGAGTTTTAGATGAGCTTTTATCTCAGGATCACCAAAAGCTTCTACGATGATGTGACTATCATATCCTCGAAAATTGTGAAGAATAACTGGAATAAAATCTGGAGCGTGAAATTTTAAATTACACTGGTCATGAGCCGCTCCACGATACTGTCCGGTCAAATGGCAATGGTCACGTACTTTTTTGTTATCATCAAAAGCTTTTTCACAAATATAACAAATTTTCGCTTGCTCGTGATCAGATTCTTGTTGAGGTGTTAATTTTAACATTGGAGTTACTTTTTTCAAACGATAAGTAATATTATCAACTTCATTAATCAACTGCTTGAGAAGCCAAACAGCTGGATTTTTACCACGATAGAGTTGGATTGGTTTAGATAATCTCGAATCAGCGCAACAAACTACCTTGTACGCTACTCCACATGGAACATGATTTTGAATTTTTCTTGTACTCGATTGGTTAGGATCATTTTCTACGCCAAGTACAGGTTGAAGTAAGCATTCGAAATCGACGTATATGACGAAAGGAATTTTTAATTTATGATTATGATGGACAAACTGTAACACGCTATCTTTTTTAGATGGCATTTTTATTCTTTGTACGTCACTACAGTACTGCAAATGCTTTTGTAATGTTTTATTGTCTCTACAACCGTGCAAGCAGCGATAACAAAAGAACTTTTTGTTGTTATTTTTATTATACTGTCTTCCAACTAGTCTGTTAAAGTTTTTGATCCAAACGTAATGATTTTTATAAAACAGTAAATTGATAGTCGATTGTGAAGATTTTTCTGAAATATACCTCGGATAGACATTTTCTTTTTCATCTAATCCGAAAACGTTAATCGAAACATTATTTTGCTTTTCAAACTTTGGTATTTGATTTTCTGCCACTGGAAAGTCAATACCAGCACAATTTAATCTTGACACGTGACTGATATACTTCTCAACACGATCAGCATTTTTTTCTGCTGGAAATAGCGCGGAAAGAACAGCCCATTGGAAACATTTGCTATCGACGTTTTTTATGTTTATACAGCACTGTTTATTTTTTATTTTTGGTGGCAGGTCGATATACGAACTACCGCGTAATGCGTCATATTTCATCGTGTGAAACAAAATTTCCTTGATCATTTCAAACTTCCAACCCGAACCTAATTCGGTAAATTCTTCTATTTTTTTCCAAATTTCTTGGTGTATTTCATTAGATAGTGACAAAAGATCACTACCAAGTAAAACACGTCTAGATTTTGCGTTGATGTAAGGGTCTGCAATTTCCTTGTTAGTAGATTCTTCCGTCACAAGTAGTTTTGAAAATATAACGTGATATTGCACTAACAATCTTAGACCCTTGTGTTTTTCAAGCTCACGTTTTACAGTCGTCTGTAGCAGATGAAAGAGATTTATTGTAGTAAAATTTACTAAAACAATTTGATTATCAAACTGATAACTATTATCAAAACCTGTAAAAGCAGTCGCTATTTTATCAGGTTCTCCCATAAGACTTCTCTTGGCTATATCACGCAATTTCAACATTATTATATTATAATATAATCTCTAATTGATAATTTACCTCACACTGCGCATGCGCTAAACAACAATTAGAGATAAAAAATATCACCTATAATATAATGACAGTAAATCTGACAAGCGCACGTGAGCAAGAGGTATATCATGTTTATCCGAAGTACAATCTGTACGCTGGAAATGCACTTGGTTCGGTTATTAATATCATTACTGGAATATCTGTTGGTAAAGCAACGCCAGCGGGTTATACGATTAGTGTAAAGGGAGATAATACTGAAAGAATTACGATGTTTAGAAAAGATTTTATTTACACGTTATTTTGCGATGACATTCCAGAGGGGAAACGAGTATATCATTATAACGGTAAAGTCACTGATGATAATATTGAAAATTTATCCTTACAAGACGAGTTTCAGCCGCATCCGGTCTTTGATTTATACGAGGCTAACGATCGCGGTATTATTAGAAACAGAAAAACTAAAAAAGTTCTTAATAATATGAGCAATATGGGATATATCAGTGTGACTGTTAGAGGAACATCGACAGATCGAGTTTGTTATACTGGTCATAGGTTTGTTTACGAGGTGTTCAACGGATCTATACCCAATGGTCTGGTTATTAATCATATCAATAATGTAAAAACAGACAATCGATTGGAAAATCTGGAGCTAGTGACCCAACAGGAAAATGTGAGAAAAGGACGAGGTGGTGGTATTAATTTTAGATGCCCAATAAAACCTGTTATTTCGTTAAACCTTGAAACGGATGAGGAGATCAAATTCAAATCAATTACAGCTGCGGCGAAATATTATAATATAAATCCCAGAGCAGTAAAATTTGTAGCTGATGGAGCAACAAAATCAGCTTTTTCAAACAAATATGATGCTAGTATTATTTTTAGATATGATGATTAATAATATTTTGTAATTCGGTTTTAGTCAAACAATGATGAGCAAATGCTATAATATCATCGCAATCAAATTTTAGCGTCACTACTGCACTTTCATTAATTTTATTTTTTTCTGCTTCTGTTAGTAATATTTTATGAGAATCACCTTGCATTACAAAAATCTCAACGGAATATGAACTATAACCTGACAAGCATTTTCTTACCGCTTCAGTCAGTTCGTGGTAGTTTATTATATTAACTTTTTGGTGATATTTGACCTTGTCAGTCATCTTATAACAACAAATTAGATAAAAAGTATATTATAATATGGATATGATGAAACGACTTGCTAGCGATAAGGTCTCCACAATCTCTAATGATATGATAGACAAATCCATTGGTTATAACGAAGATGATATTTTATATAACAACGAGTCTGATGATGGTGAAATAGTCACTGTTACTGACAGATATAATTATAGCAGACCAACCACTGGAAAATATAATGTCAAGTATCACATTGCTAAAAAAATTATAAAATTTAATTTTACCGTTACCGAACAGCAGGTATTTTTACAGTTAATCAGACCTTTTTTAAACATCAAAATTCCAGACCGACAGAAAAATATAAAATTCGATTTCATATTTTTCAAGATTTTTAATCTTATGACGATCTCTGACGATCGCAGACAATATCTAATATCATTATGTAAACCAGTAAAATGCAAATCTATCAAACGAAAGTATGAGGAAATTTATAATAGCATTATTTCGCAGTCGATAAAATCGACCGGGTTGGAATCCAGCTGTTAAATTTATCACTATACCCACGCCATTTGACTAAACTTTTATCTCCTTTTTTCCTAATCACTTTTTCGATAATGAAAACATCTTGTTCAGTTTTTTGTAGTTCTTGTTCGTAAAAACTACCTACAATAGGTTCCCCTGCCAGATCTTTTAACGCGTACGTTACAGGTACTGTTAAGAGTACTTTATCAACAACAAATACTTCTTCGCTCCAGTTTGGAGTAAATCCTTTTTCAAATATCTTTTTAGTCAAAGAGATTCTAACTTTATCACCGACCTTAAATTTATGTCTGCGGTACATGTTTTCGTTTGCTAATATTGGATTTTTGATAGCGTCATTGGGTGACATTTTAATGGTTCGATGTTTCGTGTTATTATATTCACCTACGATTTGAGAAAGGTCATCGATGTACCTGTTGGTGTTTTTAGCTGTCATATGTTTATGTAATTTTTCGTTTAGCGTGCGATTAAATCTCTCGACAACAACGCTTTTGCCTTCGTTTCCTGTAACGTATTTTTTAATATTATTTTGTTCTAGAAACTGCTCAAACTTTTTGTTAAAAAACTCGGCTCCATGATCAGTCCAGATTTTGTTTGGTTTTCTTTCGGTACTCGTTATTATCTGTTTTAGCGCATCAGTGATTGACGTTCCTGTTTTATCTGAAACTGGCACACTAAAAGCGTATTTGCTGAAAACATCTATAACGTTAAACAAATACTTCTTTGGAGCGCCATCAGCGCCAACGTTAAACTGAGCCAGATTGGATACATCTACCAAATCTATTGCCCAGATATCATCTACAGCGTTTGCAACAACTTTACGTCTCGGAAACTTTTTTTTTTAGGTCTGTGTAGTTCGACTGCAAGATCATCGTATAATTCTTTTCCGAGTCCGAGTTTATATTTTGCTCCTATCATTCCTTGAACAAATCTTCTGTCAAAACGTTCTCGTAGATTTGTTGGCTCCATATCATGTAATTCGTCTAACATTACTTTATCACAATCTGCTTTCGAGTTTTCATGATCACGATAACAGATATCGTGACGCATTGCTATTGCATCCACTTGATTATAAGGCTCTTGTCCTGGCAATGGATTGTCGTTTTCATCTAGTTGTTGATCTAGCGGATTGTAAGGACCAGTATAACGATGACCTGGCAAGGTCCAACCGCCTTTTGGTTTTGGTAATTTTCCAATAATTTTATGTATATCTATACCTAACCCTATTATTTCTCTGTTGTTACAACTTTGACAGTACGTAATGATTTTATCTTGTTCTATGCAAAGATCTTTGTCACAATCACAATTGCATTTCATTTTATTTTATTTTGTTTCATAAGATTAATCGTCGATCAAGATAACTCTATCAACGCTAGATCCTACTTGTTTTTTCAAAAACATACTTTTCTTTCTACCACAGATTGCACAAATACTTTTTAACATCGTTCTATTATTTTTCGTTTTTTCCGTCATCTCATCCTTGTTCTCTGTTTTAGTTTTGCATTTGAGACAGTATGTTGACATTATTATATCAAGGAGTTTAGATAAAATTGATTGCAATATTATCATTCGCATGAGAAGGAAGCTCATCAAATTGTAAAATAAACTTTAAAAAGTTTTTACTCCCAGAGTTTTTACTCCCAGAGTTTTTACTCTGGTGCATTTGTCTGACAAACATGATACAATAATAACCACAAGCTGATGTTCCAATCGGCTGTAGTTGATTAGACGAATAATTTATTTTATCAAATTTTTTAAAAATATATTTTTTTATGAGATCGCTTGGAGGAAGTCCGAACGAATCAAAATAATTGTTATCGTGGACAGCAACCCAGTGGGTGCCAGAGCCATCATTGAAGTTTTCAATATTTACAACACAAGAACCGCCTGTTGGTACGTCATCGAGTTCATCTTTGGAAAATACTCCTCGAAATCCAACAACGTCCTTCAATTTTTCAATGATGTCAAAATTGCTCAATAACGTCTGGTCCCTGGTAGAGTTAATCCGCGTCCGATTCCTAGTAAGTTTGGCAGCAGACTTCCCGCTAGTCCCGCTAGAAGTGGAGCGAAAGGAATAATTCCTCCTTGTTTTGTTTGTTTGCGTTTTGTTGTTGTCTTTTTTTTCGATGATTTTGTTTTTTTCGGCGACTTTTTCGTTGGCATTTTATTTTATACTATTACATAAAACTGAGTGACTATGTCACTGCCGATAGATTTGTTTGATACCACGACCTTCGACTGCTTTCTTCGTTGCGCCAGAGACTGCTCCTGACGCAGCCGCAAGTCCAAGTGTACCAAGTACTGGTAAAACTTTGCTAGCTATTATTGATAACGCTGGTCCAAAAAATCCACCTTCTTTTGACATTGCAGTTACCTGAGAAACAGATAATTTCAGCACAAATGGTTTTCCTTTGTCGAGTTTATTGATTTGTTGTTGCGTTAGCATGACTTTTACTGCAATTTTATTTGAAGTTTCCGGAGAGATCATCAAAGAAACAGAGCTGCGTTTAGCAACAGCTGCTGATAATTTTTCAACTTGACCAGATGTTAGGTATATTTCTCGAGTTGTGTATTTGGTTTTCATAATGTTATATCCAAGTTGTTAGATTAAACTTGTACTGTCATTCTTCCTTTGATTGAATCGATGGTCAGAAATCGATCACTAACCAATAGCGCGTATACGTTATACTGTTCAGCTGGCACATCGCCCAGTGTCCACGTGACCTCAATATCTGCAGTCGATCCCACAACACGCTCCAAATGTTTTGATACGTCAAAATAAAAGATGGGATAGAGCGTTCGAAACTCTTCTATTGATATTTGAGATCCACTGTCCGCGTTCTGATATTTTTGCATTGCTTCCATAAGATACATGTACGGCCGAGAGATGTTTCTGGTGGCGTCTTCGGCAAAGTTACATTCGATTGCACGTTCGGGATACTGTTTGGAATTTACTCTCACAAATATTCGTCTAACGTCTGGGTTATCGAATATGGAGTTGTTTATTTCCTGATTGTTACGACGTGCTTGTCGTTGAAATACGACGAACAAGTGTCGCGGTAGTTGTTCGCTGGGCGTGGTCGTTACACGCCATGTGTAATCAGTCGCGTTGGGAATGGCTGTTTGATAAATCCTGTTCTGTTGGAAGTGTATCTTTTTTGTAAAGGTGGCTAGTAAAGATTCGAGCTCCATCATTTTAGCTAATGAAGGGACAACCCGAGGCATCCACAGTGCTAATCTTGTAATAGAAAACTGTCCCTCAGCCACTCCACCGGCGTGTATTATACAATCGTTTTGATCAGCTCGATCTAATATAAGCGTATGTTTTATTCCTCGAAACACTTTGTTATAATCACGGCAAAATCCAAAGATTGTACTTAACGGAAGCATCATCGTTATTTGGCGAGATTCTGCGGCAAATGCTTTTCGTTTAGCAAATCCTTCGTTATATCGTTGTTGTCTTATATTTGTAACGGCTAATCTTATCGAATTACCTATCGCAGCGGCATCAACAGCAGCAGGATTGGGGATGAGATTATTGTTATTTGCAGCAGGATTACCAGCATCAGTACGAAACTCGCTCGACACAGTTGTCCCTAGTCCAGTATCTTTGAACCACATCATATTTGTGGCTATTGATCTGGAATAGTCATCGCTAAACGAAACGATGTTTAGTATTGTACTCGCTATGGGTAAGTGCATCGAAATATCTTCTACGGTTTGATTGGCCAGTTGGTATCGTGCACTCTTAAACAAGCTCCAACCATTATTGACGAGAGCGATTTCTGCATCAGCTGCAATATCACCACCTATCACAGTTAATATTTGACCACGAACTTCTAGCATTGCCTTATGGGGTAGTAGAAACACGTCCTCGTCTCTTGTGTTAAAAGTTCTAACTCCGGTTTTATTCGGTTCGTTCGAGTTCTCATCGAGATACTCGACATACTCTAATTCTGTTACAGCATCGTCAGTATCAATTTCTTCTGCAAAGTCGAGATAGTTTTTAGCTGACATTTATTTTATAATCGTTACACAAAATTAAAAGGCAGCAGGGGTCATCGGTTTTGTTTTCTTTACAAGTTTACGTACTATTTCTTCACCACTCGGCGACAGTAATTTTTTTGTTGTAGCTATCATAGCTCGTTTTGTTTCTTCTGTTGGCGCAATATCTGATATTACTCGTTTTATTTCTGATGGGGAAGGTCCTTTAATCTTATCAGCAATCTTTTGCCCTACTGCAGTGCCTGCTGAAGATGCCGCCCCTGTAGCGAAAGCTTTACCGGCGTCAAGTGCAATGGGCGCTACTTTACGCGCGATTCCTGGAATATTCTCTGCAATTGTTGTAAATATATTTCCAAAAAATCCACCTACGATTTTTCTTCGATAAACTTTTCTTCGTCTCATTTTATAAAATTATGTACACAAAATCACATGCCTAGGCAGTGCGTAGGTGTAAGTAATACGTGACTATCTCGTTGTTCACGTCTATTTGTCGTCCAGATTGGTCTGTGAGTTGCATTGTAATGCTTGTAATTTGATTCTCAGGTGTTATTGGATAGTAGATAATCTGTCGCGGATTGATTTGCATGAGAGAACCCGGTGGGACTTCTGGTGAGAAACTGTAGATCGTTTGCCCGCGGTTGCCTTTTGACGTATAAGATCCAGATGCGATAGAGCAATTGATGAGTATTGTATTTACTTCTGTAATATCTACTGGTAGTTCTCCATCAAATGTCAAAGATTTATCTTCACCGCTGGTATAGTATAAAACTCTAGTAAAACCTAACATCTTTCCAAAACTTCTTTCTTCAAAGATGACTTTCATATTTCTTTTCACTGTTATCCTAGCTCGTAAGGTGTTATAATTCGCCGCTAATTCGAAATTATCAGCATTCCCACCAGCTTTTGTTAGAAGCTCTTTTATTGTTCTGTTTAGATCAGTAATGTTATAAGCTCCTTGTGGAATTTGTAGTTTGTATTGTATATCAATAAACTCTTTTTGTGATGTTGGAGATTGTTTAACATTAACGATTAAAATTTCATCATTAATCCCAGTTTTAATATTCGGCATGGCGTTCCAGCAAGTACAAGAAATTAATCCAATCTCATACTGTTTTGCAGGATCTAGTTCTATTGGTGGGTTGTAATTTACTGTAAAATTCGCGCTGTTTCCTGTTATTTGTGACGAATCAAGCAATAATGTTGTTTGCATTATACTAATATTTTAGATAAGATCGCGGTGTAAAATTTCGTACTCGGATGATGTTAGTAATCCACTCGATCTTAGATGATCAAGTATATCAATAATTTCGTTATCAATCTCTACACTTTCATTACCAGCTTCTTTAGAGGATATCAACAGCATTAGCCGATCGACTATGTCTGCGTTTGATGTAAAAACTTTAACTCCACCTCCTTTTTTTTCCGGTAATCTTTTATCTCGAACATCTTCGTATTTATCAAACAATCTTTTAAATTTCCAACCTTTCTTATAACCTCCTGGTTTATTTCGATATTGTATTGATGTTTTAAGAAAAATTTCAGCTATAATTCCATCTCTTATCTGATCAACTAATACTAAAATATCTTTAATATCTTTTTGATCTTTAATTTCTTCATCAGCATGTGAGCCATCTTTTATAATTTCTCTTAATTTTTCTATCAAATTATCATAGTTTTCTTTTGGCCAATCTCGAATACTATTAATATCAGTGATATCATATTTTTCCATAAACTCGTTATACTCGGAATCGTCTATTTTTACCCTAGCTTTCTTTCTATAAAATATTATAGCATCCTCAAGAGGCATTATTTTTATCATACTTTCTTGTAACGTTTTTTGTTTCTCAGCTAATTCCTCAGTTTGTTCTGACACTTTTTCTATTAACCTCCTTAACTCGTCGGGATTAACAGCCTTTGTTGTTATAGCTTGCTGAAGTGCAAGAGGGTCGTTTATTAATCTATCAAATTCAACCTGTCGTGCAATAGGATCAACAATGTCTCTTACAAGTTCTTCTGCAATTTTTTTATTTTCTTCTTTCGATCTTTCTCCTAGTAAACCAAACAAACCCTTTTCTTTCATTTTTGCTAGTTCTTCCGGAGATGATGTTTGTATTTCTGGCTGCTTGCCAAGCATCGCCTCAGTAACAGGTTTGAAAAATTTGGTTCTTTCTTCTTCTGCTTGAACTTGTCCACGTCGAGCTTCTTCCACCTTTTTCTTAAAAGCCGCTCGAGTTTCGAGAAACTTTTTTAGTAATTCGATTTTCTGTTGATGTTTGTCCATTATTTTTATACGCTTTACAAAATTATATCATAGAAACGTCTCAAGGCAACAACGAAACATCTTGGTTGGATCACGCGCTAGCTTGTCAAATAAAAAGAAACTATATCTATCTTTAGTTGCTCGATGATATAATTCGATAAATTTATCTTTTGTAACATCACCACATTGTTCGTTTGCAATATTTCTCACATCCACATTATCTAGTCCGGGAAATAATACGAAACAACCCGTATTTCGCCTAATAAACCTATCAACATTATAAAAACCTTGGGCAAGATAAACAGAATTACATCTTTTATTACGTGATAGTGAAAAATATGATCTAATCTTGTTCATTTCCTCATTGTTTAGCGGAATATCATCAAAGACGATTATCTTATGCTCTGACGAATCGAGTTCATTCACTGGAACGAGTTCTTCTGGTTGTTTTATCAAAAATATATCATCACCAATGCCAAGTTCATCACGAAGTTTATCATTATACTCGTTTAATAATTTGTATTTGTCTTGTTGGGGGTTGATGGTGTAAATATACACCTTATCATAGTTAAAGTTATTATTGAGTAAAAGATTTAATAACAAATTTGTTTTACCAGATCCAGTTCGCCCAACAATCTGAGAATGTCACCTGACCAACGACGTTTCTATACAAAAGTATTAGAATTTATAGTTAGAACCTTTTTTTTTCTTCAATCTCTAACTTTCTCTTGTCTAAAATATCTTTTTTTTTCCTTCCCAAAGCAACGATGGATGTTCCACTTAACATGACACAGGATACTACTACTACTACTACTACTACTACTACTACTACTACTACTACTACTACTACTACTACTACTACTACTACTACTAATAATAATAATAATAATAATAATAATAATAATAATAATAATAATGCTGGAAAGAGTCTCGTCTTTCCTTCCGAAATATGTAAGGACTTTCTCTAGTTTGAGGGACTCGTCATATCTTTTCTTTTTACAATAAATAATTCAAGTTGTATAATGTTAAAACAGAGGAGCGACTTTTCAATATTTTGTACTCCCTCTATTTATAACCATGATCATAATAGTTTAGATAATCCAAAATCTCGGTTAGGTGATAATGTTGGGCATTTTAGGGAAAGCAGGGGCCGGGTTTGGTAATAATGTTGGACATTTGAGGGAAAGCAGGGGCTGGGTTTGGTGATAATGTTGGGCATTTTAAGGAAAGCAGGGGCCGGGTTTGGTGATAATGTTGGGCATTTGAGGGAAAGCAGGATACGGGTTTGGTGATAATGTTGGGCATTTGAGGAAAAGCATGGGCGGGTTTGGTGATGATTGTAGGGCATTTTAGGGAAAGCAGGGGCCGGGTTTGTTGCTAATGTTGGGCATTTTAAGGAAAGCAGGGTCCGGATTTGGTGATAATGTTGGGCATTTTAGGGAAAGCAGGGGCGGGTTTGGTGATAATGTTGGGCATTTGAGGGAAAGCAGGGGCGGATTTGATGATGATTGTTGGGCATTTGAGGGAAAGCAGGGGCGGGTTTGGTGATAATGTTGGGCATTTAAGGAAAAGCAGGATACGGGTTTGGTGATAATGTTGGGCATTTGAGGAAAAGCAGGGGCGGGTTTGGTGATAATGTTGGGCATTTAAGGAAAAGCAGGGGCTGGGTTTGGTGATGATTGTTGGGCATTTTAGGGAAAGTAGGGGCGAGTTTGGTGATGATTGTTGGGCATTTTAGGGAAAGCAGGGGCCAGTTTTAGTGATAATGTTGGGCATTTGAGGGAAAGCAGGATACGGGTTTGGTGATAATGTTGGGCATTTGATGAAAAGCAGGGGGCGGGTTTGGTGATGATTGTTGGGCATTTTAGGGAAAGTAGGGGCAGGTTTGGTGATAATGTTGGGCATTTTAGGGAAAGCAGTGGCGGGTTTGGTGATAATGTTAGGCATTTTAGGGAAAGCAGGATGCGGGTTTGGTGATAATGTTAGGCATTTAGGGAAAGCAGGAGGCGGGTTTGGTGATAATGTTGGGCATTTTAGGGAAAGTAGGGCGAGTTTGGTGATAAAGGTGGGGAATTGTTGGTAACGCGGGGGCGGGTTTGGTGATAATTGTTAGGCATTTTAGGGAAAGCAGGGGATGGTTTCGTGATAAATGTTGGACATTTTAGGAAAGGTAGGGGCCGGTTTTGTGAGCAAGATAGTAGTGAGGTGCAAAAGTTTACAAGAAGGTAGGAACGACATTTAGTTCAAACGCTTAAACAATTACATTGTTATTGATTGCTTTTATATCATTGTACTAATAATATTGATTTTTTGGTAGGGTCCAGATATCGGTTTTACGCTAGTTTCCAGATATCATCCTCACACAAGCCTCCTCATATCATCTCAACACTAGTGTCCATATATCATCCCCGCATGAGTGTATAGGTGAATATTTTAGTTTTCTCAGTGTCAGATCATTGCATATTACCTTTTTTAGCATAAATACGTTACAAATGTGTGTCGCCTGATTGTCCTTCCCCAAAATGTTACCCATAGTAATTTCTCGATAAGTGGTGGCCAAGACGTAAGTTTAATAGTCGAAATTGCAGTCGGTGATAAAGGTCAATCCTCAGACGTAATCGTGGTTACGGAAAGAACGAAGTGGTTAAGTTAAAATTAGCAGTTTGACTGTGAACGTCATTTTCCGGCTTGCCTGAAGGAATATTACTATGGTATGTTTGGTTTCTAGCGCAAACCAGATTAGTGGTATGTTTACTTCACACGAGATTCACTGGACTCAGAAGCATGTATGTCGCAATGATTTACGTACGCTACGTGAATTTTGAGTTGTATAAAGTAGTGTTGCTCGCTCGTATGTGTGTGTATTTGTGTGTGTTTTGTATGAGTGTGTGTCTGAGAGAGAGAGAGAGAGAGAGAGAGAGAGAGAGAGAGAGAGAGAGAGAGAGAGAGAGAGAGAGAGAGAGAGAGAGAGAGAGAGAGAGACTTAAGGGTTATTTATTTATTGCTCTATAATTCTAAAAAATCGATACCGCAGTTCTGAGCACAAATGACTATTAGGATTTTAATAGTCGTCAATAGTTGCATGGCATGGACAAACATTGCGGAATATTCAGCTACGAGTACATATCAATTAGCTTTATTTGTGACATTTAGCTTTTATACCCAAAACATTCTTGTGTGTTTGTGTTTGTTTGTGTGTGTGTGTGTGTGTGTGTGTGTGTGTGTTTATATTTTTAACGTAGTTTTAAAAATGTTCAGTCATATCGCCGCGACGTCTGCAGCGTCACAGAGTATACGTGATGTCTGGAAATGGGGCCTCATGCCGTGTACTATATATATATATATATATATATATATATATATATATATATATATATATATATATATATATATATATATAATCTTTAAGTAACAGAAAAGGGATATATCATATTAGCTATGTTAATTTCAACGAATAATTTATTTTCCTTAAATACAAGGGGACAATTTATAAAGAACTTACAATATTATGAATTTAGTCCCAAGCAGTCTATAATATTCTATCAAAAGTTCAGAAGTATCGTGTATAGAGAATGAATTCCAGTGGCGTTTCGTGATGATATACCCGTATCCTGAATAGAGTGATGTGCTAAGTCTTGATAGATCCTAATGTATCACAATCATATATTCCAACATATCTCTAAACGAATTCACAATAATTCCATAATAGCTATTTAGTTCAACACTATTATTGAGAACTTTTTAATTCCACAGAATAATTAAAACAAATAAACCCCCTGAAATTAAAACTGAACACAACTAAAATTTTAAATCCTCTAGCCAGATATTAAAGTATAAATACATAATGTTTGTTTACATCTATCCTATATAGAAACCCAGGTCAGAATATATGAGACAGGACGAAAGTTAAATGTTCGTTTCTAGAACAGTTGTCAACAATATCAGGTCTGTTACTAACATTTTACATAAGAACACGATAAACAGCATGTACACCAGGAATTCCTGAGGAAAAAACCAATTTACCAAACTTGAATCCAAGTAATCAAGTTTTTATGAAATAATAATAACCTTAAAATATAATCCACAATCATAAACAAAAATTAACTATGTAAGATGTTGTTTATATAAACAAAATATTAATAAGGTAGACCCAAACTCCTACCTTCATTTATGGAAAATGGTCAATCACACAATGCAAATTAATTATACAGAGCTGTCAGAAGTGGGTTGACTGATTGTAAGTTTGTATTGGAGAAATAGAGACAAACAAGTTATAGCGTCATAATTATAGTGTAAAGAATCTTCCTTGTCACAGGTTTGGTGTGCGTTTGTGAGTAGTTTTGGGAGGAATGACAGGGAAACATATAGGAGAAAGCCGAACTGCCGAATTTATTCCTGGGGTGAGTTAGTAATACTACCCTTGAAAGGAAAATTGCCTTGAACTTACTACATAACGCTTGTCTCATGAGTCTGTAAAGTTTGTTTGTGTAATGTTATATTTTCTAAACTAACATTTTTTTGTTGATACACAGCAACATATTTTGCACAGAATAATCAATAGCCATGACGATCATAAGTGAATTGATATTGATCGGAGAAAAGTTTTGTTACACAGGAGAAAACTTAAGGGAATTTGTCAGAGTCGAACAAGGCAGGAAAGGGAAGAGAGGAGTGAAAGGTTATCTCAGGAGAAGAATAGAATAGACCAGGAGCAGTATTTAAAAAAAGTTTCCACCATTGGCTCATCAATGTTGGCATTGACGTCACTATAAATGCAAGTTTTGAACTGTTCAACTAATATGAGTTGTATGTGGTTATCGTAATTTTGATCAACCTTCTTGTAAATTCAAAATGGGTTTGTCCAGTGTATTTCATACAGTTCATAAATCTTTGTCGATATGTCTCAGGTACTAACTTATAACCCTTTAAGATATATTCCGCAACCACATCAACATTAGGACCTTTTTGTACCGACAGTGAAGTGTAGACTTCACGAGATTTGCCAATAGATATACTTTTTAATAAAAGAGTTCAATGCTCTGTTGTCCATTTCAAGTTTTCAGCGATTCTCTTATCATTAGGAAAATATTGATCTACTTCTTTTTCTTTCAAACTGAGTGATGTCCTTATATTTCTGGTTTCGGATGTTGTGTGTACGGAATTAAATGAACGATTTTCCTTTGTAATATCTAATCAATCTAATTTTATTCGCATTTCCTTTACTTTTTTTGCATTTGCAACTACATTTGTATTTATATAGGTTTTTTTTTTCTATTTCCTTTTCCTCTTTCTATATCAACGCGTTTATCTTTTTTGCTTCGTTTGCATCTCTCTCTCTCTCTCTCTCTCTCTCTCTCTCTCTCTCTCTCTCTCTCTCTCTCTCTCTCTCTCTCTCTCTCGAAATTAGATTTCCATCATTTAGTGTTGACGCGCTGAAGAATTCTTAATGCTATTTTAATCTGGTTATTTAATTTCAATTCCTTTAATTTAATTTCAAAGCCAGAGACTTACAAATCAAATTTTATCAAAAACGTCTTTTTCATCCAAATATTGAACCAAAAGCTATTTTTAATTCATGGTTCATTAAAATGCCATCATCTCAGAAAGATCACATTATTTGGCAAGCTGAAGCAATTCGTCCTTTGTCAAGGCCTCTAACCGTTTCTGAGTAGGATTTAATTAAAGTTCTCCACATTTAGATGATATTATGAAGGACTTTCTGGTTCCACTAAAGATCTCTCAAATATGTGAAATGAAAAAGTTAGGGACTAAAAACTCTTACAATGAATTTAAATTTCAAAACTAAAATCAAGTTTTATGAAATAATTTATAGAAATTTGTATCCCAAACAAGGGCCCCCAATTTTCTGTTACGACTATGATTTTAAAGAACAAAACTATACAAATCAGTGATTATTAAGGTAGAGGTTGATGTTCCAATAATACAATATGTACATCAAGAGAAAATATATTCTAACTTCAGAAGCACTTTCACGTGCATGGAAGCATTATATAACTTGATGTTTGTCGTATTTAATTTTAATCATATGTATATTCAAGTGAGATTTAAAAGAGCATTATTGTATAAAAAATTTTCTTTGTGCAAGTAGGTGTTATGTGTATTTAATTTGAATTGTTTGTTATCTTTTTCTCAATAATTATATGTTATGTATAACTGTATTTCGTAAGGTCTACTTGACTAGTGACATTCATTTTGCAAACAGCATAATACATAGTTAATATTGTTCTATGAATATAGATAAAATATTTAGATCATTATTAATTGTAAATATATTTACTTCAGTTTGAGGTAATGATACAGCATTATTCTAACCTTGGAAAATTCCAGAAAAGAATTTTCTCATTACGTTGGTAGATTAAGTCCAGGAAAAGGTAATTACTACCTAAGTCAAGAGGAAAGGTATATATAAATTTGTTTTCTATAGAATTAATCATTCTTGCCTTAATATTTGAAGTGGGATCAGTATGAGTGTTGTGTTAAATTGTTAATTTGCTTAGATTTATTTATTCACATTATTATTCACTAGAATTATAAATTGCCCAATAATATTTTTGGAATGAAATATTAATTTGAATTATAGTGAATTCAGTGAATGACATTTGGAATTATATTATTTTGATTAATAAAAGACTTTCAACACATCGCCATGTCCCAGTTCATTAGCAAATTCGCATGTTAGAGACTACAGTCATAAAAACGCATTCAATTTTGGAATTTATTTTTAATACCACGTGAATTCAATTGGAACTTCATACATTTAAACTTGTAATATAACTTTTTGGACTATTTGGTATTTAATTCACAATCTCTGTTTTCTTTTTAAAGTGAAAACAATTCACTGGGGAGTCTGGCTCGAAAGGCAAGCTTGCTTAAAAAATTTCGCATTGAACTGAATTCACGTTTGTGGCATAATGCATTAAAATTATTTCAAAAAGACTTTTTCAAGCTCATGTAAGCAATGGAAAATATAATCAGTGTTTAGATGAAGTTTCAGATGTTAAAAATTATATCACTATCTCATTGGTAAATAATGTGTGATAAACCTGGTGCTAGTCAGTCCAGAAAACAAAACGTCAAGCTAATGAAACGTATTTATGGTGGATGTATTGTGGTGGATTTATGAATTTATTTATCACAAAATGAAAAGCAAATATGGTGATAGGACGAGACTATTCATGACTGACAAAGAATTTCTGAGCATCCATGTCGAGAAATGCAACGTTTAGAGTGATGTGAATGAATGGTGACACCACATGAATGACTATGCAAAGGACTTTTACTGCTTTGTGAAGGATCATCACCTCAAGTCCATCTACGTATGATTATGCAAAGGACTTTTACAGTGATGTATAGGATGACATCAAACCCATCTACGAGCGACTATGCAAAGGACGTCTACAGTAATGTATAGGATGATATCAAAACCCATCTACGAGCGACTATGCAAAGGACGTCTACATTAATGTATAGGATGATATCAAACCCATCTACGAGCGACTATGCAAAGGACGTCTACTGTGATGTGAGGGATGACATCAAAACCTACCACACGAGTGACTACGCAAAAACAACATTGTAAACGTTCAATATATATAATAAACATTTTGATAACGTTGCACTTTGGACTGGGATTCTTAGAACATTATAACCTCGATACGTTGTATCCTAATTCATTGCCAGTTTTCAAAATCTGTATGTACTTGCTTATGTTGATGGTTTTGGACATACATGTAGTAAACAGTCCAAACTGGTATGATTACTATCATAACTCCCGTGTAATGGTAATTAAACTTGCAAACATTTTTATAAATACATGTCATCATGAAAGAAAGATACCCCCCCCGAAACCCCACAGTACCTTTTACCATCCGATGTAAGTGTCAGCGTACATGTACACGTGCCAGCCGATGAATCATAAAAATCATTCTTAGATGAAAACGCCATTATTCCGTTTCTTAGCTTCTAGTAAAATAGTCTCTTATGTTTCTTATGAAATGGATATGTCAGTATTAATCCACATTTTTAAAAAATCTGATCTCTATTACCGACATGTTTTTCAACAACAGGTAAACACTCCTAGAAATATATTAGGTGTCGCACTGAAAATGGTGTCACCGTTTAATGTCTGACATGCTAACTAAAGTTTGAGTGTCTACCAAACTGATGCCAAAATTTGCCATTCCAGTCATTGATACCCTCCCAACAAACAAATCCTTCATTCAGTAAGTCACCATTTGCTATTTTGAATCGAACTTTGTTATCCACAAATGGCATCTCTGTTCTTGACCCTTCGTTGTATCTTGATCTTGTACAGTTTCTTTCATCTATAATTTGTGGCTTAAATTTAGGGTCATGAAAATTAGTGTACGTGTTCATAACAAATACATAATTTAATCCCAGCTAAAAAGGCACAGTGTTGATAGTCCTGCCATCAGGTCTGATACTGCGTATCTCAAAGTTTGCATCTTTGAATACAACCTGGAAATGAACATCTTTTCTGATACCCAGTAAGACATATATTTATCTTTGAAAAACGAAAATAAATACTTGTTTTTTTTGTATGTTGATGTTTGAGAGTTGAGAGAGAGAGAGAGAGAGAGAGAGAGAGAGAGAGAGAGAGAGAGAGAGAGAGAGAGAGAGAGAGAGAGAGAGTTAGTTAAAAGTTCTGACAATTTTAATTCATCGTTTCCTTCTGTAATCATTCTGCCATTTTCATTTGTATACTTTCAAATAAGTAGAGATGACCTTTGATAGTTTTTTTTAAGTATTTTATTATTGCCCACCTGCCCACTGAAGTTTTATTTTAATAATTAGTCCCAGATTTCAATTGTCCTCATTTATATCTGAGAAAGACAGCACTGGAATTAATAACAATATCAATGTTACCCTTAATGTCATTTTCAGACATGAAAACGGAAATAACAGTGTGCCAAATATGTTTGTAAGTTTGTTCTAGATTAGCTTGTAGCTCGTGAATATCTATTACATTTCACATAAATATCTTTCATAAAATATTAATTTTTATTTCATGTAATCTTCATTTCGTGATCTTAAGACTGCATGAGAGAGAGAGAGAGAGAGAGAGAGAGAGAGAGAGAGAGAGAGAGAGAGAGAGAGAGAGAGAGAGAGAGAGAGAGAGAGAGAGAGAGAGAGAGAGAGAGAGAGAGAGAGAGGTGGTGTTAGGTGGGTGATAGGTGTGAGAGAGAGAGAGGTGGTGTTAGGTGGGTGATAGGTGTGATGCCGTTGCAGATATCGTCTTCGTTATTTCTGCAGTGATTAATTAGATCATCGTTTTTATGGATTACAATTCATGTCTTTTCATATCTTGTACCTTTATGTAAATTTAATCCTCTGTTTGATGCCGTGTTTGTTATGGTTCAAGGCACGGTGCTGTTTCTATTTCATATTTCATGAGTATGGTTCTTTATAGAGCGGTATCTTCTGATTAAACCAAAGGCTCGATCAATCATCTTGTCTTCGGCCTTGTGGGTTTTTTAGGTCACTTTTTTCTTAGTCTTTAAAATTTTCTTTGTAGTTATTGATCTTTACACGAATCATTCCTTCGAACCAGCGCGAAAATTGTCATCAGGTCACGTAATTCATAAAGGTGTTTCCGCGCGATCATATTTTTCCTTCTTCTTGTTTTGGTGAAATGCGCTAGTTATATTAATAATTTACATATTGTAATAAATATGGAGTATGCGTATTTGTTACCGATCTCCATTTTAAGGATTTCTAAGATTTTTGTGATTTCTTGTTTGACGATGGAAAGTCGGTACTGAAGAAATAGTCATCAGACTGAAATAATTTGTCTGTTACTACGGGTAAGCGTCGCAGAGTGAAGTATTAGTGAGTTACCATGATGCCATGGTTTACTTTTGGTGATTCGGGTCAGAGCCGCATGAGTGTCCCTGTCGCTCAGTAGTCCCTATTAAAATCTAATTGTGTAAATTGATTGTGTGATTCCCGGTTCAGCATTTATGATTCAACACTGGCTAATTATACAATGGAATAAACGAGAACGGACCGTTCTGTCTTTGGCAGGCGTTGTTTATTGTTGCTATGGTAGAAAATATGGTGTAAAGTTACAGGCGAAAACGTGGCTTAAAATCATGATTGTCCTAAGGTGACGTAGTTTCCTGTATTAGATGGCTGAGTTGTTTAGTTGCACGGCGTGAAATACTTGACGGAAAATTAATTAACAGAAACCATGCAGTTTTGCGGCTGACAGACAATTAGGAAGCTGTGAGATTTGTTTTCTTGTATTAATTAGAGTAAAATTATTTAAAGTTTAAACACGTTGGTAGTCCAGTTTACAACAGTAGTTGTATAGAAGTCTTTGGAATCGAGGGGAAACATGACTTCTAGCTGGATTCGCGCCAGGTTTGACATCGCTCAGTCAAGAAACCACTTTGGTTGTTGCAATATATTTATCTCGGTATTTCGCTTTAAAACGTAAGCAATTCATCTTAATCCTTTTTTGTGCTAACACATAAATATAAATATATCTAATTCCATTTAGTTGTCACACAAGTGAAGCAAGCAAGCGTAATTTATTGGCATACTTTGCTTGTTAATTATTATCATCTATCATATTTTTCCTAAAATGTATATATCAACATATATACATACTTTATCAATTTGTGGCTGAAGTTAAGAAAACAAATACATAAATAATGATACAGTAACACAAAACAAAGTTTAGTGACATATGACTACAGTCTGCAGTGATGCTAAGTATTGTGTAGGAGGAATTTTAGTAACGCACACGGAATTCATGGGGTGGTTGGGTGTTGTATTGCCAAATCTCATATAGCAAAGGCCTAATAAGTATAACAAATTATATTATGTACTTACAAAACTGTTCATGAAATGTGTAGGTTCAACCTGTTTTGCTGAAATGATATTTGTAAGAGTTAAAATACGCAGTTTAGTAGAACATATTACACATAGTACATAATGGAATGGATATGTAGGGAAGAGATTGCATGATAATTATCGTGTTGCAAGAAGACTAAACCAGATACAAGAAACGTTCTATTTTATATACTCAAGGGGAATCACGTATATCACATGTTGAAAACATATCGATGCAATAAAATGGAAGCTGCCATCTTGTTCGTTTTCAGTTGTCTCATAAATGAGTCATATAAAACGCATATATGAACTCGTTTGCTATCAGAGTTTCCTGATATAAACTACAGTTGTAGTAGGTACTGTTAATATGGAAGAAATTCCCAAATATTTGAAGTACAGACGAGGAAATGAGATATTCCTTTTTATATTTGATCTTCATGTCCTCTGATGTTTCACAGTATGAAGTTCTCTTAATATTAATCCGCCGTACTTGATTTCTGCAATATCGTTCCTGCTTTATACCCTTATAAAGATAATCAAAACTGCATTAAATTAGCAATTGTGCTTAAAAGACATGACATTTCTTATAAATGGTACATATATTGATTTTGGTGGCAACTATGAGAAATATTATAGCTGACGGATAGGCCTTTGTTTCCGCTAGCGTGTCAAAAGGCACTTTCTCAAAGAGTGGTTCATAAGAAAAAATGTTAATGTGAAAATTAAAAACTGGTCATATAAGACATGAGACACCGCATACTTCAGAAGAAGGTTGTTCCTTCACCTTTGTTGGATGTTGCGATTATGACTAATCGTAAATTGCAAACTAAGTGTAGCGTAAAATGCATAGTGTTAGCATGATATGTTAAAATAAAGGCGTTCAGGGAGGTATATTTTACACTTATTTTTCGAGTTTGTTATATCTATGTTGGCGATGTTTTAATAACATATCTTGTATTTGTGTGAAATATTTATTTGTTTTATTTTGTTTGTGACATTTGAGTACTTTGGGTGAGTTAATTTCGTGCTATTGTGTAGTCATTTGCAACGATATTGGAGGCTAAGTAAGAAGGAGATGATTTAGTGCCGCTGGTGGTCGACGTAATTGCAGATAGAGGCAGGCCATACGGGAATTCTGTTCATCAAGAGATGAGACGGTGAAACAGTTTCACAATATCAAAATTAGGTTTCCCCATGTCGGATGATAAATGAAAAACAAAAAGGAATTTCTACTGCCTATCTATTACCAAAATTATTTTGAGCCCTATTTTCATTAAGGGTAAAAAAAATTGCATGTATTTCATCATGACAGTAAAAATGATATATCTAAAGGAAAAATAGTTTGTAGAAATTTTATTTGGTTACAAAATGATGAACCCAAAGTGTCGAAAAGTACATGTTACTTTCATATCAGCTTACTCTGTTCTTTGTGAAAGAGTCAGACTGATAGTTGAGAATGGTGGCAGTCCTGTAACTTGCACACTGAAACTCATTAGAGGAGCCTAGCGAGCGATCTTAAGAGTATTTGCCGCGGTTACGGTACAACATTTAAAACGAATACGGTCAGGGAGTCCCATAATATATCGATAGATAATAAATAAATGGATGGATGGATGGAAGCACGTCATGTACAAAAATACAGAACTTTTCAGCTTAGAAATATACATAATGATGGTTACTGACATTATTTCCATCGTTATTATTACCGAAGGACATATACAATATTGTCATTGTGTTTTTCATATAATAATGGTATGACACGTACAGACCTCCATAGCTTTTATTTGGTTTTACTTTTCAGGTTATCAGGACTACAAAATGTCTTTTATATGCAAACATTATCTGCAGAAAAACGTCTTAAGGTCAATTTCTCCCAGTTCTGTATAAAGTACACATCTTTCCACTAATAGAATAGTAATAAGCGTCAGTGACATTTTTGTTTAATTGCATACAAACTCAATATTGTTGTGCACTCATTCAAAGTCTGTCGACAATAAGGGGTAGCATTTTCCTTATTTTATGTTATTCTTCCACAAACTAGTATATCGAAGGATACAATGATATTCACACACACACACACACACGCACACACACACACACACGTCTCTATTTCATACATTTGCCTGTCCGTAACGAAGACGGAGTGGGATGCTAAGCATTGTAATGACCTGAAAAAATCTTTTAAGATCTCGAGCGCTTTGGAAAGCACCAATGAGGAAATAGGTGATAATGACCTAACTTTCTTGTTTTTCGCCTCCTTGTTGTCTCTAT
>JAEAOA010000364.1:1120000-1280000 GCA_016746295.1 Potamilus streckersoni
ACTTTAATGTAATATATCATATTACTTGATAAAATTATTGGAAGAGGGTTTCGGGCTGATTCTATTTGGGTTTTCCATGTGTATTGTGTAAAATATTTTTTGATGACTTCATCAAAATATGATGCCCAACTTGTCGTTTATTTTGTCTGCAAGTGTAGAAACCCTGAAGTAGCACATTGTGTTGTTGAATTAATGCTTGAGAGCAACACAGGCTATCTAGTTCCAAGGCAATTGGGGTAAAGTGCCTAGCTGAAGGACATACCACCACACAGGCTGATCCCATGGTAGGATTCAAACCATCACTTTTTCGTTCGTGAGCCCGGCACTCTAACCACACTTGCTCCGTAACAACGTAAGAAAATGTTCTTTTCTCACTTTAACTGGTCTTTTAGAAGCTTTCCATGTAAATTGTTCATCTGTTGTTCATCGTGTTTTTGCATATTTTTTGGGATATATACGTCTTTACCTCGGTATGCATTTTCTTTTTCAACCTGATATCTGAACCTCAAAGTATTTTTGCTGTATAACGACATAAATGTTAATTTTCTTCTAATTAATAAAATAAACATACAATTTATTTTTGCAGCTCCTGTTTACCTGTGCATATATTTGCCAGTTTACCAGGTAAATAAATACATATCCTTAATATTCGACCAATAAAAAGCCTTATCGAAATTATTTTCATTTCAAGTGTATCCATATCGTTTATGTTTTATTATCATGTATCTTTTGAAATTCACGTCAATATCATTATATCATTTTTGCAATAATACAAATACACGCTGCTTAGGTTTCCAGTACAATTTTTATTGAAGACCACTTCTTAGTGACGTTTAAATATTATATTTTCATACGTTTATATTTTCAGCTTCATTTAAACATTGTTAAATCATAATTGCTCATAAAGTGCATCTATGTACATCCTCTTTCAGTGACAGGAAAAAAAAAAACACTCAGGAATTTCTCGAGGGATTGGCTACAGTGGAGATGTGCGATAAATTACGTAAGTAACTGGTATGTCCTGTTCACATTTTCATTTTACTGACACACTTTGTAAAGAATGCGCTCTCTTGTAAATAAGTAAAAAAATATTGTACATGAGTGTTGTCGTTACGCAAACAGGAAAAGATGCAAAGATAGAAGTAAAAAACCAGTAACAAATCTCTGACTATGCATATAATGATTTTGTCTTTTTAAAATAAACTGCATAAGTACGTTATAACTAGGCATATGCATCATGCAAATGACCAAATTTACCTCATCGCAAAACCGGCTTTGACAATCGTGCTTTGAAAAATTAGGATAGTCTTCATATTGTAAATATATTCAGTTTCTTCATATACTTGTCTTTGTAAACACCAAAGAAGAAAATTCGCTTTGATCAAACTTTCACTTTATAATGACATAGTCAAGTTAAGGACCATCTCCCAAATTACATGATTAATTTAAGGACAGTCTCCCAAAATGTCATGGCCAAATTATGGACCGTCTCCCAAAATGATATGGTTAAGTAAAGGAATCTCTCCCAAAATGACATGGTTAGGTTAAAGACCGTCTCCCAAAATGGCATGGTTAAGTTAAGGACTGTCTCCCAAAATGACATGTTCAAATTAAGGACCATCTCTCAAAATGACATGATTAAGTTAAGGACCGTCTCCCAAAATGTAATGGTCAAATTAAGGACCGTCACCCAAAATGACATGGTTAAGCAAAGGAATCTCTCCCAAAATGACATGGTTAGGTTAAGGACCGTTTCCCAAAATGGCATGGTTAAGTTAAAGACTGTCTCCCAAAATGACATGGTCAAATTAAGGACCATCTCTCAAAATAACATGATTAAGTTAAGGACCGTCTCCCAAAATGACATGGCCAAATTAAGAACCGTCTCACAAAATGACATGGTTAAGCAAGGAATCTCTCTCAAAATGACATGGTTAGGTTAAGGACCGTTTCCCAAAATGGCATGGTTAGGTTAAAGACTGTCTCCCAAAATGACATGGTCAAATTAGGGACCGTCTCACAAAATGACATGATTAAGTTAAGGACCGTCACCCAAAATGGCATGGTTAAGTAAAGGACCGTCTCCCAAAATGACACGGTCAAATTAACGACCGTCTCCCAAAATGACATGGCTAGGTTATGGACCGTCTCCCAAAATTGCATGGTTAAGTTAAGGACCGTCTCCCAAAATGTAATGGTCAAATTAAGGACCGTCTCCAAAATTGTCATGGGTTCGAGTCTAAAATTCGGCGAATGTAGATATGTGAGAAAGCTTACCAGTAGCTTCTCGTGGGTCGGTGGATCTTTCCGCGGATTTCCCGGTTTCTTCCTCCACCATTAATACTGGCCACCATGTATAGCCTATCGTGTGCTGAAAAATGGCGTTAAGCCCCAGAACAACAACAACAAAATGTCATGGTCAAATTAAGGACCGTCTCCCAAAATAATATGGTTAAGTTAAGGACCGTCTCCCAGAAAACATCTTAATGCTAACTCATAACTTTCCATGAAGCCTTTCCTGCTGTGTTATATACAATGGACGAAGTAATTCAGTATTCCTGACGAATGTTGCCAATCCATCAGTCATTCACTATTTTATTTAATCTTATTACTTGTCTTTTCTTTACAAAGATAAAATGATTTCCGTACTATTATCTATCCTTTAAAGACGTACTTTTCTGTTACGTTGTTATCTTGTAAAACGCATTGCTCTGTTATCCTGCTATCCTTTAATGACCTATTGATGTTATCCTGCTATCTTCGACGACGTATTGCTCTGTTATCTTGTTATCCTTTTATGACTTTATTGCACAGATACTTCTTGCTGTTTTATGACGCATGGCTCTGTTATCCTGCTATCCTTTAATGACGACTTGCTATGTTATCCTGTAATCCTTTCATGACGTAGTGCCCTGATATCTTGCTTTCTTTTTATGACGTATATTTGATTACTTATAGCGTCATCTGTCGCGATGTTTTTTTTTAATTTATTTAACAGTGGTCGATAAAATTGATCAGTAAATCTCGTACTAGTTCCTTTTAACACGTTCTTTTATTTGTAACCAAAAATTACTATTTACGTTATTTATGGTATATTTGAAGCATTTCAGAGAGAGAGAGAGAGAGAGAGAGAGAGAGAGAGAGAGAGAGAGAGAGAGAGAGAGAGAGAGAGAGAGAGAGAGAGAGAGAGAGAGAGAGAGAGAGAGAGAGAGAGAGAGGATCTGATATACACTTTAAATGCATTTTATGTTTAATTTCAATTATTAAGAACACTCATTACAAAAACATGCATGTTTCTTTGAAAAGAAAAGGAATCGCGCAAAGACGATACAGATTACGAAACATTTGAGAATAAATGTCCCAGAAAGTTAAAAGTCCAAGAAACAAGCACTGATAACACCATACATATCGAAAACGATAAACCGGGAACAAACATGGTGGCACTTCATCATGAGCTAGGGTCTTCATCAAAAAAACGATTTTACATAAATTTGCGAACTACGCTTTTTTTACCTCGAGAATGCTGTATAGAAGTGACGGCGTCTTCTTCCCTTAAAAAAAAAGATATATGAAACTAGTAGTGTATTATTTCTCCACATAGTACGGGTGAAAATCAAAACAATTAATGGATTATCTTCATTGTTAATATATCAAGTAACTCATTGATCAGCTAATTCATGTATTGCCTTGACATTTGTAGTGTATATTATTAAAAGTCCTAGCCTATTAGGTAAAACTATCTTTCTGTATAATAAAGGCTTCTTAAAGCAAACTGTGTTGGAATAAAGTATGTTTTACTACACAGGATTCATCCTGAAAGACCTTAGATCTGTAACGAAGAATATTTCTACGATACACAATGAGTCATCTGAAATTTTGCAGAAGATTACATTTAAAAATTGATAATGTAAATATTCTATATAAAGCATTACTGACGTTTTAAATCTCTTAACTACAATAATACTTACTGCAGACGTTCTTCATGAGATTTACGAGTTCTTTACTGAGCTGACCGAAGGTTTCCAACTGAAGAACCTGTTTTGGAGACGATGATATATCTTGTAGTTCCTCTTGATTAATCTTGTCCGTGACGCCCACGGCGATCATGTACACTCCCTCAGCTTTAGCACTCTCGGCTTCTTGTTTAGTCTGTAATGGTTGCTTGCTGATTCCATCCGTAATTACAATCCCTAGCCAAGGTACGTCCTGTCGTCCGTTGGATTGAAAAATTTCTCTCATTTTTTGTATTCCTTTAGCGGTATTTGTTCCATCTCGAGGATGGTGGAGGTATTTTACTTTGCTAATAAGTGAAGTACTATTTCCTGTGAGAGGAATCACTTCATGGATATCACTACTAAATACCACGATTCCTACCCGAGCTTTTCCATCTCCCATTTCAAGTTCTGGAATCAATTTTATGATGGCACCACGCAACATCTCATAGCCAGGGGCGTTAATGCTATCTGAGCCATCAACTACGACTATCATGTCTACTAACGATCTGCATTCTGGGGATAGAAAACAGAAACAGTGTTAATAAATGCTTGCAGAGACTTTCTTCATTCATATTCACCTTAATGCTTCTGACTGTTGTACTTTGAAAAATGTCTCGATACGTCTTTTACAGTCTCAAAAATATTGGTATGAACATTATGTTTACGAATGAAGACTATCGTCTGGTACACGAAAGAAATAGTAATACGTGCTTCATCAAGACTATGCAATAAACGTCTATTTTTACCATTTAAATTTGAGGCTTATGGTTATGTAGCATATACTTATTGGATTGCTTTCTTCTTGTTTGAATGACATAGAAACTATAGAAATACAACATAGTGGCTAGATGATGATGTTTTGCATAATTCTTTGAGGCATTTCTCATAAAAAAATCACACCTTCATTAACGCCATGGCGTCATATCCTAAAAATCGTGCACAGAGGATTTCAAATGGGTAACAATGTAATATTGAATTTATGAAACGAGTTGAATATTGTCCAGCTTTGGAGATCCATGGCGAGCAAAAGATGGACATTATTTAACGAGTTTCATAAATTTAATATTAAAGTTTTACCCATTTGAGATTCTTTTTATCACATTGTTTTATTTCAGTAGAAATTATTTAGATAGAGAAAAGAACGAATATTTTTGTTCATTCTGAAAGACGCTGTAACGTTCATTTGTTGTGCGTAAAAAGTAGTCCCAAACAAAGTTGAAATAGTAAAAGTATATTATACATTTTTGATGACTATAAATCAAAGAATAAGAGTCCATCCAATTAAACAAAACGTTTTAAAAAGACAAAACATTTGTCCATATAAAATGTTATATGCGTGTGACGTCACATTGCTTGATAAGGTGCACAGTACCTGTTTGAGTTGGCCAACAAAACACAGTGACAGTGTTTACGTTGAAATTCCACAACATTATATTGTTGCAGTATTTGAGTGAAAAATGATTACTGGATGCACAAATGCACACATTTACTGTAATGTATTAGTGACCGGAAATTTGCAGTATTTAATTTTAGAACATTAGATTGTACAGAAGACAAACACAACCCTGAGTCGGACTTGCATCACTTATTTACCGTATACATATATGCTGTGGTTGGATAATGTTCTGTCATTTGGAGAGACCGGCTTATGTCTACATTCTTCTGTGAACAATGGTGAGTTTACTTACTGAAGTAAGTTTACATTTAAACGAAACTTGTATATAGAGTGGATTCCATGCTGCAGATATACAGCCCATGCAAACCCACCTCCAACCTCGTTATAATCTAAGCAATACCTGTAGTTTTACTTGTTGTTATTGTTCTTGTCATGTTTTTTTTGTTGTCATTTTTCATGTTATGATGTTACATATGACTTAACGAACCCCTGTGGGGATAAACTGGCAATATTGAAACAGATGAGACCATTTTTTTCCAATTCCCTTTCGCGAGACGATTAAAAAATGGAGGCCAAAAATTATCATTGAAAACAAAAAATTCCAGATGGCGGAGTTAAATATGTTTTCCTATTGATCGCAGCCAATCAGTAAAGATAATACTGCTCTATAATTGCATGGGCTTATTTGGACCAATCAGAATCACATAAGTGATATGTTCACACGTATAATATACAAAATATTAAACAGCACACAATTTAGGCAATGTGTACCGACTATGTGATAAACCACTCTATGGCACAACGTTTAGTAAGGTCACATAGAAAAGTTATTGAATAATGCAAAGTCTTTAATAAGATATTTTTAATATCATGATAAGTTTACCTAAAATGTACGAAACAAATTGAACGATGCGATACGCCATTCCCTGCAACTCGTTTCATATAAATTCGTATGAGATCAACACAGGGGTAAAATTCTCTCTCTCTCTCTCTCTCTCTCTCTCTCTCTCTCTCTCTCTCTCTCTCTCTCTCTCTCTCTCACACACACACACACACACACACACACACACACGCACACACAAAGTGTATCGAAATTATTATTGCGTATAGCATTTTCAACATCTAACATTTTATTCAGTTCTGATTCGATGTTTTGTCGCCAACGTTACGTTTTTATTTCTTCCCCACCATGCGCTAAGATACAGGTTTGCGTTGTTATATAGATCAAATCTATGAGATTTGATATATACTCCTTGTCTTTTGCACCAGGTCTGTCTAGTTGTTTTGCTTCATTCTTTGTTGTTATGAGCGATTAATATTGATATGTACTAGAAATGTCAGGCATGCATGACTAAAAATGCGCTATAAAGGCATACACTGTAGGTGTATAACTTACTCATCTGTTTTTGTCTTGGCTTGAAGTGTTCCTTTTTTAGTTTCAATGCATTTTCAGCCACTTTTTAGACAACCTTTTTAACTGCATTCATTTGAATTCCCCATTTAAGTAATTAACGCTTTCTTAGAATAATGATTTACTATTATATTAATAAGCAGTATCTTGTCGGAGGTTTGATAACAAGTGAACCCTGCCCAATTTAAAATTAGAAGAAAAATGTTTCAGAAATTTACTGGTCACTGTCCAATGGAGACATGTTGGCTTTTTGAAATAATTTAGGATGTTAATAAGGAAGAGAACTCAATACCATGATAAAATGATAGCATACAAATTGTACTGATGTTAGCTAGGAGGAGGATGTTTTGATCATAACTGAGCACCTTTTAAGTGTCAGTGGGCTGACCAATTCCTTTTAAAGCAATTTATTTGACAATCTACGTTTTTTTCATATTGAAAATTATCGCATTTCAAATAAATTTAGTTAAATAGCGTCAATTTTTTGTACGGTTTCTCTGTCGTCCCGTGTTTTGTTAACATTAGAGTCATATATATTCCATGTCGCAACTACATATTTTCTAAAATTATCACTATTTTCAATATAGAGCCTATGTTGTCATTCTGCAAGAGATTGCTACGGAAAGATCAATGTTTAAATGCAGTGCCGGATTTAGACAAAGCGAGGCCCTATGCTATAGAGGCCATATTTGGTATAAAATAAATTTGAGGGGCCCCTTGAGCAAGTAAATAGAAAACTGAGTTTTATTTTATTTTGCAAGACCATAACAACGTATCTTATTTTCAGGCGTTTTATCAAAATGAATTTGCAATAAATACGACTTATCCAAAATACCTAATTTTACATTACAAATATATCAGAATTTATTCTGATATTATTATCATTTTATTTAATATTTTATTTTATAAATTTGTTATTAAAACAAAAATATTATGTTTTAAATTCTGCGCTGTATTCTTATTCTACTACGGAGCAGCATATTTTAAGAAGTTGTTTATGCTATTTTGAAATTAAGTGCTTAGAAAATATATCTAAATAATCTTTTATGCTTATCGCTTTCATAAGCAATTCTTGCGTAGTCTAAGATGGAACTAACAAACAGAAAAAAGCAAAATGACTCATGAGGAAATAAAACAATGTTTTATTTTGACAAAGTTGGAACATTGATTCTATGTCAGGAAGTAATACACAAATATTGCACATAAACTTCCATTCATATCAATTTTAACTGTCTGTGAATCCGACTCAGTTGAAAATGTTGATATCGGATTTCAGATTCGATATAATATCATACACCAACCCTTCAAAGGAATATGGTTTATTGAAAATTACCATCAATCAATATATTAAATAAATTAAATTAAATTAAATTAAATTAAATTAAACGCACAGTGTTATTTACAGCAACTGATCCTCTAGGGTGAAGAAATGCCATAATTAGTCTGGGTTTTACAAAAACAGTGTTGATTGGACAAATATAATAAATTGCAATTATATATTAATGACTATTCTAGATAAACATGCATACAATGGAGTCAATCAAGAACAAACCGGGTACAAGGAAAAATAAAAATGGACAGCATTATTTGTTGGACTCTTTTGTTATTCAGCTAAGTCCGTACAATGCTAACAATTTCAGAATTAGATATTACACAAACGATGAGTCATAACATAATATTATTTGATAGCAAGTTGTAATTTTCACAGAGAAAACTAATCTAGATTCACGTCATTTGTTATAAAATAGAACCTAACCGACCCACCCCTAAAAACATTGCATGTTCTTTTCAATGATCGAAGTAATCTTTGAACTTAAAAAGTTCTTCTTCTTCTTCTTCTTCTTCTTCTTCTTCTTCTTCTTCTTCTTCTTCTTCTTCTTCTTCTTCTTCTTCTTTAACAGTAACTTGTGCACTTAGTCATTTATGTCAAACAATGGAAACCAGTGTGGAAATATTTTGATACATGTATAACGCAATTCCAAAGAAACTATTTAATTGTGAAATGTTAAATTTTTTAGCATATATTGTCTGAACCCATATAAAAAAGGTAGCTACCTGGGAAAATTAAGCATAAACACGAGCTTTACAAAATGTAAATTAAATTATCATTTCTTGATACACGATCATGGTTAAAAATGCAAAGGAAAACGACAACACTAAGAACGACGAATTTGTTTAATAATTTTTCTGATTATATTTAGTCACTAGATCATAACATTCCATTCCACACTTCATATATAAAAATTAAGTCGTGGACATGTTATCAATAATCCTGTATATTTGTAATGGATTAGGTCTCCATTCACTTAAAATGTCAATGCACAGATATAAGTACACTTCTCTGAAAACAACAAGTGGACCTTTTTTTTTTTAAAAAAAAAATAACGGGAAATTGTCTTTTTAAATTACAACAACAGATCAATTGGGAGAAATGGGAACAAACAAGAAAATGCATTATTACTGAAAATGTACCAAATATTTACAGGGTGTATTTTACATTTTGCTACTCTTCAAGTTAAAAAAGATTTATAAAAACAATTTATGCAATTACACATGTTTGTGTTCATTGGTGGACCACCAAAATACACTGTTCATTTAAGGGGAACATACTTCTTTGACATCATAAAAATTATTGGATCCTTCGGACATCTTATCACTACCAGCATAAATTGTTAGTGCTAATGGAGTACTGGAATCCAGGTGTAAATATTCATGCTTTTAAATATCACAGTTTCATTTAGCCTGTCGCACCTGCTCACACTAAAATGGAATATTTGTTTGTGGCAGTTTGAAATAATTAATTGTTGTTTTTGGCTTTAAATAAAATTTATCTCCCAGTACAAATGGTGCGAAATCTGAAAAATAATTCCAGTAGGGTGGAAACAATATAGGTGTAAAAGGAGCGTTGTATTCCTTCTGTATGTATCCATGTCCTTTCATTGCTAACATATGCCTTTTATATTCTTTCTTATTTGATTTTTCGTTTTGGAAATCGATATGTTTAATTGATTTCTTTAATTTGTCTTGCATCGTCAGCCATGTTTCCAGTGTTTTCTTCCATGGTTGGAGGAATTTAGGTCTTTGAACTGAAAAAGAAGAAGTAGTTATTCAAGGTATATTGTAAAGTATTGTAACAATCTTTTTACCTACAATAACCTCACATATGCTTGATTTATGTTGGCCTAAATGACATAAATATATTCATTTCTTTTCTATTTGTTGAGATACCGACAATTGTGACAGTATTCCAAGACGTTTATGGTAACCATAAAATTATCGATCGAGATCGAGAGAGAATTTAAAAATCAGAAGTAAAGCAACTACGTTATTATTCAGCAATTATGTAGTGTTTACGCACACTTTATACTGTATATTTATTTCAACCCATTTTATCCAATTAAACTACTCATTATACTCACCATTTATATTTATGTCATTCTCGCACTGACCGAATATCGAAATCCGCTCGGTTGATGTCGTTCCAGTATTTGTTAGTAATGCTTATTGGTATTTAAAGCGTTATATGCTGCAATAGCAAAGCATTTCTTCCACAAGCAATTCTCAGAATGTTAGCAATGCATGGCACGCTCAGAATATTATAGTTCAAAATATTGTCAATGTTATAATTAGTATAATTCAAAATGTTAGCAATGCATAACATACTCAAATTATTATTGTGATCACTCCGATCCATCCCCAGTTATTGTAATTCCAGAGCTTAATTTCAGAGAAAATGAGACAATATGGATAGGTAAGTAGTAATTTACGTATATAATGCAACATAGCATAAAGTTTTCCGATGCAGATGCTTTTGAGTGTTGAAAACAGCCGGATTAGCGCAGAGCAAGAGTTTCATGGTCGCCAGTCCGTGGTCAGGAATTCAGTCATTATTCCATCTTCCTTAACGCGGAGAATACTCAATACTCAGTTCCAATGGCAGAACACGTGAGCTTGTTAAATCGTGTTATATGGTTAACTAAAATTTTAAGCAAAATAAATTATAATAAAATTATAATAATTAATTCATTCTGGTCTGATGAACCGATTGCTCACCAACACATATAAATGCTGCAGCTGTCCACGTTGCATTATCCTGGCACAGAATTCCCGCTGGACCGGTTGGAATGAGGCCTTCATCGCAAGTATAGGTCCTGAATTCACCTATCAGGGACTCACCAGGACTAACAACTGCGTTCTTAACCAAAGGTGGAATACCACAACCTGCAAATAAATATGTTTTTGAAGGCTTTTATTGATGAATTTTCTTCTGTCAAAAAGGAGAACAGGCGTATCGTCAATTAAATAGCTTAGTTCTGGCATGGTGTATTAATTTCTTATATATCTATCTATATTTCTATCTATCGATCTACATATCTATCTATCGATCTACCTACCTACCTATCTACCTATCTATCTATCTATCTATCTATCTATCTATCTATCTATCTATCTATCTATCTATCTATCTATCTATCTATCTATCTATCTATCTATCTATTATCCATCCATCCATCCATAAATGCTAACACACACAATATGTATGTATGTATGTATCTTTATATATATATATATATATATATATATATATATATATATATATATATATATATATATATATATATATATATATGATCCTAATAGAAATGCAATTAAGCTTAAGTTTAGTAGAAACACATTGTTGGCATATTTTATAGATTCAGGTGCAAGTTAAATGATTTTTCTATTGTTTTGAAGTACATATTTGGACATGTTAGAAAACTAAAAAATGTGAATGTCTAGACATATCATGTAATTATCATCCATCATTGCTCTGACACAGGTGTATCGAGATTTATAAAGTATTAAAGTATAACGAACTGTCGGGATTAATATTAAATTGTTTTTTATGCTTCTGCATTTTCAGCCATGTTTATCAAGAATAAAATGTTTATCAAGTGATTACAAAGAGAAGCCACTTTTGAGTTGAAAGATTAGGGCCAAATTAAAACACCGTATGAACAGAATTTAAAATTGAAACAGAATCTTTCTTTATTGTTTCAATGCATATTGCTAGAAGCTTTGTGAAAAATACCATCGTGTTTTATAAATTGGAGCCGTTTCTCTATTTTATTAATTTTGTTGTCCTTTGTATTTGTTATGAATTTGCAAAATACATTACATCTAGGTTTGTATAGGTTCTAAGTAAGACACAACTGTCACATTTTAAAAATATAGGATTTTAATGAATGGATGGGCGTAATATAAATATTTAACATTATTTAAAAACATTTTGTTAACTATTTTTCTTTTATGTTAAAGCGTAATTTAATTTGACAAGGACTTAACTATAAATTCTTTACACTATGAATGGAAGAAGTACCTATCGTGTATCAGCTTAAAATAAGGAAAGACAATATGCAATTTTCTAGCACATATAAAGTTAGTGCAAATGCGCTTTTTAACATTTAAAATTTAAATACGTTCATCAATTGTTATATTAGGTAAAACAAGAGAGCATTTTGAGACAGTTAAAGCCATTTAGTCGTATGTTAGCTCATTAGGAAATTAGGATTGGAATTTGGTATATAATGAATATCTATTGATTGCATGAACACAGATTCGAAAGTTTGTTAGAACAGTGTTGGGAAATGATTGCTTGATAATGGGATTAAATTGATTGTGAGAACATTGGTTTTGACTGATTGTTCAAACCTTACTTTCAATTTGATTGTTAGAACACTGTTGTATAGTGATTGCTAAAACATCGTCTCGTAAGTTTGCAACAATTTGTTTTGACATCGATTTGTATAAGTCAGTATTGCATGTTTAAACGTCTATCGAATGCTTAACATTAATTACACTTGAAAGAACAGAAGGAAACCAAAATAAATTACTAATTAAAATATAAAAGTTAGAAACCATAAGTCACATGTCACTCCAACGTTGCCTTTCTTTGGCACTATCTATTAGGAGCATCAATAGATATTCAGAAGAGTAGATACGTTGTTTTTCTAAGGTAAGCGATTAAATAAATCAAAATCTGTTTGCTCGCTACTCCACCTCCAGACAAAGTCAGTATTGATTCACAAGAAAAGATAGATTGCAAATAACAGATTACTTCGGCAGTATGCGTGAATACAATTGTCAGAAATGTCAAACTCGATACTCTAGGGTCGTCTCCTAAACCTTTACAAAATAGACTGATAAAAAAGGTGTAAATGAGGCATTAATCATGTACAATTATGAATTGCTTAAAGCATTTTTGTACACATCTGATACACGTATTTGCATAAAAATTAATAAATGATTATCATTAAGGCCATAAAGATAGCCTCTTTCACAGTTATAACACATCTTAAATATTTACCTCTACTAATTGACAAATAATACACAATTCCTAATGTATTCTATGTGATGATGAAATTTACATAACAGTTGCTATCAAAATATTATCCAAAAACCCCAGTACCTTGAAAACGGTTTTATTTAATCACCGAGTAAATATGTACTATATTTTTAAAATATATGAATATGTCCATTAAATTTAGTAAATTACTGCACATCCTAATATATCACAACGTATCCAATCACATACCTCCTAAATAAAGTACAATTCAGAAAGTTTCTGACATCGCTCCATCTCGACTCCTGACAAAACAGAGATTTAAGTACTATCAACAGTATTAAACTCAAGCTAATTTCGCGTATCTGCGTGAGAAAAAATTGTTGACAACTGAGTAGAAATTTTGGCGTAAAGAAAATTGATAAAAAGCAGAAAATATAAAACGTTGTGCCAAATGTGTCAAAACCATATGTGCCAACATCTAAATTATTAAAACAAATGTCAAATCTTTCAAACAATAGTAAACGAGATTAACAGTTGGCCATGGAAAACCTCGAAGTCATTCTAGTTATCCTCTTCAAGACAGGGATACGATCTGAATAAACATCTGGAACTGCTGATTCGAATCGCGGTAGTTATTCACCCTCAAGAAGTATTTTTAACCCTAAATTTCATAACACGGCTAGGAAGTTTAAGAGGAAATGTTTTTTGATAGCATGATAACCTACTCTCATTACATAGTTTATATATATATATATATATATATATATATATATATATATATATATATATATATATATATATATATATATATATATATATATATATATATAAGTTTTTAGATCATAACGAAACACTCGGATTTGCATTATAAGAGATGACTTCAAAGAATTCAAAGCAGCAGTAATGCCGCAATAATTAAGAGAGAGATTTTATAATTTGTTTAAATGATAATGTAGCCTCATTTAATTTCAGTAACTTCTCGCAGTATTGTTAACAAAATAACACCTTTCTACATTTGTATTACCTATTTGCGTTACTTAAGCGAAACAAAAAATGATAACTTCGTTACTATGCCAATCCAATCCCAGACAAAAGTCAGATAGAGGCGAAAGGGCACATGGCAAGGATAGAGGAAACGGCCCCATTTGTGAGAAAAATAGAAGCAAGGACGGTATACGTATTTATCTCAGGCCTCCAATTTGGAAGTAAATAACCATGAAATAATTAGAAAACTGGCATCTAAATTCAATACAAAGATCAAATCACACAATATGGCGACAATATGGGGATTCAATCCTATTAAATCTGGCTTGCGGATAATAATCATATTAAAGGAAGACGCTTGCAAAGTCCCGGCATACTTCTACGTGATAGGCTTCCTCCTCAAAAGCTGGTGTAGAAGATATGAGAGCACCAGAACATGCTCTAGGTGTAAACAAACAGGACATCTCGTAAGAGACTGTCCCAATCAGCCACTAGTAAGATCATACGCAAGTGTGATCAATACATAAAATGAGAATTTAAGTGAGGAGGAACAAAATGAGATCCTGGAAGGCAGCAGGAAGATATGCCAGCAGGCAAAGGAAGAAATAGAAAGACAGAAAATAGGACAAGCAGAAAGAGAAAACCGGAGAAGAAATAACAGGGAACAGATAGATGGAATAACATCAAGAGATTATGAAGAAACCAAAATCCAAGAGACAGAATAGCCCCAAGCTGAAGAAACAATAACATACAAGGTGGAGAAAGAAAAATGGGAGAAATACCTAAGTCCAATTAAATCAAGACAAACTAGAAACCAAGTGAGATGGCTTCTGAAAAAAGAACATATTTTATGCCTTATCTGAAGATGACAAGGACGAGAGAATAGCAGACAAACAAGGAAATGCAAAAGATACAATGGTTGATCAAATAGGCATCCAACCTACAACATCGATTCCTATTAGACCGAATAGGAAACAAAAAAATGTTGAACTCACTCTCCATTTCAACGGGAAGCGAGAGCGTGACAATAGGAGAGGAAACGGGATTGAAGAGGGAGAAAAAGAAAAAAAAGGAAAGGGGAAAAAGGGAGGAAACAGAAACAGAAGACAGTGAAAGTGGAGAACTGAATATAGAAACAGACACGGAAATGGACATAGAGGAACTGGTTTCGGAAAATGGAAACACAGAAAATGACACCCATGGGACAGGAGAGAAAGAAATCATTAAACAAGTATAAGAAACCAAAAACATAGAAGAATCGGAGATGGGCGACCCATCCCCAGTTGACATTGAGGGAAAAGTATCCCTTCTACAAATAATTAATCATAACTAGGGAATTAACCAAATCAATAAGTTACAAACAAATTTGAAATAATCTAAATTGGAAGATGCGGCACTGGGAGATAACCAAATATGGAAGGAACAAACTTCCCCATAGCCTCAGTGAACACAAACGGAACAAATAAAGAAAAAAAAATTAGAAATTTGTAAACTAAATTAATATGATATAATCTTCAAACAGGAGACACATAATGGGCTAACAAGGGATATAATGCAACAAATTGAAGAGAAATTAAACGCAATAATTTTAGTAGCAATTATAGAGATAATGGTATAAAATATGGGGTAGAAATCATAATAAGAAACAAAAAGGGGTTACGTGGGAACGAAAGGAAGAGGGGACTCTTTTAGTGGGAGATTACTACACATTGAAGTTAATAAAATACAGGTAATCAATGTATACTATCCAGCCAACAACTACAGGAAACAAGAGTTTATAGGTAACATTGACAAATATTTAAGTAAAAACTCAATGGAAGATTTAGTAATAGGAGAGGATTTTTAACTGGGTGGGAGATGGAATAGACAGATTGGAAACTAGCACCAAATGACTTAAGATTTAAGGAGGGAATGACCCAATTAATTAATAAACACAAATTAAGGGACATATATAGATTATTAAATATTTTAAAGACAGAATACACGTACGAATACAAGATCGGGAAGGCTAGCAGATTGGAAAAAAAAATTACGGGACAAATTTTAACAAGGGCATCTACATAGAAGCGGGAATAACGGGGATTAAAATTGCAGACAATAAGCTAATTGAAGTAACAATAAGAACCAAAACTAGAACAAGGTGGGGTTGGGAGGGAACGTGGAAACTTAATAACAAAAACCTAGAAGATGCAAAGAAGAAATAAGGGAACTAAATAGCTGATTTTGTGGAGGGGGGAAACAAACCTCATGAAAAGAAAAATAGATGGGATATAAGAAAGGAATGGGACTAGCTAAAAAAGGAATTTAAAAGGAAAGCCATAAAATTTGCAAATATAATAAGAGAAAAAAGAATTAGACGAACTAGGAAGACACTTAAAAATAAACAGAACAAGGTAACGGAAAATGGAATAAAGGAGAAAATAAATAAGATAAACAATGATATAAACAAAAAATGGGAAATGTGAGCAGGAAAATTTTCGGGGATCTATACGAGGGCGCAATACATATAAAAGAGAAGAATAAAATAAGGGGAGGGGCGAAAAATTAATTTAAAAATTGTTAGATGGGAAATTAAAATACTAAATAAGAAAGAGGAAATAATTAATAGAATAAAGACATATAAATACTTATATACTACTCAAACAATTGATCCAATAAAAATAGAAAGTTATGTAGAGAATGTTCAATGTGATAGAATCTCATCAGTACATAAAGAATTATGTGATGGATTCATCACCGTAGAAGAAATAGGGAACACAATAGCAAAACTAGCAACAAGAAAATCACCGGGAAGAGATGGACTCTCGGCGGAATTTTGTAAAAAATTTCTAACGAGAGTTAACGCCGATCTTAGAAAACCTATAAACCAATATATTTCTCAAAAATGACACAATGACGAAATCAACGAGGGAAGGGGTAATCACCATAATATATAAGGGGAAGTGAGAGAAGGGAAGACCTAAAAATCTGGAGGACTATCTCCCTCCTAAACGCAGACTACAAAATATTAAGTAGTATATTAGCAAATAAAATTTAACAGGGCATGGATAAGATAATAAATATAAACCAGACTTGTGGAGCCAAAGGCAGGAACATACAGGACAACATACAACAGTATAATAACTGTAATAGAATATATACAGAGCTCGGAACATAAAAGGCGCTATGGTACTAATTTATCAAGAAAAAAGCCTTTGATGTAATTGAACATAACTACATACAACAGGTACTAATAAAATTTGGCTTTGGAGAAAACTTCAGGAAATGGATTGAAATTTTGTACAGAGAAATTAAGGCAAGAGTACAGATAAATGGAGCAATCTCGGACGAATTTGGAATTCATAGGTCAGTGAAGACTGCCCACTGTCCATGCTATCATACGTAATAGCGATATAAATCTTAAGCATAAGGATAAGAGTTAACCCAAAAATTGAAGGAATTAAGATTCCAAATCTTCAACATGAATTTAAGATGCTCCAGCATGCAGATGATTGCACTAACTTTATAAAAGACCAAAATTTCCTTAAACACCTAGAAAAGGACTATGAATCATTTGGGTGGAACGACGAAGACGAAAACCAGAAACATGTAGGGAAAATTATAAAAATAATATGGAAATCTGGGCACAAACGTCACTATCTATAATGGAGCTGGCCCAAGTGGCTAAAGCATACCATTACTCGAACTTGAACTGTATAATAAAATCCATAGACCTTGGAAACAAAAAGCTAGTGAAAATTGACAACCAGATAATTAAATACATATGGAACCATAAAATACAATACATCGAAAAATCAACCCTTTATAGAGTGAACAAAAGAGGAGGGCTAGCGCTGCTAACCCAACTCTAATGGAACAATACAACATAATTATTCGGTTTAAGGACTTAAATGCAAAACCAGAGACTCCGGGGAAAGCTCTATATATTTACTGGTTTGGGTTCATTGTCAGGAACAGGGATATATATATATATATATATATATATATATATATATATATATATATATATATATATATATATATATATATATATATATATATATATATATATATATATATATATATATATATATATAAAACTCTTTAGCTAAAAATCGTTTAGCTCTAAGGAAATTTAACTACATTAGAAACTTGTATAAATTTAAAGATAACAAAGAAATATGGGAAAATGAAAATAAAAATACATACAACTAACTGGCTTAGAGAAAATGCAACAAAAAATGTAAAGAGCCAAGTAGAAAATGACAACTGTGTGGTCGACTGTGGGAGGGTATGGACAAATTGGACAAATATCAAGTCTTTTAAAAACAAAGCATGATATTCAAGTATTTACACAATGTATGGTTGAAAGGGAATGTCGCCAAAAGAAGACACATGGTACAAACCATACCAACATGCCTCTTGTGTAAAATAATAAGTTACACGAAGATACACGTAATCACAGAATGTGAAAAGAATAGGGAAGCAAGAAATAAAATAATTTTTACAGATACGAAATAAGCAAACGTTCAACAACAAAATGTTACTGTACTTAGATGTTAAAGTAGATAACAAAACAATAAAGGAAATAATTAGCTACACAGTGGGAACCATGACAGCATGTGGCCAAAAAATATTGTTAAAATTTAGGGTGGGGGGGGTTTTAGAAATATTTTCTCTTCTTATTTTCCTTCCTTTTAACCACCTGAATTTTTTCTCTATTATAGCAATGGACAGGGAAGTACACATGGATGAAGTATGGGACGTAGACATCGCAGGGCTAAGCCATAAGGCACTACGCGAAGTGGACAGGCCTGTGAGAGAGCCTCAGAAAAACCCATGTGTAGTACATGGACAAACAGAACATAATGGAGAAGATAACAATACAAGTCCCTTCTTAACACCCGCCTCTTTATCTTTCTTTTTGATCTTCCTCAATTTAAACAAAAATGTTTGGATCTTGTTATATAATATGTAAATCGAGTGGCATTTAAATGTAGGGAGGAACAGAAAATAAAGCTTTTCCCTACATCATGCAAAATCTCAGTGTTTGTTTGCAAAGGTCACATATGGAAACTATGTAAAGGAATCCGAGAAAATAATTGAAACTTTATCGGAGTAATACCCCTTTAGAAACACTAGGGAACAAGAAATACCCCATTAAATTTAAAATAATAAAAAAATTGATTCTAAATTCTATTTTTAAAATATTACATTACAACACACCTTTGGGGGAAACAAAAACACATAAAATACTTTCAATTTCCTTTTTACTAAGTGGAGGGAGCATCTATCTGGTGCCTCACCCCAGTAAAATATCCGTAGTTTGCAGTATACAAGGTAAATTATGAAAAATAAAAATAAAAACACATTGAACGTTTAAGATACATAAAGTGTGATGTGACGTGATTATGATTTTTAATGTAGCTTTAACAATTTTTCAGTCATATCGCTACGATGTCTGCAGTGTGGCAGTTTATAGTGATGTCTAGCACTGGAGCATCATGCCGCAGACATGTAGCATGATGTCCCACCCAGTCACATTATCCTGACACCAGGCCGACCAGTCCCAACACTAACCTCATAATGCTGAGCGCCAAGCGAGGAAGCTGTTAGTACCATTTTTGTAAGTCTTTAGTATGACTCGACCGCGGATCGAACCCACGACCTTCCGCATCCGAGGCGGACGCTCTAACCACTAGGCAACCGGAGCGGTCTAGATACATCAAGAAATCATCTTTTGTAAGAATATGATTAAATTAATGCAGATGGTGCGACAATAAAAAAAATCACGCAAGTGTTGTTTTTAAATCAGTTTTAAATTACCAACTTGAAAGCTTTTCCTTGATCATAACTTTTCACCTGCAATATTTAGGAGAATTTCCGATACAAATTTATCGTATGTTCCCCCAATGATTGCTTTATCAAGCAAATTTTTAAAGCTACTGAGGATACTGAAATTTTCCTTGCTTGATGAAATGAACTAAATCAGTGTAATATATTATGCAGTCTTATAAATTGTTGAATGAAAGGACAAGACAAGGTAGGGAAAGTAAGCAGTTTGATCGAAGATTTGTGTTTGGGGAAAGACGTGTAAGAAATATGAGTAAATATATCTTGCGAGTGAAAGGTCTCTATAAAAAGGACATTTTAACAGCGATCTGATCAAATTAGCATTTAAGAAGACAAATGGAATTTTTAACAGCTGTTTCTACACTTCTGATTTAAGAAAGCCACGATTAAGTCTCTGAAAATGATTTCAATATGCTTCAGGTTTTCCGGTGCAAATCTTACACTGATCTTACACTTGTATCCTTACTAAGTGAAAAGACGATCGCTGATAGAGTTATTGGTACCGTACCAACCTATTGCAAACCAGTTTAATATTTTTAGGATACTTGATTACTCACCGATACAGCTAAACATGGGCGGGGACCATGTCCCATCAGTCTGACACACAATTTTCGTTGAACCACTTGGTACGAGTCCTTTGGCACACTGGTAGAGCCGGAATGATCCAACCAGGTTGGATCCGGGAAGAATTACAGCGTTATCGACAGGTGGCTGAGGACCACAGACTGTAAAAGGAGAAAATGTCTTCATGTTAGCGTTGAACGTCCTTTCAATATTTTTTTAAAATGTCATACTGATTATCCAAACTGTGTCTTTCACTCTGTTACAGATTAGGTTTATGTTTGATCCGCATACTAATATGGAAAATCTAGCAGTATATGAAGCGCATCTTAAACATGTGAAAATTGCGTAGTATTGAATCGTTTGAGGAGGTTTTATTGGTGTTTAACGGAGAACTTTTAGCAAATTTATATTTAGTTGCACCTACAATAGTTACTTAAAATTGCCTTTTCCCCGCTCTTCTTGGTGCATGACAGGCAAGAGTAGCCGAGTAATAGTTTCAGGTACCAAGGAGTCATGAAATATCAATACTCTTTTATAAATGGTAATGCAAAAGCCAGCATTAAGGACCTCATACTTGTAGTAAAATAATGAGGTGATCAAAACCAATTTTCCATCCTACAACAGTTATTTCTTTAATTTGCTTTGTTGTTTTAACAGACTTTACTTTAAATTTGAAATAGACCGACCATTTTGTGATAAAATCTTTAAGGTTTTACAGAATGATTTTGAAGCCAAACTATAACAAGAACTTTCAGTTCAACAGGAATGCTAGCTAATATGAACAGACAAAAATGGCAAAAACCAAAATCAATATAAAACCTATAAAATCCATTTATTAAATGAGATTTTTTTTTACATAGTATATGATTAATAGTAAAATTATGTTATAAATACCATCGCAGACGAAAGTCGGAGCACTCCAGGTTGCATCCAGGAGACATGTGATCTCTGTGTTGCCTTTAGCAAAATATCCCTCTACACATGTGTACATTCGGGTACTTCCGACCAGATTCTCACCAGGATTAATGACAGCATTTTCCACCAAAGGTGGCTTTGGACAAGCTATTACGTGTGAAAAATCACTTAAAGTACTGTTGACCAAGATTTGATGGACGAAATGTTTAAAACTGCTTATAGCGGTATTTGCATTAAATTAATATTTTCAAACAATCAACGTTACGGATGCAAAAATCAAATATAATCATAGTATAGTGGATGGAAAATTAGCATGGAAGAGCAGGCTATAACCATGACCTTGGCAGTTACTTCAAAATAAACATACAAAACCTGCTTGAAGCGATATAATGCATTGCTACTCAGTAATATACAGTATGATTAATTGTTGAAAATGTTCAGAGTATTTATGACTGTATCTTACCTATGCAGAAGAATGTTGGGACAGACCATGTAGCGTCTTTCTGACACATAATTTCTGAATATGCACATGTTTGTTTGAGATCAAATATTCTATTTTTGCATATGTTTGTATGTTATGGGTTGGTGGTCTAGATTAAAAATTAAAGAATCTTGAAATAAATCAGAAAATATTAATTTGTCATATTGTTTTTAAACTGTAAAATCAATTACTAACGATCACACATGAATTCTATCGGGCTCCAGTGAGCGTCTGGTTGGCAAATTAGGCTTGTTTTTCCTTTGGCCAGGAAACCATCTCGGCAGGTGTAGGTTCGGAGGCTACCTATCAGGTTGGAGCCAACGTCAACAAGTGCGTTCGGTACAATGGGTGGATCATCGCAAGCTACAAATTTGAAATGAGATGGTTTGAGATCTTTCTGTAATGGATAAGTTCTTTCTTTACAAGAAACCTCTCTCTCTCTCTCTCTCTCTCTCTCTCTCTCTCTCTCTCTCTCTCTCTCTCTGTTTTAAAGCTTAATGCCATTTTTCAGCACACAATAGGCTATACATGGAGGCCACTATTAATGGTGGAGGAAGAAACCGGGAAATCAGTGAAAAAATCCACCGACCCACGAAAAGCACATGGCAAGCTTTCTCACATATCCACATTTGCCGAATCTTGGACTAGAACCAACGCAGAGTCGAGATGGCAGTGATCCGTAACGGAGAGCGCTTTAGACCACTTGGCCAATCGAGGCCCCATTCAAATTTGTGGAGTATTTTGATTAATTTTGAACATTCATATTATTTCATTTATTACTTTAAATATAACTGTTCTCGTCACCTCTAGGTGGAATTAACATATCATTTTGTTTGCTTTAGGACCAACAAAAGCTGACCTTTAAGGAGAATTTTTTATCTTAAAATACCAAAAATATGAACTGTTTCAGTTTCAAAGGGGCGAGAACATAGTTTAAAAGTCACAAGAATATGATAAACATTTTGCAAATTTCAAAAAATATAAACTGGTTTATAAATAACAGAATTGTTTAAATGTTGTATAGATGTCGTTTGTTGGTTTTGGTTCTGATTCACACGGCTTAAAAACAATATGTTCAATTTTTCTATGAACAGACTCCATGTGGAAATCGGCCAGTTCTGATCAACACGCATCGTGCATCTTACGTCGACAAGCCGGTATCGTAATATCTACACGTGTATAGTATTATTATGTGGCTGAAATGGTAGTTGTGATTAGTTAACCTGGAATGTCTAAATCACATAAAAACAATTCATGCATTTGTTCCGTTCTAGACACATTAAGGTAGAGTAAAACGTTTGACACACACACACACACACACACACACACACACACACACACACACATATATATATATATATATATATATATATATATATATATATATATATATATATATATATATATTACCTTTTTTGTCATACGATGGATGGTATCCTTACGTTTTCGTAAGGTTGTAGAAATTATAATTACTTGAAAATTGCTTAAAATTACTTGAAACTTTTTCCTGAAAATATATTTGAATTCCTGATTGAAGCTGTACAAATGATTTAAATAGCCCCATAGTCAATAAATATTATATATAATTCAAAAATACAAAGGCAGACAAGTAGTGACCAGTTCGCATTTACCAATGCACACAAATTCCGCTGTTGACCATAAGGCGTTCTTTTGGCATAGGATATCTCTGGATCCCGCAGCTACGTACCCATCCACGCAATCATACGTCCTCAATGTGTCGATCAGGTGAGAGCCAGGGCGGATCAAAGCGTTAGTAACAAGTGGCGTGTCCCCACATACTGGAATGTAAACTCTTACATGCTAATCAGACTAAAACATCCAGCGTATAAGTCTATGGCTTTTTCTGCAATATAATAACTTCAGACAAACAGATAGATATTTAGAAAGATAAATCAAGCGTCTTAACGTAATTGTTAAAGAAGATATGTTCTTTCTTATGTAAGACTTCCTACCCAAAGTAAAATGAAACTACAGCACTCCAGTAAAGAATGATACTACTCTGATGTGAACGTCGTTGTTAGGTTCAAATATTTAAAGACGAAATACCTTTGGCAGAAAAAAGATTTATAAAAACATTAGCTGGATTTTACACCAATTGTCCGTTTCTGCATCCTCTACCAATGTTTATTAAGATTACATACCAATACAGGAGAACTTGGGCGATGACCAAGCCGCATCAGCTAAGCACTCGACTACAGTTGGTCCTGAGGCCAGGTAGCCTTTTTCACAAATGTACTGCCTCCAGCTCCCAATTAAATAAGAACCGGGTTCAACAACGGCGTTTTGTACAAGCGGTGGTTCAGGGCAGGCTGAAGATAGGAAAGAAGATACTTAGGTCACTCGCATCTACAAAATATCTAAACAAAATTAGGTAGTGATGGTTTAAGGTAAGTTACCCAATTATACAGACACCGCGTTCATATTGGCTTAACATCTCAGCAACGCCGGACACATACATGCGAGATTTAAAATTTGCTAGATAGACGCCAAAATAAAGATTTTCTTATGTTACATATAACGAAATTCAACTGTTTGCAGTAAAACCCGAGTGATAAAAAAGCAAAATTTGACAAATAATACCATCACAAACAAACTCTACTGGGCTCCAGTGTGCGTCAGCTTGGCATACTATATTAGTTTTTCCTTTTGTCCGGTAGCCATCCATGCAAGTGTAGGTTCTGATGCTTCCTATTAGATTGGGACCAGCATCGACCATTGCATTTTTCACGATGAGTGGATCCTCGCATGCTGTAAATTTAACAATCTGAGATGAATGGTGTTACAGTTGACAATGTACTATTACTGAGAATATTCTGGAATCGAAATTTTAATTGATACTTTTTTGGTGTATTTTATGCAACAATAACGTCAAGTGTTAGATTGATTAAAAAATTTAGAAACGGTTGTCAAGTCTTTACATGCCTTTTAATCCGCGTGACTACAATTATATCACGCAGACTGTAATATGCTAATATAAAAACACAAAATGTTTCGCATGGCTTTCTTTTTCTAATCAACTTTTGTCCACCTGATGAATAATATCCATAGAAATTAACTATGCTTTTTATGTAGATTAATGTTACCAATCTGCTTAATATGATAAACAGGTACGTGGATTGATAAGATCTACAGGAAAAAATTATTTCGACTTTTGGGCAATAAAATATGAAGGACACAATTTGTTCAAATTAAGACATGTGTTCACATTTATGGAGAACATGTTCAATCACTTACATATACACATAAAATCAGGCTTTGACCACATGGCGTCCTTCAGGCACAGAATATCTGTGGGTCCAGCCGCCGTGTACCCTTCCACACAATCATACGTCCTCACAGTTCCGATCAGGTTTAAGCCAGGGCGAATCATGGCATTAGGAACCAGCGGTGTATCCCCACAAACTGACAGTTATTTGAATACCATTAAATTCATTAGAATGTAATGTATGTGCATATCTTGAACAAAATCAAATCTCTGTATATATCAACTCATAAAAAGATAAGTACATCGATAGAGTCACAGTTTGGAGAAACCAACATATGTTTGTCCTTTAAGCACTCTCTAAAAACGTTGAAACATGACAATAAGACTTTTGTTGTTGTTGTTATTATTGTTGTTGTTGTTGTAGGGTTTAACGCCATTTTTCAGCACAATATAGGCTATACATGGCGAGAGGTATTAATGGTGGAGGAGTTTTGTAATATTCTGGTTGCATAGGCATTTTTGAAATGTATTTTCAAAACAAAAAACGATTCTCTTTGATGTTATGCGATAAAGTAATATTTTCGACATAATGCCTAAATTTTCAACGGTTTCTTTTCCACTATAGCAGAAGAATGTAATTAGAAATAAAGAAACTTACCGATGCAAGAAAACTGTGGCAGTGTCCAACCGCCATCAGGAGAACATTCTATTGCTATTTAACCAATACTATTACAGTTTTAAAATAGTATAAGAATGTGTGATTTATGCAGCATAAAACCAGCTTATAGAACGGAAGTTAAACAGTTTGTATTCGAATAGGTTGATACAGATATGTTAAACATGTTAACGTTATTTACTTAGATGGTAGTCATACAGGAAGTAAACAGGATTTTACGACCTAAGATCGTTGTCGAAATGTTATAAGTTTAAAAGATGCCAGCACAAATAGTGAATTGCTTTTTGGTGTACCCAAAAATATCATCTTATCGTAATTTTTCATAATACCTCGAACTTAAAGGTGAATAAAAGATGTAGTTGACGTACCGTCACATATAAATTCAGGTGGGCTCCAGTGTGCATCTGGCTGACAGATAATGCTCGTCTTACCCTTAGCCAAGAATCCATCCTTGCAAGTGTAGGTTCTTACACTTCCAATTAGGTTGGAACCAAGGTCAAACACAGAATTGGGAACCAGTGGCGGATCAATACAAGCTACAAAAATAATGACGATCAAAGAATATCCAGATATATTTTGAAATTGACTCTGCTTTAATTGTAGGGAACCATGTCCAGAGAAATTACCGATCAACTATTCTGAAACGTGAGAAAGAAGTGATATTCAGCATTGCTTAATCATATGATAAAGTGGTGAGGTTCTGATTAAAGTAAGTCAGGCGACGAAGCCTTTTTCGCAGATTATAGCCCGGCTCAAGCAGCGCGTGCTGCACTAACGGCGGGTCTAGACAAGCTGTGAATAAACAGAAAACAAAATAAAACAAAGTTTAAAATAATCATATGTTTGATCAGATTTCTTGACAATAACATTACCCATAACATAGAAGCCATAAACAATTTTTAAATATTGTAGTTGTCTGCGTACATAATTCTTCAAAATTAAATGAATTCATCCAAATGGAGATGATATCGATTCATCAAAATTACAAATCCACAGGATTGTGGCTATTCTCTTTCCATGTGCAAATGTGGGAAACGCACATGAACCAACACCGAATGATGTTTCAAAACGCAATTTTCTTTTAATTTGATGGATAATAACGAAGTTTAAGTGGGTCCTTTTGGTCAAAGAAATCTTAGCTTTGAAATTGTGCAAAATGTGATACATACCAATGCACTGAATAGACGTGATTGACCATAGTCCATCCTCTTGACAAATAATTTCTGTTGGTCCAGTTGCAAGGAAGCCATTATCACATTGGTACACTCTGACTGAACCAATAAAATGGTCCCCTTTGGTTATGACAGCGTTGGGAACCACAGGAGTTTCTCCACAAACTGAAAATGGCATCAAACATTGTTAGGTTCTTTAATGTAATTCGCTCTTGTGTCATAATAGCCTCTTAGCAGCTAGAAATTATCATAATAAATATAATATTCAAGTTAAAGAAAAAGATAGAATTTCTTTAGACCTATCCAAGGTTCTTTAATAGCATTGTTTGTTCACTTCCGATTTGTCCTTGCCTTGCGAAGCCTTCCTTCTGCTGTAATACATATTATGTTTGCTGCCTAGATATTTTTATATATGCAGATCTTTCAACTATGATCATTTTAATTTTCTTTTCTAATCATACACTGAGAATAAGTCCTTCCCCTCCCCAAACGCTGCTTCGTGAAATTTACTCTAGAATGGTTGCGTTGGACAACATCGCAGTAGAGTACGAACGTGAAAAAGAAATGTATTCATTAATTGCAACAATATTTCTGAAGGTTGACATTTTAGATAAGTTTTATTTAAAGTGTCTTATCTGTGATTTTTAAATGATTCGAAATGTAAAGTTAAGTTGATATTTTGTTACTTTCATAAACTTTCTTGTGCAAGGCGCTTTCGATTGTGCTGCAAAGTACTTTAATTTCTGAAGATTTTGAATCCAGCTGTGTTTATAAAAATGGATACAATAGCATAAAAAATAAACAAATCTCAGTACCATCGCATATGAACTCTGGTGGGCTCCATGTGGCGTCTGCCTGACACACAATGCTAGTTTTACCCTTGGCCAGGAAGCCTTTCACACATTGATAGCTCCGGAGAGCTCCAATCAGATTAGAACCCACATCAACTACAGCGTTAGGAACATCAGGCGGATCCAGACATGCTGGATAAATACAAGATAAAAAACACAGTAAAATAAACGCTTTCCATTATGTAAGATATAAATGTAATTTCAATCGCAATAACTATTCCATAATTAGTATTTTAGCTATATCAGGCGTTTGTCTTCATTTCAGAATTTATTTTTAAATTCGTCTTTTACACGAATGTCATATATTGCCTATTTCTTTTGTTCTTTTGTAAATCTATTTTAATATGAGTTTTGTTGAAGCATGAGAGTGAGTATCAGGGTAATTGTTGAAGAGTGGTAGTATCAGGGCAATTGTTGAATAGTGGTAGCATCAGGGCAATTGTTGAAGAGTGGTAGTATCGGGGAAATTGTTCAAGAGTGGTAGTATCAGGGCAATTGTGGAAGAGTGGTAGTATCAGGGAAAATGTTGAAGAGTGGTTGTATCAGGGCAATTGTTGAAGAGTGGTAGTATCAGGGCAATTGTTGAAGAGTGGTAGTATCAAGGCAATTGTTGAAGAGTGGTAGTATCAGGGCAAATGTAGAAGAGTGTTAGTATCGGGGCAATTTTTGAAGTGTGGTAGTATCAGGGCAATTGTAGAAGAGGGGTAGTATCAGGGCAATCGTTGAAGAGTGGTAGTATCAGGGCAATTGTTGAAGAGTGGTAGTATCAGGCAATTGTTGAAGAGTGGTAGTATCAGGGCAAATGTAGAAGAGTGTTAGTATCGGGGCAATTGTTGAAGTGTGGTAGTATCAGGGCAATTGAAGAAGAGTGGTAGTATCAGGGCAATCGATGAAGAGTGGTAGTATCGGGTCAATTGTTGAAGAGTGGTAGTATCAGGGCAATCGTTGAAGAGTGGTAGTATTAGGGCAATGGTTAAAAAGTGCTAGTATCAGGGCAACTGATGAAGAGCGGTAGTATCGCGGCAATTGTTGAATAGTGGTAGTATCAGGGCAATCGTTAAAAAGTGGTAATATCAGGGCAAATGTTGAAGAGTGGTAGTATCAGGGTAAATGTTAAAGAGTGGTAATATCAGGGAAATTGTTGAAGAGTGGTAGTATCAGGGTAATGGTTCAATTGTGGTAGTATAAGGGCAATTATTGAAGAGTGGTAGTATCGGGGTAATTGTTGAAGAGTGGTAGTATCAGGTTAATTGTTGAAGAGTGAGAGTATCAGGGTAACTGTTGAAGAGTGGAAGTATCAGGGTAATTGTTGAAGAATGGTAGTATTAGGGCATTTGTTGAAGAGTGGTGGTATCAGGGTAATTGTTGAAGAGTGTTACTATTAGGGTAATTGTTGAAGAGTGGTAGTATCAGGGTAATTGTTGAAGAGTGGTAGTATCAGGTTAATTGTTGAAGAGTGGTAGTATCAGGTTAATTGTTGAAGAGTGAGAGTATCAGGGTAATTGTAGAAGAGTGGTAGTATCAGGGTAATTGTTGAAGAGTGGTAGCGTCAAAGTAATTGTTGAAGAGTGATAGTATCAGGGTAATTGTAGAACAGTGGTAGTATCAGGGTAATTGTAGAACAGTGGTAGTATCAGGAAGTAATTGTTGAAGAGTGGTAGTATAAGGGGTGGTAATTGTTGAAGAGTGGTAGTATCAGGGGGGTAATTGTTGAAGAGTGGTAGTATCAGGGCAATTGTTCAAGAGTGGTAGTATCGGGGCAATTGTTGAAGAGTGGTAGTATAAGGGGGGGGGGAATAATTGTTGAAGAGTGGTAGTATCAGGGCTATTGTTCAAGAATGGTTGTATCAGGGTAATTGTTGAAGCGTGGTAGTATCAAGGTAATTGTTGAAGAGTGGTAGTATCAGGTTAATTGTTGAAGAGTGGTAGTATCAGGGTAATTGTTGAAGAGTGGTAGGTTGAGGGCAATTTTTGAAGAGTGGTAGTATCAGGGGGTAATAGTTGAAGAGTGGTAGTATCAGGGCAATTGTTCAAGAGTGGTAGTATCGGGGTAATTGTTCAAGAGTTGTATTATCAGAGTAATTGTTGAAGAGTGGTAGCATCAGGGCAATTATTGAAGAGTGGTAGTATCAGGGTAATTGTTGAAGAGTGGTAGTATCAGGGTAATTGTTGCGGAGTGGTAGTATCAGGGTAATTGTTGAAGAGGGGTTGTATCAGGGTAAATGTTGAAGAGTGGTAGTTTCAGGGTAAATGTTGAAGATTGGTAGGTTCAGGGCAAGAGTTGAAGAGTGGTAGTATCAGGGTAATTGTTGAAGAGTGGTAGTTTCTGGTTAAATGTTGAAGAGTGGTAGGTTCAGGGCAGTTGTTGAAGAGTTGTATGTTCAGGGCAAGTGTTGAAGAGTGGTAGTATCAGGGTAATTGTTGAAGAGTGGTAGTATCGGGGCAATTGTTGAAGAGTGGTAGTATCTGGGTAATTGTTGAAGAGTGGTAGTATCAGGGCAATTGCTGAAGAGTGGACGTATCGGGGCAATTGTTGAAGAGAGGTATTATCGGGGGGGAATTGTTGAAGAGTGGTATTATCAGTGCTATTGTTCAAGAGTGGTAGTATCAGGGTAACTCTTGAAGAGTTGTTGAATCAGGGCAATGATTGAAGAGTGGTAGTATCAGGATAATTGATGAGGAGTGGCAGTATCAGGGTAATTGTTGACGAATGGTAGTATGAGGGTAATTTTTGAAGAGTCGTAGTTTCAGGGCAATTTTTGTAGAGTGGTACTATTAGGGGGTAATTGTTGAAGAATGGTAGGTTTAGGGCAATTGTTCAAGAGTGGTAGTATCGGGGTAATTGCTGAAGAGTGGTAGCATCAGAGCAATTATTGAAGATTGATAGTATTAGGGAAATTGTTGAAGAATGGTAGTAACAGGGTAATTGTTGAAGAGTGGTAGGTTCAGGGCAACTGTTGAAGAGGGGTAATATCAGATCAATTGTTGAAGAGTGGTAGTATCAGGGTAATTGTTGAAGAGTGGTAGCGTCAAGGTAATTGTTGAAGAGTTGTAGTATCAGGGTAATTGTTGAACAGTGGTAGTATCAGGAAGTAATTGTTGAAGAGTGGTGAAATAAGGAGGTGGGGTAATTGTTGAAGAGTGGTAGTATCAGGGCAATTGTTCAAGAGTGGTAGCATCGGGGCATTTGTTGAAGAGTTGTAGGAGCAGGGGGGTAATTGTTGAAGCGTGGTAGTATCAGGGCAATTGTTGAAGAGAGGTAGTATCGGGTTAATTGTTGAAGAGTGGTAGTACTAGGGTAATTGTTCAAGAGTGGTAGGTTGAGGGCAATTGTTGAAGAAATGTCTTATCAGGGGGCAATTGTTGAAGAGTGGTATTATCAGGGTAATTGTTGAAGAATGGTAGTATCGGGTTAATTGTTGAAGAGTGGTAGTACTAGGGTAATTGTTCAAGAGTGGTAGGTTGAGGGCAATTGTTGAAGAGTTGTTTTAACAGGTTGCAATTGTTGAAGATTGGTAGTATCAGGGCAATTGTTCAAGAGTGGTAGTATCGGGGTAATTGTACAAGAGTTGTATTATCAGGGTAATTGGTGAAGAGTGGTAGCATCATGGCAATTATTGAAGAGCGGTAGTATCAGGGCAATTATTGAAGAGCTGTAGTATCGGTGCAATTGTTGAAGAGTGGTAGTAGGGGGTAGTAATTTTTGAAGAGTGGTAGTATTAGTGCAATTGTTGAAGAGTGGTAGTATCAAGGTAATTGTTGAAGAGTGGTAGTATCAGGGCAATTGTAGAAGAGTGGTAGGTTCAGGGTAATTGTTGAAGAGTTGTAGTATCAGGGCAATTGTTGAAGTGTGATAGTATTAGTGCAATTGTTGAAGAGTGGTAGTATCAAGGTAATTGTTGAAGAGTGGAAGTATCATGGTAATTGTTGAAGAGTTGTAGTATCAGGGCAATTGTTGAAGAGTGGTAGGTTCAGGGTAATTGTTGAAGTGTTGTATTATTAGGGCAATTTTTGATGAGTGGTAGAATGAGGGTAATTGTTGAAGAGTGGTAGTATCAGGGTAATTGTTGAAGAGTGGTCGAATCAGGATTATCGGTGAAGAGTGGTATTATGAGGGCAACTGTTCAAGAGTTGTAGTATCAGGGCAACTGTTGAAGAGTGGTAGTTTCGAGGCAATTTTTTAAGAGTGGTAGTGTCATGGTAATTGTTGAAGAGTGGTAGTAGCAGGGCAATTGTTAGAGAATGTTAGTATCAGGGCAATTATTGAAGAGTGCTAGTATCGCTGTGATTGTTGAAGAAATGTAGGATCAGGGCAATTATTGAAGAGTTGTAGTATCAGGGCAATTGTTGAAGAGTGGTAGTATCATGGTAATTGTTGAAGAGTGGTAGTATTAGTGCAATTGTTGAAGAGTGGTAGTATCAAGGTAATTGTTGAAGAGTGGTAGTATCATGGTAATTGTTGAAGAGTTGTAGTATCAGGGCAATTATTGAAGAGTCGTAGTATCAGGGCAATTGTTGAAGATTGGTAGTATCAGGATAATTGTTAAAGAGTGGTTGTATCAGGATAATTGTTGAAGAGTGGAAGTATCAGGGTAATTGTTGAAGAGTGGTAGTATCATGGTAATTGTTGAAGAGTTGTAGTATCAGGGCAATTGTTGAAGAGTGGTAGTATCAGGGCAATTGTAGAAGAGTGGTAGGTTCAGGGTAATTGTTGAAGAGTTGTATTATTAGGGCAATTGTTGATGAGTGGTAGTGTGAGGGTAATTGTTGAAGAGTGGTTGTATCAGGTAATTGTTGAAGAGTGGTCGTATCAGGATAATCGTTGAAGAGTGGAAGTATGAGGGCAACTGTTCAAGAGTTGTAGTATCAGGGTAATTGTTGAAGAGTGGTAGTTTCGAGGCAATTTTTTAAGAGTGGTAGTGTGATGGTAATTGTTGAATAGTGGTAGTATTAGGGCAATTGTTAGAGAATGTTAGTATCAGGGCAATTATTGAAGAGTGCTAGTATCAGGGAGATTGTTGAAGAAATGTAGTACCAGGGCAATTATTGAAGAGTGGTAGTATCAGGGCAATTGTTGAAGAGTGGTAGTATCAGGGTAAATGTTGAAGAGTGGTAGATTCAGGGCAATTGTTGAAGAGTTGTATTATCAGGGCAATTGTTGAAGAGTAGTAGTATCAGGGTAATTGTTGAAGAGTGGTAGTATCAGGGCAATTGTTGAAGAGTGGTAGTATCAGGGCAATTATTGAAGAGTGGTAGTATCAGGGTAATTGTTGAAGAGTGGTAGTATCAGGGCAATTGTTGAAGAGTGGTAGGTTCAGGTCAAGTGTTGAAGAGTGGTAGTTTCAGGGCAATTATTGAAGAGTGGTAGTAACAGGAAGTAATTGCTGAAAAGTGGTATTATCAGGAAAATTGTTGAAGAGTGGTAGTATCAGGGCAATTGTTGAAGAGTGGTGGGTTCAGCGAAAGTGTTGAAGAGTGGTAGTATCAGCGCAATTATTAAAGAGTGGTAGTATCAGGGGATTTTTTGGTGAAGAGTGGTAGTATCAGGGCAATTGTTGAGGAGTGTTGTATCAATGCAATTGTTGAAGAGTGGTAGTATCAGGGCAATTGTTGAAGAGTGGTAGTATCAGGGAAAGTGTTGAATATTGGTAGTATCGGTAAATTGTTGAAGAAATGTAGTATCAGGGCAATTATTGAAGAGTGGTAGTATCAGGGTAAATGTTGAAGAGTGGTAGATTCAGGGCAATTGTTGAAGAGTGGTAGTATCAGGGCAATTGTTGAGGAGTGGTAGTATCAGGGTAATTGTTGAAGAGTGGTAGTATTAGGGCTATTGTTGAGGAGTAGTAGTATCAAGGTAATTGTTGAAGAGTGGTAGTACCGGAGTAATTGTTGAGGAGTTGTAGTATCAGGGCAATTGTTCTAGAGTGGTAGTATCAGGGCAATTGTTGAGGAGTGGTATGTTCAGGGTTATTGTTGAAGAGTGGTAGTATCAGGGCAATTGTTGAAGAGTGGTAGTATCAGGGCAATTGTTGAGGAGTGGTATGTTCAGGGTTATTGTTGAAGAGTGGTAGTATCAGGGCAATTGTTGAAGAGTGGTGGTATCGGGTGATTGTTGAAGAGTTGTAGTATTAGGTTAATTGTTGAAGATTGGTAGTATCAGGGTAATTGTTGAAGACTGGTAGTATCGGGGTAATTGTTGAAGAGTGGTATTATCAGGATAATTGTTGAAGAGTGGTAGTATGAGGGCAACTGTTGAAGAGTTGTAGTATCAGGGCATTTGTTGAAGAGTGTTGGGTTCAGGGCAATTGTTGAAGAGTGGTAGTGTCAGGGTAATTGTTGAAGAGTGGATGTATCGGGATATTTGTTGAAGATTGGTAGTATCAGGGATGGAAGTTGTTGGAAAATATTAGTATCAGGGCAATTGTTGAATAGTGGTAGTATTAGGGCAATCGTTGAAGAGTAGCAGTATCAGGGCAATTATTGAAAAGTGATAGTATCAGGGAGGGTAAATGTTGAAGAGTGGTAGTATCAGGGCAAGTGTTGAAGAGTGGTAGTATAGGGTGATTGTTGAAGAGTTTTAGTAACAGGGCAATTATTGAAGAGTGGTAGTATCAGGGCAATTGTTGAAGAGTGGTAGTATCAGGGCAATCGATGAATAGTGGTAGTATCAGGTTAATTGTTGAAGAATGGTAGTATTAGTGCAATTGTTGAAGAGTGGTAGTATCAGGGTAATTGTTGAAGAGTTGTAGTATCGGGGCTATTCTTGTAGACTGGTTGAAGCAGGGCAATTGTTTATGAGGGTTAGTAACAGGGCAATTGTTGAAGAGTGGTAGTATTAGGGGAGTTGTTGTAGAGTGGTAATATCAAGGGGGAATTGTTGAAGAGTGGTAGTATCAAGGTAATTGTTGAATAGTGGTAGCGTCAGGGCAATTATTGAAAAGTTGTAGTAGCAAGGTAATTGTTGAAGAGTGGTAGTTTCGGAGTAATTGTTGAAGAGTAGTAGTATCAGGGTATTTGTTGAAGAGTGGTTGTATCAGGGTAACTGTTGAAGAGTGGTAGTATCAGGGCAATTGTTAAAGAGTGGCAGTATCTGGGGGGGTAATTGTTAAAGAGTGGTAGTATCACGGCAATTATTGAAGAGTGGTAGTATCAGGATAATTGTTGAAGAGTGGTGGTATCAATGCAATTATTGAAGAGTGGTAGTATCAGGATAATTGTTGAAAAGTGGTGGTATCAATGCAATTGTTGAAGACTGGTAGTATCAGGGTAATTGTTGAAGAGTGGTAGTATCAGGGTAATTGTTGAAGAGTGGTAGTATCAGGGTAATATTTAAGGAGTGGTAGTATCAGGTCAATTGTTGAAGAGTGGTAGTAACAGTGCATTTGTTGTAGAGTGGTAGTATCGGGGTAATTGTTGAAGAGTGGATGTTCCCGGGTAATTCATGATGACTGGTAGTATCAGGATAATTGTTGAAGAATGGTAGCATCAGGGCACTTATTGAAGAAAGGTAGTATCTGGGTAATTGTTGAAGTGTGGTAGTATCAGGGTAATTGCTGTGGAGTGGTAGTATCAGGGCAATTGATGAAGATTGGTAGTATCAGGGCATTTGTTGTATTGTGGTAGTATCGGGGTAATTGTTGAAGAGTGGTAGTATCAGAGTAATTGTTGAAGAGTGGATGTATCAGGGCAATTGTTGAAGAGTGGTAGTATCGGGGGAATTGTTGAAGAGTGGTAGTATCGGGTGATTGTTGAAGAGTTGTAGTATTAGGGCAATTGTGGAAGAGTGGTAGTATCGGGGTAATTGTTGAAGAGTGGTAGTATCGGGTTAATTGTTGAAGAGTGGTAGTATCAGGGTAATTGTTGAAGAGTGGTAGTATCAGGGTAATTGTTGAAGAGTGATAGTATCAAGGCAATTGTTGAAGAGTGGATGTATCAGGGCAATTGTTGAAGAGTGGTAGTATCGGTGCAATTGTTGAAGAGTGGTAGTATCGCGGGGGGGGGGCGGGTAATTGATGAAGATTGGTTGTATCAAGGGGGGTAATTGTTGAAGAGAGGTAGTATTAGGGCAATTGTTGAAGAGTGGTAGTATCAGGGCCCTGCTTGAAGAGTGATATTATTAGAGCAATTGTTGAAGAGTAGTAGTATCAGGGCATGTGTTTAACAGTGGTAGTATCAAGGCAATTGTTGAAGAGTGGTAGTATGAGGGTAATTTTTGAAGCGTGGTAGTATCAGGGTAAGTTTTGAATAGTCTTAATATCAGGGAAATTGTTGAAGAGTGGTAGTATCGGGGCAAGTATTGAGGAGGGGTAGTATCCTGGCAATTATTGAAGAGTAGTAGTATCAGGGCAATTGTTGAAGATTTTTAGTATCAGGATAATTGTTGAAGAGTGGTAGTATCAGGGTAATTGTTGAAGAGTTGTAGTATCAGGGCAATTGTTGAAGATTGGTAGCATCAGGATAATTGTTGAAGAGTGGTAGTATCAGGGTAATTGTTGAAGATTGGTAGTATCAGGATAATTGTTGAAGAGTGGTAGTATCAGGGCAATTGTTGAAGATTGGTAGTATCAGGATAATTGTTAAAGAGTGGTTGTATCAGGATAATTGTTGAAGAGTGGTAGTATCAGAATAATTGTTGAAGAGTGGTAGTATCAGGATAATTGTAGAAGAGTGGTAGTATCAGGGTAATTGTTGAAGAGTGGTAGTATCAGGATAATTCTTGAAGAGTGGTAGTATCAGGATAATTGTTGAAGAGTGGTAGTATCAGGTCAATTGTTGAAGATTGATAGTATCAGGATAATTGTTGAAGAGTGGTAGTATCAGGGTAATTGTTGAAGATTGGTAGTATCAGGATAATTGTTGAAGAATGGTAGTATCAAGGCAATTATTGAAGAGTGGTAGTATCAGGGCAATTGTTGAAGAGTCGTAGTATCAGGATAATTGTTGAAGAGTGGTAGTATCAGGGTAATTGTTGAAGATTGGTAGTATCCGGATAATTGTTGAAGAGTGGTAGTATCGGATAATTGTTGAAGAGTTGTAGTATCAGGGCAATTGTTGAAGAGTCGTAGTATCAGGATAATTGTTGAAGAGTGGTAGTATCAGGGTAATTGATGAAGATTGATAGTATCAGGATAATTGTTGAAGAGTGGTAGTATCAGGGTAATTGTTGAAGATTGGTAGTATCAGGATAATTGTTAAAGAGTGGTTGTATCAGGATAATTGTTGAAGGGTGGTATTATCAGGATAATTGTTGAAGAGTGGTAGTATCAGGATAATTGTATAAGAGTGGTATTATCAGGGTAATTGTTGAAGAGTGGTAGTATCAGGATAATTGTTGAAGAGTGGTAGTAATAGGATAATTGTTGAAGAGTGGTAGTATCAGGATAATTGTTGAAGATTGGTAGTATCAGTTTAATTGTTGAAGAGTGGTAGTATCAGGTCAATTGTTGAAGATTGGTAGTATCAGGATAATTGTTGAAGAGTGGTAGTATCAGGATAATTGTTGAAGAGTGGTGCTATCAATGCAATTGTTGAAGATTGGTAGTATCAGGATAATTGTTGAAGAGTGGTTGTATCAGGATAATTGTTGAAGAGTGGTAGTATCAGGATAATTGTTGAAGAGTGGTAGTATCAGGGCAATTGTTGAAGATTGGTAGTATCAGGATAATTGTTGAAGAGTGGTAGTATCAGGGCAATTGTTGAAGATTGGTAGTATCAGGATAATTGTTGAAGAGTGGTAGTATCAGGATAATTGTTGAAGAGTGGTAGTATCAGGGCAATTGTTGAAGATTGGTAGTATCAGTATAATTGTTGAAGAGTGGTAGTATCAGGATAATTGTTGAAGAGTGGTTGTATCAGGATAATTGTTGAAGAAAGGTAGTATCAGGATAATTGTAGAAGAGTCGTAGTATCAGGGTAATTGTTGAAGATTTGTAGTATCAGTGCAATTATTAGAGCGTGATAGTGAGTATCAGAGTGTCATTGCAGTTCAAATTTTGCCGCACTGAGAGTTTCATTACTGTGGAGGTTACAAATCAAATGAAGTATAACTTTAATTACATTTGATTAAATTTCTGAACTTGGTTTGTCATCCCCATACCAATTAAATCATTTTAAATTCTTTTACAGAATAAACTGGATGGGATTTGCTTCATTGAATACACTGGTTTTAGTTGTTTTTTGAATATTGTAGCTGAAGGTAACGTTAGGTAAATAAAGTTACTTATATATAAAGCGCCCATTATAAATTTATTCAACATATACTTCAATACACCTTGTTTTAAAGACTGTGAGAGAGTATAGTTTGGATTTTTTTTAACCATCAACACTACCAGTGCAAGAAGAAGTATCTTCATTGTACTCTGCGCATAAAAAGAGTCAGAAGAACGAATTTGATATTGCATTCAAAACATCCAGAGATGTTTGAACCATTCTTTGCTTCAGATGGCTAGAATGTCAATATTGAATTCATTGTGTGGTTTGTACCCTAAAGCCTTTCACTGTTCGGAAGGATAAAGTCTAGATTCAAACCGAGGTGATCAGGTTTTTGTTGGAAGGGTTGCTAAACCGTTTCTGATTTGTTTTGCATTCTCTTTGTCTGTATGTCTGTCTCTCTGTTCGTATCAATTTATCGATTCATTTTCATCTTTATCTTCACATTCTCTCTAATTATATTTTTAATATTTTTACAAAAAGGTATAGGTGGTAAGCCAGAAAAGCTATCAAATCCAAAGAAAGGATATGCAGTGTCCAAAACTATTAAATAAGTCATATAAAAGCATGACATGTGAGTTTATAAGTATGCAAAGCGATATTGAGTTTTAGTTACTCACAACTCCATGCGAATCTTCCTAATTGATATCTTAGATGACTATAGATAACAATATCTTGACGTTTTTCACGTCATAATAATCTGCCATTCCTTGACTATCACCTTTAGCCTCTTTTTCAAAAAGGAAAGAGTGGTATCTGGCATAAAAGGATGGAATTCTAAAACAGAATACGTTATTATAGAATTGACGCACAGTGATTGAACAACTCTAAAAGAGAATACGTCATTAAAGAATTGACGCACTGCGATGGAACAATTCTAAAGCAGAATACGTTATTATAGAATTGACGCACTGCGATGGAACAAGCCAAAAAGAGAATACGTAATTACAGAATTTGACGCACTGCCATGCAACGACTCAAAAACAGAATACTTCATTAAAGAATTGACGCGCAGTGATGGAACAACTCTAAAACAGAATACGTAATTATATGATTGACGCACTGCGATGGAACAACTCTAAAAGAGAATACGTAATTATAGAATTGACGCACTGTAATGGAACAACTCTAAAACAGAATACGTAATTATAGAATTGACGCAGTGATAGAACAACTCTAAAAGAGAATACGTCATTAAAGAATTGACGCACTGCGATGGAACAACTCTAAAGCAGAATACGTTATTATAGACTCAACGCACTGCGATGGAACAGCTCCAAAACAGAATACCTAATTATAGAATTGACGCACTGTGATGGAACAACTTTAAAACAGAATACGTTTTTATAGAATTGACGCACTGTGATGGAACAACTCTAAAAGAGAATACGTTATTATAGATTGACGCACTGCGATGGAACAAGCCAAAAACAGAATACGAAATTACAGAAGTGACGCACTGCGATGGAACGACTCAAAAACAGAATACGTCATTAAAGAATAGACGCGCTGTGATGGAACAACTCTAAAAAAGAATACGTAATTATAGAATTGACGCACAAAACTCTAAAAGAGAATACCTAATATATAATAGACGCATTACAGCGAACATCAAACAGCACCAGCAACAACGGTGAATAAGTTAGAAACAACTTTCAAACCTACAGATAAGTTGGGCTTAAAATTGATTGATTGATTGATTAATTGATTGATTATTGATTGATTATTGATTGAATGGTACTTACAACACACAATCACATAGAGTACATTGTGCCTTGTTCAGAGACCACGAACTTGGTCTGGGTAGGAGTAATTGTGAGTCAGGCACATTATCTATAGAGCTGCCGTGGCATTGTTAGAAAAAAAGAACAGGTATGCAGGGTACACAATACACAATCTCAAGATTTCAAGGGCGGTATGGTCCACAGGAAACATGAACTAGTCATTTATAACTTACCGACACACTGGAATTCTGGTGGAGACCACGTGGCGTCCGTCTTACACTTGATGTTCGTAGGACCCACAGCGATGTAGCCGTTCTCGCACTCATAGTTCCGTACAGTGTCTATGAGGTGGGGACCAGGCAGGACCATGGAGTGCGGAACAATTGGAGTATCCCCACATACTGAAACATATATTGGTGAACTAGTTTGAAAAATAAACTCCATGTAATTCCCCAAAGTGTGAAATAAACGACGCTACTTTTCGAACAATTCCGCGATGACAGTACTATTGGGACAAACTCAAACACAATATACGGTTGATATTTTCGACAAATGAAATGACAAGTAAAAATTCTACTCTAAATCTTATACAATACAATATAAGAGTTTTGGTTATGGTGGTGGGAAATCAGCAAATAAATACGTCAGTCTCCAGGGGTTTTATGTACAACCCGTTAGTGGTTAGCTGTCTTCGGTTGACTTTATTAATTCAGCGCAGCGTCACAAGCTAGCAGTCACTGGAGGGTTTAAGTCTATGTTAATACACGTTAAGACTGCACACTAGTCTATGTTAATACACGTTAAGACTATGCACTCTAGTCTATGTTAATACATGTTAAGACTATGCACTCTAGTCTATGTTAATACACGTTAAGACTATGCACACTATTCTATGTTAATACACGTTAAGACTATGCACACTATCTTATTAAGAGGTTATTCTTTATATCTTAATAAACCGATGACAAAAAGACGCATTCTAACACTGTATTTTTTTTATGCAAGAGACCCTTAATTTTAATCATTATGAAGAAGACTGAATTATATTTTTGGTACTATACAGCATACATGAAAACTCAGACGCCAAAATTAACTATGTTAAGAAGCTTAGTTATAGGTAGGTGTAAGCAAATTCTGCCTCATTAAGGGCTACAACTTACTTATGCATTCAAACTGTGGTATACTCCAAGTGGTGTTAGCAAGACATTCGATCACAGTCGGTCCTGATGGTATGTATCCAGGGTTGCATCGAAAATTTCGAAGGGTCTTGATCAAATTATCACCGGAGTCAACAACTGCATTCGTGATGAGCGGCGGCTCAGGACAGGCTGTGAAATAAAATTTAGATGACAAATGAACCCGGCTGATAATATCTCTGATTACATTGCCATCTAGATGTTATTTACAATACGCAATAGAGAGGGGGTGGAATTTGTCGTTGTCATAACCAGCTTTGACGTAAATGTCTGTTGATGAAAAGTGCCCTAAACATGAAGTATACCCAGAACTCACTACACAAGGAAAGCACATCTGCAGCGCAGTATTATTGTATTATTGATCCCTGCAGTCGACATAGCGCATTGCTGAAAAAGTTTACACAGTGTATAACATCATTAGTTGTTGTTGTTGTTGTTGTTGTTGGGCTTAACGCCATTTTTCAGCACATGATAGGCTATTCATGGCAGCCAGTATTAATGGTGGAGGAAGAAACCGGGAAATCACCGGAAAGAACCACCGACCCACGAGAAGCTACTGGCAAGCTTTCTCACATATCCACATTCACCGAATCCTAGACTCGAACACACGCAGACAGAGGTGAGATGGCAGTGATCCGTAACGGACAGCGCTTTAGACCACTCGGCCACTCAGGGCCCCATTCATTAGTTGTGGGCTTGTTCTCTTGCTGTACGTTTTTCTCATGCAAGTCTAAGCTACACATATGATAGAGACACAACCAGAACGGCAAAATCGATGGTTAATTGAAACCCCTTCTGTGCCTATTTCAATATCTCCAGTCCCAGGCTAGATTTCTAAATCTAACTTTGACGGATTTATTTATTTATTAATATTAGTTTTTATACGAAACCTTTATTAGCGTCATCACTTTCGTTGCTTTTTTCACGACACTGATATGTATTGAACTATTTAATATAATTGGCTGGAACGTCTCTTTACGAATGTTTTCTGTTGATTGTTTGATAGAATGTAAGGTAACGAATGTGCTATTGAAGACCGAAAGGAGAGGGGAGGAAAACTATAATTTGCCAGGATTTGAAATAATCGGGACTAATTTAATATAACTGTCAACGTCGTATCAGTAGACTCTAGCGTTCAATAAACTTCAGTACGGGAATATTGACAACATGTTGCACCTGGATAGGGGAAACCTGTAATTTTTGTACTGATATGTCTCCCCTTCCAATTGTAAAAATTGCTAAAAACAAGATGGAAATCTAATCAGATCACGCGTTGTCAAATTGATAAGCCGATGTAATTTCATCTCTGGACATCATGCCATTTTGGTGCCATTCCGGGTATCAATCACTTCAGGGTTATCAAACAAACACATTTTTACCACTCAGAGGTTGGATAAATAATCTTTCTTAAATCCTCCCAATGTGAAGATATATCAGTAAAAGCTGAGGTGATGCAAATATTAAATTGTTGAATTCGAATGCTTGACATGTTCTTAAATTGCATGATCTCTCTTGAATCATGTTCTCCGAGACTTTAAAGCAGGGGTCTCAAACTCAAACCACCCTGAGGGCCCCATGAGAGCATATTTGATGACCCAAGGGCCACACCACCCATGTCATCTCTCATGACACCTTTTGAAGCCAATCATTTTGCGGGTCACAGGATAGGGTTTGACGGGTCACATGATGCAAGCAGTCCACTCTATAAAACATTCAAAGTTAGTTCTTAACAAGTTAAGGAAAAACATGTTTAGATCCAGCCTCCACTGATAATGATCTCAGTCCACACTCATTGGGAAATATTGGCTATGTGTATTATGTTGCTTATAAAATAAATATATCTGGTCAGTTACACAATGAACTTGATTTTGAACAAGGTTAAGTACAATATAAAAATGTAATAACATATACTCATTAAGAAAAGTCAACAAATAATACAAATTATATATATATATATATATATATATATATATATATATATATATATATATATATATATATATATATATATATATATATATATATATATATATAGAGAGAGAGAGAGAGAGAGAGAGAGAGAGAGAGAGAGAGAGAGAGAGAGAGAGAGAGAGAGAGAGAGAGAGCGCAATAACAACTTATTCGTCACCTAAAATTTTATTGTCGCAGACATAATATACTTTCTCTAATGACTTATTTTAAATGATGTCATCTATTGCTGTAAATGATAAAGCTCCTATAATTTGTTATAAAAGTTTTATAAGAAATAATTGAAATAAATTCTTTAAAGCTTATGAGAATATTGTAAAACATACAACATTAAGACTAGCACAATGGGCTTTCTGCTGGTATCAATATTAATAAGTTGTTTGCTAACGTGTTGAAAATTAAAATTTTTGGAGAGTTATATAGGAGAACAGCTATCAGGTTGTACTCCACACAGGTAAATTTGTTAGTTTTGGGGCTTTAAATCTTCTTCTTGTGACCTTTTTGACAATGGTGTATTAAACCTGGCAAAACCACTATATGAATCACGGTACTTATTCAATTCTCATAATAAACCTATCCAAACACCATGATATTAAAATTTTAATAACTTAAAATTTCTGAGTGCTCTTGATCAAACCTATATTTAGCAGCATTTTCTGGACCTGAATGTGTTTCAAACACGTGCTTTCAATCTGCCCAAAAGAGTCAGGTGCTAATTTTAGAAATGAGTGTTCCAATTTCAAGACTGTTAAAGGACTGAAATTCCATCAATAAAACAATGTCTGTATTTGTTTCACTTACAAATAGGATAAGCTCTCAAAATATTCTTTTTCCTAAAATATAACTTACATTATTAACCAATCCTGGCCATTCAAACTGCCATTTATGTTCACCCATATCCAGGCCGGTTCCTATTTTTCTTATCTTAGAACCGTGTGTCCTATAACGAAATGTACAATGTTCCTCTTGATCTATGTCGATATTGATTTTAAATAATCCCAAAATTCGGGCAATTCAACACCTCTGTATGACAAAATGAGGTTAAAGTTAAAGGTTATTTTAAATGTAAATGCTTAAGATTGAAATGCAATGGGATTTTTCTTCTTCTTCTTCTTCTTCTTCTTCTTCTTCTTCTTCTTCTTCTTCTTCTTCTTCTTCTTATTATTATTATTATTATTATTATTATTATTATTATTACGTACCCACACACTCCAATGTTGGTATTGTCCATGTTGAGTTTTCCAGACAATCGATTTGCCCCGATCCAACACCTCTATATCCCTCCAAACACTCGTATACTCGGACCGTCCCTACCGTTCGTGGCCCAGGGCTTATCACCGTGTGAGTGATAACAGGTGGGGTATCACAGGCTACAAAGAGATAAAAAGTAATGATAAGACGATGATCTAAAGGAACAAAGTAAAACTAGAGGAATTACCAGAAATTTGCTATTATAAATACACACTCACCTGTCCCTCATCCCGCCCTCTTCATGATCTTGAATGTAAAGTAAGCCCGATAAACCTTCCTGCATGTGTTAATGAGTGATTAATTGAGGCAATTATTTTGAATGAACAAGTCCTGCAATTATGATTCAAATCAAAAAGATCTTGGAGTTTTAAGAGAGTGCAGTTTATAACAAAAACTTCGACTTCTCGTTTAAGGATTTTACTCCTTTTTTTTCTTTCTTGCTTTCATCTGTATTGGCATTTATATATCTTGCATCTTTCCACTACCCCAATGATGGCGATGTGTCCAAAATAAAACGGTCAATAACTTCTGATAATAGTGTGAGTACTATGACAGAGATGACCATTTCTGATGATGACCATAATATGTACCAAGCTTTACATTAATCCAATGAAAACTGCAAAGGTAGTTGCAATCGCACAATTCTGTAATACACTGCATCCAGTTACACAACAAAAGGGCAATAACTCCTACATTATCGCCAGAGCGCAAAGGGTTTTCATTATGCGTATTTATAGACAATGATCATACTCTGTACCAAATGTTAGAGGCCCCCCCCCCCAACCTAACTGCAAGACAAGTTGCATTAAAAAAGGCCTGTTTTACTGAAGGGCAATAACTCTTAAGAGAATGATGTCAAGAGCACAGTGATTTGCTGATTATTTACATCTTCTGATTATGACAATGACGTATTCAGAATTACTTAAAACTGTAAAACTGATTCCGTTGGCAATATTCTTTCATGACTACATTCATCTTTAAGCAAAGCAATGTAATAACTCTATCACATAAATCACATTAACAAAGCGATACGATATTTCGATACACACATCGTCAGACAAAGATAATAATAAGTACCATGTTTATAGGCAACACATTTCAAATTTGAGAGGCTAGATGATTTCAGAAGAATTTGACGTACACTATATCCAGCTGCAAGACAAATAGATATAACACAACAATATCATGGAAGAACAACAATTTGTCAATATGTTCATGTTTCAAATGATGACCATAACAGATATGTTTCATAGCTATTCGTTGGGAAACCGTTCACAAGATTCTGTCACATACTAAATCAGGCTCCGAGTCAACAAGGGCAGTAACTCTTTCAAAGACGGCAATAACAATGGTTTGTCAATATACGCATCTTTATATGATGACAATAACGTTTCTCACGTTTCATGGAGATCTATTTAAATCTGTGAAACTGCGTTCAGAACATTCGGTATTGAACTAAGACAAAAAGGGAGAGAAATCTTACAGCAATTGTGAGAGGAAGATTATTTCTCAAAATGCGCATCCTTATATGATGTCCCTTAAATTTACTTAACTTTCACGAAGATCCGTTGAAAACTCCAAGACTAGTATGTTCACAAGATTTTGTCATGTGCAGTTCAGCTGCAAGTCCAAAACAGATGTTTCACTAATCGCAAGCATCTTCAGGTGATGACGATAATGTTTAATAAGTCTCATGACATTCCATAAAAGCTGTTGGACTAATTAGATAAGAAGACGGACGAACTCTATACATGTTAAGTATGGCATAGGTACACGTTACATTTTATTTTTATGTATAAAACTATGAAACAAAAGACTAAATTTTACCTATCAGATGAGCGATTTTACCATCTAAAGACTCTTGAAGTAGGCGAAGTTGGTCACTGAAGGCTTTGTGACAGATAAAAGGAACAAGTAGTATAGTTAATGTACCATAACTTTAATCTGTAAATTAATTATGGAGATAAATGGATTATAGAACTTAGACGTATGTATGTTTTGGCCTTGAAACTAACTAATATTATCGTGATAAGTCGTCAAGGAAAAAAAGAAACAAAGAATTATAGCAGGGACGAAATAAGGTATGCAGAATATTGAGATATCTCAAAGTTCCTCGGAAGGGGTATCTCCGATGAAAGGATCATTCGGTTAACGCATTAAATCATGTGACATTAGTGCTTCCACCGGACAAACGTTTCTGTTTATTTTGTTATTTCTAAAGTGTCTGCAGAGAATGATCTCTCTGTCTCGTTCACAGTATTTACCATCGACTAACAAACACAGGGATATACGATTTAAAAAAAAAAAACAACAATTTTGTTCCGTCGCAAGCTACGGACCTGCGATGATGTCCCTGGACATATCAATAGTGACAGGCAGCCGATCAACGGACAGGAGTGGTCAGAAGCAATTTCATTTAAAGTATAAAAGTATAATAATAACTTATATCAGCTGTAAATAAATTTAACTGTTTGAATAATCTTTCTTTCTTCAGCTTTAGTCATAGTCTATATTTCCCACTAGTTGCAGTATACTCGCTGGTAATTGAATGGTTGTGCGTTCGGTGTTCAAGAAGTTATCCATGCTGTGGTTTTGTTGCTGTACATTCTTCATTTAAACCACCTTTTATGTTCAAATCATAAATGTGTTTTTAGTTATTATATCAATATGAGTGAAAATGGAAAATCAAAAAGAAAAAAGGAAACAACTTATCAATTTCCAAAGATGATTGTGAATTGTTGCATTTCTTAGAGAATTACTTTTTGTAGCAGACACTCTGGGATGATTTGAAGATTTCACTCACTCTGTGGTTAAATGTAACTCCGTCAGGAATGAAAGTATGTATATTTGTATGGGATATAAATAAAATGTATGTATGTACGTACGTACGCTGTATCTTTTTATATGCCACTAGTTGCATAAATTATTTCTTTATATACAAACCCTGCACGCCTTGTTTCCTTTAATGAAAATTATATACATTTCGTTGTGAATGGTATATCATTGATACAGAATACTTACTTTACAGTCCCTGGACATAGTTTGTATCAGCTAATGGTCACTGCCCTACTTGTGAACGATTCTTCACAGTTATTTTAAAATGAATCCAGTGATACATAATGAACGTTTATTGCCATTTATTAATATATTTTAATTAGCATACAACAAGAATTCGAAAGATTTTGCTTATCTTATTATATATTTTAGATTAAAATAGCAGTGACAAACCGAAACGGACTCAATTATGTCTTATAAATGGTAACAATGTGTGTTGACTTTGAGCCTGAAACTTGTATAATTGTTTTCTAATATCTTTATTGATCTGTTGACGGGATGAATATAAAATACGGTACTTTTCTTCAGACTTTGTGCCTTCAAGGAAATTATATAGATTGTTCAAGTAACATTAAATAAATCACTTTCTACCGATTCTAAGAATATATACTCTGACCTTCAAGATACAAATTCCAGAGCCAGAAATTAGTTTTTTCCAATTTCACCCAATTAAAAGATAGCGCAGAAGATTTTGATGAACTTGACCTCGAATTTAAACGAGAAGAACACTGATTCTGCAGAAATAAATTCTGTAGTAATGTATGCAGAACATATAAGTAAAATCTGATATGTATCGTATAAAGCTGCAAACACAACTGTCTTATTATGGAAATCAGCATTATTACTTCGGAAAAGTGGCAATGCAAAATTAAGATAAACAAAATGCAAGAATCGCTAATGTCAAGAAGTGCTTTGTAACAATTACATCAAGTGCTATTTATGTTTACGGATCTCTACTTATTGTGGAAGTACCTTGATTCACTTTTGCTTGTTTCCATATCTTTAATAATTGTGGAAGATCATTGATTCCTTTTCTGATTTATATAAATAAAATTCAGAAATGAAAAAGGTGCAAACTTACGGCAGATGGTTTTGGCCAGTCCAGCCAAAGCTCCTTTTAGTTCGTCGAAACTTTCCAGTTTTAGCACCCGAGATTCTACACCAGCGATGTTTAGTAATTCATTGGAGTCAATCAGTGTGGTGATACCAACGGCGATTAGTGAGATTCCCTCCTCCCGTGCTTTCTGTGCCTCTTCCATCGTCAGCTTTGGGTCTTTACTGATGCCGTCTGTAATCACGATACCAATCCAAGGTGCGTCTGGCCGACCGTAATTCTTAAACACGGCACGCATTGTCTTAATCGCCAGTGCCGTATTCGTGCCATCACGGGGATGAGGCAGATTTTGGGCTTTCTTTTTTAGAAGTTCCTTGTCCGAATTGAACGGAAATTCTTCTGCTATGGTGGTACTAAAGACAATAATGCCCACTCTAGCTCGATTATCCCCAATGTCTAGATTGGTCATCAAGTTGGCAGTGGCATCACGCTGTGTCTCATAGTCACCTTTTGAAATGCTGTCCGATCCATCGACCACTAAACAAAGGTCCACTACAGTTCGACATTCTGAAAATTAATAGCAGTAAATTAATTTTCAAAACAATACCAAGAAAGACGGACTTTTAATATGCTATTGGAGCTCAGAATGAATTATCGCCACAAATTGGTATTGTTTACCGTTATAAGATGGAGCAATTTTAATGAAAAATTATGCGATTATGATTTTGTGTCCATATCGCCTTATATTTTGACTGAATATTATTTCATATATCCTAATCTCTTTATATATGCAGTCATGTAGTATTAGTGCTCCTCGACGTATTTGGGAAGGGTTTAGATTGATGATGAAATATTCTTATGAAGTTAGAAAACATCAACATATGGAGCACAGTTGGATGATGTGAATGCGGCTTCTTTCATGAATTAGACATCTTTACCATTGTTAAATATGTAGTGATTAATTGATTGTGTACCTCGGCGCAGTTTCGGGAGTATCAATGGGTGGATTCATAAGATATTGGTAAGAATTTAATGGGGGTCATAAAATGGGGCCTAGGTTGCTTGTGGCTTAATGCCTTGAATGTGCTTTTTTAATGAATTAAAATATTTATAAATTCAATACATTTTTGTAATAAAGAGCACAGTTCTATTCATGTCACAAATTGACGACACAGAAAGTTATCCTGTATTTTCATACCTAAATGGATATGAATATACAAATATAACATGTTACCAGGAAACCAAACAACTTGCTGAAAATAGTACTGGTATGGTATTCATGCGTTCTCAATTCAATTTTTGGAAGACTAAATGGAATATAATATCACTATATATTCTTTTCATGCAGTTTCTAAATATGGACAGGCACAGTAAAATTATGTTCCAAAGACAAAACAGATCTTAGAATAGTAAATTTTTTTCAGTGTCTCTAAACATTAACTATTTATCGACCAACTAAATGAATGTCTGCCTTGACTTCCATCAAAGGACACTTCCAGAAACAAAATCAAACACTTTCTGCATTGATATGTGATTATCTCCAATCTTTCAATTATCCGAATTCTAAAGTAGTGCATAATATTACAGCAAGCGATGTTAATATATTTCAACATATTATTAGGACATACGGAAAACGGAATAAAATCATAGCAATGGAGGAATGGAAGCGTACAAAATGTTATATATATATATATATATATATATATATATATATATATATATATATATATATATATATATATAATTTAATACATATAATACTATCATACAGGTTAGAGAACTATAATTCGTACACTACGGAGTTTCGAACCCCAAGTCCGCGAGTAAATGGCACCCATCGCCTGCCTGCACACACCACCCCATATCCCGTCACGCGTGCTTAGTCATTTCTTGGCGTTTTAACCCTGATGAATCGTCCTGAAGATTAAGTAATTATTACATTAACTTGTTTCCTTTCCATCAATTCTGTTAACCTTTATTTTGTTATACATTTCATCACACTCGCATTGGGTAATTCCATTTGTAAAAGATTGCACCAGTGGTGCGGAACCAACTGGCAAACACATTGGCCAGTGATACGGAATCATTAAAATCTAGTGGTACGGAACAACTGGTAAACACAATCCAGTGATACGGAATTAACTGGTAATCATAAAATCCAGCTGTACAGAACCAACTGGTAAACACACAATCCAGTGATAAGGAAGCAACTGGTAATCGTAAAAACAGCGGTACGAAACCAACTGGTAAACACACATTCCAGAGATACGGAATCAACGGGTAATCATAAATCCAGTGGTACGAAACCAATTGGTAAACAAACACAAAAATGGCCAGTAGAACGGAACAAAGTAGGTAATGCACAGTTTAGTGGTACGGAACCAACTGGTAAACACACATTGCCAATGATACAGAATCAACTAGTAATCATATAATCCACTGATATGGAACTAGCTGACTAACACACAACCCAGTAGTACGGAACTAGCTGGAAAACACAAGTTAGTGGTACGGAACCAATTGAAAGAAAACATATGCATTTGAACAGTGTAACAAGGACAAAAGACAGACAAAACATTTTTAGGCATATATGTTCATGAAATGAATTCATGCAACAGACATTTGGAAGTATATCTACATATAGAGATGGAATTCGATAATTTTGTAGTCATATAAATTTTAGAATAGCAACGAATATTGAAATTGGGGCGCAAAAGATCGTCTATTTCTGATTTTAAAAAGGTGTTGCAATCCATCATAGGTACTATTAACTTTGCTTTCGCTGTAGTTTTCTCGCCAACAGGTTTCGAGTTTCCACGCCATGGATCCATATACGGTCTCACACTCTCATCGCATTCCGCTTCATCCAACCTTACTCAGCTAGAGAATACGCTTGATTATTGGCTTAGAAATACTGAACAAACTTAACGGCTTCACGGACCCTTCTTACCCATTTCTGATTCAAAGATTCATTCAAACAATTCACAAAAGTAAAACTCATGATGTTGGTTTGACAATTGACATAGTTACTCTTGATAGATTTAGTTTCTATGATCCATGCCATCTCAGACTATTTCAGGCGTACCATGTATTCGGTCATGTTTACATTGGCCTTTCATGCCTTTCTCATAATAGGAGAGATTACAGAGCAAACAAATGAACATCAGAATGACGATTTGATACAATTATCTCGAATCCTATTAAATCTAAAATCTCGATCTTGAAAATTGAACCTTTAGGACATGCAGTTTAATTCAATACGTGATGTTGGATTTCTCGACATACGATATCGTAATTTTAACTGCAACTTTCTCATTGGATCAGCATTTGTCCGCTACAGCGCATCTTATACGCTGACAGAGCTGAGATGGCAGTGATCAGTAAAGACGTGCAGAGTGGACCATTCGGACACACGGGGCCCCTGCTTATACTGGATTATGAACTGTAACGCAATATCGTTTACACGGAAAATCGTGTGGAAACTTTTTTTGTCAAATTTGCACATTTGTATTAATTATGTATTAAAAGTACCTACCGCTCGATGGATCTGATTCAGTGAATCGGAATAGCAAACTAAGTGCGACTAACAGAAAAAGCAGTTTCTTTTTGTACGTGATTGGCATCTTATGGTGTACCTGGTAAAACTGAAAAAAGGAATTAAAATGAAAAAGAATGAATTAGACCAAAATTGAATGAAACCAAACTAAATAATCACTAAAATATGAATTATGGTACCAATATTAACAAAGTCTTTCATAATCTTGTTTGATTTATAGAGATTTTTAATGCTAACTGAAATTATGTTTGGTATTCTGGTAAGTCTCTAATCTCCACTGAATGCAAACTTCAAATGTATCTCAACAATTTATATGTTTGGTGTAAACAAAACTGCATTCAAAACAATACACCTCTAGCAAAGTTTATTACAAAACGATAGCTCCTATGGATTGATACAGACCTATTTCTTACTCTAAATGGTTGATACCTTTCCAGTTTTTCACCCCACCCACCAAACAAAACTAAAACATTCTTAGTGTCTACATTCATCAACACACGACAGCTGAAATTCACGTATTGATGACCTGTAGACAATGGTTATTAAAAATGAATCTCCTTCAATCTCTCTCTTTATATATATATATGGGATTTTAAATTGTAGTCCAAAATAGTTGTGATAGAAAATCAATATTGAAGATAAATCAAGTATTTATTTTCATATATAAAAACATGCTTTCTACAGTGTGTCAGGAAAGATGTTCAGTTAGTTTCTATTCAGTGATGATAACACGGAGATACGCTACAAGTAATACGCTTCATTGGACATGCTTCAATAGGAAAGTAGAACGTGGCTACAAGTGAAATCTTCCTTAGACATGCTTCAATAGGAAAGTAGAACGTGGCTACAAGTGAAATCTTCCTTAGTCATGCTTCAATACTAAAGTAGAACGTGGCTACAAGTGAAATCTTCCTTAGACATGCTTCAATAGGAAAGTAGAACGTGGCTACAAGTGAAATCTTCCTTAGACATGCTTCAATAGGAAAGTAAAACGTGGCTAAAAGTGAAATATTCTTTAGACATGCTTCAATAGGAAAGTAGAAAGTGGCTACACGTGAAATCTTCCTTAGTCATGCTTCAATAGGAAAGTAGAACGTAGCTACAAGTGAAATCTTCCTTAGACATGCTTCAATAGGTAAGTAGAACGTGGCTACAAGTGAAATCTTCCTTAGACATGCTTCAATACTAAAGTAGAACGTGGCTACAAGTGAAATATTCTTTAGATATGCTTGAATAGGAAAGTAGAAGGTGGCTACAAGTGATATCTTCCTTCGACATGCTTCAATAGGAAAGTAGAACGTGGCTACAAGTGAAATCTTTTTTAGACATTCTTCAATAGGAAAGTAAAACGTGGCTACAAGTGACATCTTCCTTAGACATGCTTCAATAGGAAGGAAAACGTGGCTACAAGTGAAATATTCTTTAGACATGCTTCAATAGGAAAGTAGAACGTGGCTAAAAGTGAAATCTTCCTTAGACATGCTTCAATAAGAAAGTAGAAAGTGGCTACAAGTGAAATCTTCCTTAGACATGCTTCAATAGGAAAGTAGAACGTGGCTACAAGTGAAATAATCCTTAGACATGCTTCAATAGGAAAGTAAAACGTAGCTACAAGTGAAATATTCTTTAGACATGCTTCAATAGGAAAGTAGAATGTGGCTACAAGTGAAATCTTCCTTAGACATGCTTCAATAGGTAAGTAGAACCTGGCTACAAGTGAAATCTTCCTTAGACATGCTTCAATACTAAAGTAGAACGTGGCTACAAGTAAAATATTCTTTAGACATGCTTGAATAGGAAAGTAGGAGGTGGCTACAAGTGATATCTTCCTTCGACATGCTTCAATAGGAAAGTAGAACGTGGCTACAAGTGAAATCTTTTTTAGACATTCTTCAATAGGAAAGTAAAACGTGGCTACAAGTGACATCTTCCTTAGACATGCTTCAATAGGAAAGTAAAACGTGGCTACAAGTGAAATATTCTTTAGACATGTTTCAATAGGAAAGTAGAACGTGGCTAAAAGTGAAATAATCCTTAGACATGCTTCAATAAGAAAGTAGAAAGTGGCTACAAGTGATATCTTTATATATATATAAAATCTTGCCACTGAAGATTTATAATGTGTTATATGACGAAATGGATCAAATCATAATCTCTCAAAACTTAATAAACTAAACAAAGAATTTTAATTCCCCATTTTGCTATTTTGACTGAAGCCGATGTTCAATTCTCGCGAATTGATATGACTATAATGCAAAAATGTATACCATATTTTAAAGAAATAATGTCATATAAATCTCTAAATCATTTTAAAGATTATATTTCGAGCTAACATCATCCGATATAGAGGATAATCTCAGACTTAACACTTGTAATGAACTCCAGATTCGAGGTCGAACATTAACTAACTTTGTCAAAATCTCTTTCACTGTAGTATCACTTACCTTTCTGAATTCAGTGCCCAAGTTGGTGTGAAATTCTAATTCCCTACTTCACTTAAAACATCTTTTAAGGAATTCCTTATAGAAACGAAAGTTTCTTATACAGAATTGATCGATTCACAACTTTAAATCTAAGAAGAATGTTGAGTACTTGTTCTCGTGCGTCTGGTGGGCACATTTAGTGGACTGAAGACATTCCTGTAGATTTCCTGTTTACTTCAGACGATGGTTGTGATGCATCTGTCAATATCAAAGATAATTATATGACAAACGATTGACACAACGTCACCTATGTATGTATATATGTATGTATGTATGTATGTATGTGTATATATATATATATATATATATATATATATATATATATATATATATATATATATATATATGACAACTTGATGAATTATATATTTCTCTCAGGGAAAACAACATTATAAACTAATCCATCATAATTAATAATTTGCACAAATCAAATAAATTTACCTTATTTGATCTTGAGTATTAACAAAAACATTAAAATAATTGAATTTCTAAAAACTTAAGTCGACTTGTGACTTTAAGACAGTTTTAGTTTAGAAAATGCTAACCACAGACAGATGGGATTCAGTCATATGATAGCAAATTTCTACATTCCTATTGAAGCATGTCTAAGGAAGATTTCACTTGTAGCCACGTTCTACTTTCATATTGAAGCTTGTCTAAGGAAAATTTCACTTGTAGCGACTTTCTACTTTCCTATTGAAGCATGTCTAAAGAATATTTCACTTGTAGCCACGTTCTACTTTCATATTTAAGCATGTATAAAGAATATTTCACTTGTAGCCAAGTTCTACTTTCCTATTGAAGCATGTCTAAAGAATATTTACTTGTAGCCACTTTCTACTTTCCTATTGAAGCATGTCTAAGAAAAATTTCACTTGTAGCCAATTTCTACATTCCTATTGAAGCATGTCTAAGGAAGATTTCACTTGCAGCCACGTTCTACTTTCCTATTGAAGCATGTCTAAGGAAGATTTCACTTGTAGCCACTTTCTACTTTCCTATTGAAGCATGTCTAAAGAATATTTCACTTGTAGCCACGTTTTACTTTCCTATTGAAGCATGTCTAAGGATTATTTCACTTGTAGCCACGTTCTACTTTCCTATTGAAGCATGTCTAAGGAAGATTTCACTTGTAGCCACCTTCTACTTTCTTATTGAAGCATGTCTAAGGATTATTTCACTTGTAGCCACGTTCTACTTTCCTATTGAAGCATGTCTAAGGAAGATATCACTTGTAGCCACGTTTTACTTTCCTATTGAAGAATGTCTAAAAAAGATTTCACTTGTAGCCACGTTCTACTTTCCTATTGAAGCATGTCGAAGGAAGATATCACTTGTAGCCACCTTCTACTTTCCTATTCAAGCATGTCTAAAGAATATTTCACTTGTAGCCACGTTCTACTTTAGTATTGAAGCATGTCTAAGGAAGATTTCACTTGTAGCCAGGTTCTACTTACCTATTGAAGCATGTCTAAGGAAGATTTCACTTGTAGCCACATTCTACTTTCCTATTGAAGCATGTCTAAAGAATATTTCACTTGTAGCTACGTTTTACTTTCCTATTGAAGCATGTCTAAGGATTATTTCACTTGTAGCCACGTTCTACTTTCCTATTGAAGCATGTCTAAGGAAGATTTCACTTGTAGCCACCTTCTACTTTCTTATTGAAGCATGTCTAAGGAAGATTTCACTTTTAGCCACGTTCTACTTTCCTATTGAAGCATGTCTAAAGAATATTTTACTTGTAGCCACGTTTTCCTTCCTATTGAAGCATGTCTAAGGAAGATGTCACTTGTAGCCACGTTTTACTTTCCTATTGAAGAATGTCTAAAAAAGATTTCACTTGTAGCCACGTTCTACTTTCCTATTGAAGCATGTCGAAGGAAGATATCACTTGTAGCCACCTTCTACTTTCCTATTCAAGCATGTCTAAAGAATATTTCACTTGTAGCCACGTTCTACTTTAGTATTGAAGCATGTCTAAGGAAGATTTCACTTGTAGCCACGTTCTACTTACCTATTGAAGCATGTCTAAGGAAGATTTCACTTGTAGCTACGTTCTACTTTCCTATTGAAGCATGACTAAGGAAGATTTCACTTGTAGCCACTTTCTACTTTCCTATTGAAGCATGTCTAAAGAATATTTCACTTGTAGCCACGTTTTACTTTCCTATTGAAGCATGTCTAAGGAAGATTTCACTTGTAGCCACGTTCTACTTTCCTATTGAAGCATGTCTAAGGAAGATTTCACTTGTAGCCACGTTCTACTTTAGTATTGAAGCATGACTAAGGAAGATTTCACTTGTAGCCACGTTCTACTTTCCTATTGAAGCATGTCTAAGGAAGATTTCACTTGTAGCCACGTTCTACTTTCCTATTGAAGCATGTCCAATGAAGCGTATTACTTGTAGCGTATCTCCGTGTTATCATCACTGAATAGAAACTAACTGAACATCTTTCCTGACACACTGTAGAAAGCATGTTTTTATATATGAAAATAAATACTTGATTTATCTTCAATATTGATTTTCTATCACAACTATTTTGGACTACAATTTAAAATCCCATCAAAGGTTTGTAAATAAATACATTGTATATTTGGTTACTGACATTATTTGTTTTATGTTGAACTAATTCTATATCTCTATCACCTATATCAAAATGCTGCGTTGATCACTACATAGTTGTCATGCATAATTTATCTTCATTTTTATATTTTGTTGCTTTTCAGCATGTCAATTGTAGTTTATTATTAACTTCATTTTATGAAGCAGTACCATTTATGCAGCACCATGATGGGTGTCCAGATCTCTCATACACATATCGGGGAGGGATGTACAGAGCAGCGGGTATAAGAGATAGCTCGCATTTCAATTAATCGGTCAATTATTTTCTACATTGTTTTAAAGTTAACTATGTCTCCTATTGTCATGTGCACACACAGATGGAAGAGAGAGAGAGAGAGAGAGAGAGAGAGAGAGAGAGAGAGAGAGAGAGAGAGAGAGAGAGAGAGAGAGAGAGAGAGAGAGAGAGAAGATGTGGTTTGCAGAGTAAAGGGTCATGAGAAGTTCTGACATTTTTTATTTAACGCTTTACGCTTTTTATCATCCTATCATTTTCATTTTTTTGTATTGTCAATTTGGCAAATTTCAAGAAAGGACCATCAATAGTTTACAAAAGTTGCAATTTTTACCCACCTCTCAATCACATTTTTATTTTAAGAACCGGTCCATCGGAGGTAGGGGGTAGGTTCCAAACAACATTACTGCATTTGTTGTCTTGTGATTTTTTTTTCTCGTGGTCAAGTGATCCTCATTAACCATTCATAGCCATAAATTCTTTGCTTGATTAAAATTCTAACACTTGTGTACACCTGATTCTTGTTTCACAAGGTTTTCTGGGCATAAACATAGATCATGGCAAATGCCAGTGCGATATTCATGTTCATTTGTTCCAGACGAACATAGAAATTTTATTGGTCCTTTGTTATTCACGTGAAACTGCATCTGTTTATTTCTATTCGTGATTCTTTTGTTATAAAGAATCTAAAATTTCAGTTATGCTAATACACATACCTTGTTCGTTTTACACGAAGTTACTAAATACATTCTTTCAGCACGACATGCTCTGTGTAGTTACAATGCGTCTTTTCGAATCTTGTATCCTTTTTAATTAAATAGTTTCTCATCCCTGCTTGATGATGTGTCATGCTTCAAAACAGAGTTTTCATTCCATTTCCCATTCCATGAGTGTGGTTTCATTATAGTGCAGTGTCCCTATTAGCTCGGCCAATCATCTTAACTTAGTTTTTGTACATTATTTGGTTTAACATTTTTTTTCTTCAGTCGTTAAACATTTTCTAGCCTACTTCTTTTATGTATTCGTTGAGGAAGAATCATTCCTTTAACTCAACAGGGATATTGACGTCCGTTCACGTGCTACATGAAAAAGTTTACGAAGAAGCTTTTTGTTTCTGGTGACGCCAACATATTTATTTTTGATTGGTATATAATTTTACCACAGTGTTTAATTCTTAAACTTTCGATTCCTTTCATTCTGAATCCTTTTCCGTGCGACACTTTTAAGTATACATATCAATTCCTCTTTTGTTGACGCACAATTTAAACAAGCATAATTTATTAATTTATTCATATACTTGGTACATAAATTATTATTAGTATATATATATATATATATATATATATATATATATATATATATATATATATATATATATATATATATATATATATATATATTTCTAAATGTCTACATCAACATAAATGATTAAAGACTAATTTGAAGTTGAAGATGTTAAACAAATACATAAATAAACCAACAGTAACATAAAGACAAGTTTAGTGTGATACGACTGCAGATTGCATAATTGCTAGATATTGAACCTCGACCGTAGTGTGTACCCTGTCAGTGAAACACGTCCATATTGAGAGTGCAGCTTTCCATCCAGTGATACAAAATCTTGGACATCTTCGATGAATTGACATCTCGATGAATGGGGTTTATACCAAAAGTTGCCTAATCTTACAGTAATGTTATTTTATAAACATTTTTAAAACAATTAACATCTTTACTTTTATATTTTTTCCCTTGTATTTAATTTTACATTTTTGGAAGGGTTTAATTCCCTAAAATTTTATGAGGTTTGCTTAGTATTTTTTACCGCGTAAAATGTCAATATTTTATGTACGAAAGAATATGTATGCCGGTTTTGTTACCGGGTACAGTGTTACCCGAGATTGGCTTATTTTCGCCTTTAGCATCTTCACAATACTGAGATCGGTTCACCCAGTGCTGCACGAGCAAAGAGATTTCAGTAAGAAACTAAATTTTGCTTAGGAAGCTGTCCTCTTAATGGGAACAATATTCACTAGGGACGTATGTGAAATATAACATTGCATCCCGTTTCATAGGATATAATTTGTTTTATATCTGGGATATTTTAGAATTTATTCAAACTTTTAGAGAATCAGACCTCTATCACATAACGTCATTCTATAAGATATAATTTAGTCTGTTTCAATTCAGTTATACATTGCATGTAAAGTTCAATTTGTTTTAAATCATTAAGATTATTCTTATGGGGTTATCTTCGAAAGTGGCTATTATAATCAACTCGTACGGTAGTTCTGATGAAATGATGTAAGGTGGTGTATCGAAGGAAATTCAAGTGCGGGCAAGCGTAACATAGCATTTCCATTTGTATTTAACCGTATCTCGTATATTACACGGCACAGTCATTATATTTTAAGCTGTTTTTGGATAGAGTGTCGTAAAGACTCTGGGGTTACTTGTAATCTTTATGTTGCTGTTGTGCTTGTAACGTTGTCAATTGGGATCCACGAGAGAGATTGTTCAATTTCTAATCATTATTATTCAATATCACTATATGACTGAAATCAATAATTCTATATCATTAAGAGTGAAAATACATACATCCTACATTTGGATTAAAAATACATTATTGATATTTTTGTGCAAAGTCTATACGTTTGATTACCCTTTTCAATAGTATCGTACGCTGTTCAGTCTCATTTCTAAATCCTATATTTCAAGACCCTTGGGTATATAATCTTGCATTATTCATGACTGAGAATACATTATATATTTGTTGGTTTTTTCGTGGTAATAGATCCATGTAATAGAACCCCGTTTGTTCGTACCCCATACCGATTTCAGTAAATAACGTTTAATGTGATAAAAATTGCACAGAACTAGGTCAAATGAATCATTGATTTATAATTTCTAAATTGACTGTAACCAGAATGGCACTAATACTAGCATCCCCTTGCACCTTTCATGCTTAACGGACTTTCCATACTAACACTGCACCATATTCCGTACACTATGGGCTAGTTTATTTCTACCAGACAACATTATGACGTATTTCATCATATTCGGTAACTGCCGGATAATTCCGTTAATTACCATAACGTCGAGTTAGGAATTATATTCCTTTTCACACATGAACATACTAATTAAACTGCTTGTTAAATCAACGTGAAAGGCAAAGTTGTTGTTGTCATTCTTTTCCTTTGCTCGATTCGACATTGTCAATATTGCAAGCAGACAACATATGTATGTACATCTATAGTCGCGAATATGGACTTGTCCAGGAACTGGAAATGGGTCTCAAGCATGTCCGTCTATTTATATTGAAAACTTCCGTTAAGCATGAAACGCGTCAGACAATGACGGTGTTATGGCCATGCTACTCAGAGTCAAATTAGAAAACAAATCAATGGATGAATTGACTAAGTTCCTTGCGCTTTTTATCACATTAAAGATTTCCATTATTGAAATCGGTAGGGGGTACAAACAAACGAGTTGATATACTCGGACTATTGTTTTGTGTCAGATTCATTCATCCTTAAAATTACTTATTAATAAGCATCTCATTGAAGAAACTGCTTTCAGCGTCTTGACTAAATCCAATTCTAACTCTGTTTGATTCTGTTATATTAATGTTGCTTGCTAGTACCTTTAACCATGGTAAATTAGGTTTCCATCTATTTAGCCATAACTTAATGATAGTTCATGGTATCCCTTAATACCGGCAGGTTCAGAGTAAAAATAATTATGAAATAGGAGCATTCGAGCTTAAGCCAAGAACGAAACCAAACTTATATTATGAATTTAGATAAAATAAAAAAATAAAGACACGGTGTATTTTGTTGTTGTGTACTTTATTTCATCTTTATCAAATTAATTGACAATTGGATTTTATCTTTATGTTCTACTCTGCATGTTTCTTTTAAAACTTGGAACCATCAAGACCGATACTGGAGGAAGGGAGACGTTCATAACTGATCGGAAAATTTCTAACATTTTATTCATTATAGAGGAGGGGTGGGAGAATCCAGCAAAGTCTGCGGTTAGCCATCTGTCAATATACTTATAAAGAGCTTGCACATAACCGATGTATATCATATCAATGGAAGATGGGGTGAATGATCCACACACTCCTTTTGACTGGGAGGAGAATGTTTAGAAGGACTAAAATAGCTAAAAAAAACTCTTATCTAGCTTTTCGTCTTTTAACCCAAGGGCTTCTTTTTATCAACAAAACTGAATTATCTCTATCAAATCCAGAATCTATTATCCATAACCACATTAGAGGAACTGCAATTTTCAAACTATAGATTCCGTCTCTTTGAAGACCTGCATGTGTGTGTGTGTGTGTGTGTGTGTGTGTGTGTGTGTGTGTGTGTGTGTGTGTGATTGTATATAGTTACAAAGGGCCTGAATGTGTTGTATTCTATTCATACTGTAAAAACAAAAGGCAATTTTAGAACCTTAATAGTTACCATTACCATCTTTACAGAAGTTTTGAAAAACGATAATCGTCAATGTGTATTATCCATGTTGTCTTAATATAAGCATTACATTTTTTCGTCATGACATGAAACAAAATGTTCTGAAAAATTGCAATGCAATTAATGGAAAACTTTTTAACTATGGTTAAACTTCTATTGATAAATATAGAAATACCGTGTTATCTATATTTTTATTATTATGTGCAAACACATTAACTGAAACAATTATGTATAAAAAATATATAATATAAAATATAAAACATTTAATAATGGATATTCAACATGTTATCAGAACTTAAACTATATATAAATAAATATTTAAACATTATGGTGTGCGAACGTATTTATACATAAATAATCAAAATTTATTATATCTTTAATTTGAGATACTCTTTAAGTTTTATAGAATTATTTGATATATTTTTATGATATTAATAATGCTAACATTATAATAATTAAATTTCTAATTAAAATAATATTAAATAATATTGAAATAGTATTATCTAATTGTAAACAAGGGACATAATTCAAAAATATTATTTCATTAATAAATGTCTTACAAGGTTTTGGAATGTAGATCTTTTGGATATACCGTATTTAAACAGTGAATCCAAAAGGTTTCCTTTAAAAGATGTTCCATTTCAGAATCAACTATATCAATAAGTTGAAAAGAGAAATCTTGTAAAGTATGAACTTTTGCTAAAATGTGTTGCAACGTGAGAACTGAAATTATGATCTATATAGTTTTTTTTTTATATCTGATCTATGTTGGTTCATACGTTTAGATATTTTTTGACTCGTTTGTCCAGTATATTGTATGCTACAATTTTTACATGTGATCAAATAAATTATATTTGATGTTGCACAATTAGTATCACAACGCAAATTAAAAGTTTCTTTCGTATTAATACTATTGAAAGAAGTATTTTAATTAATAAAAGAACAGTGCGAACATTTATGCCTATTACATTTAGTTGATGATCCATTTTTATATATATTATTTTTCTAATTTAGAATTAATTAGGTAATCTTTAAGATTCTTTGCATTTGATAAACAAGTGTGGGTTTGCTTTTGTGTAGCGATTTAACACTTGCTTTACCTGATAGTTTTAATAAATCCTAACATTGGTTGATACTCATACCTATATTAGGCAAACTAGGATTATATTAAATAACAAAAGGAATAACATCTTCATTTTTATCTTTGATTCTACATTGTAATGATTGCGTAAGAGATGATACTTTTTGGAAAGCAGTATTAATGATGTTAATATGATAATTTCTATTTAGAAAATGCTGACCATAATCTGTCAAGGACAAGTTAAAACCATTGTCATTCGAAATAATTATTCTATATATTTTAGCTTGACTGTATGGTATCCCGTCTTTACATGATTTAGGATGACATGAAGAACATTCAACATATTGACGAATATTTGTGTCTTTAACATGAACCATTGTGGCAATGTCATTATTTTCATTTTTCACGCCTTCTACATCCCAAAACGATACTTTAGTGTTAGATATATTGAAAGTAGATTTTTTGTAGGATGTAATTTTTTTAGACAGTCAATAAAGTCAAAGATGTCTTCTAATAAATAATTCCAAATCATAAAAATGTCGTTTAAAAACTTAACCATACAAATGGCTTTTAGAGTCTTTTATCAAGAAAGTCATTTTCTAATTTTCCCATAAATAAAGATGCATAAGAAGGTGCCATAGGACTACCCATGGCTGTTCACAATTTTTGAAGATAGTATGTATTGCCAAATAGAAAAAAAGTTATTTTCAAGCACAATTTTTAACAAGTTACGCACATGTTCTTTTGATAATTTATACGTATAGTCGTTTTGTTCAAGATAATATTTACACGCTTCTATACCATCATTGTGTGGTATATTTGTGTAAAGTGAAACCACATCAAGTATAACCAGGAATGAATTTTCAGGTGGTGTTGGTATAGATTTTAATTTTGAAATTTAATCAAAAGTATCTTTAACATTTGAAGGTAATGGTTTCATAAGTGGTTGTAAAATATGATCAATATATTGTGATATGTTATATGTAATTGAGCTACATGTTGAAATAATTGGTCTACCTGGATACCCAAATGGTAGTGACTTATCAGCCGTTTTATGTATTTTAGGTAAAATATAAAACTGAGATTTGCGTATTTTATTTGGGAAAATACAAAGCTCATCATATATGCAACAGTTCTGTGTAGAGATTTATTCAATACATTTGCATACTTTTTTTATTTTATTTCTTCAGATCATAGGAAAGTTTTGCATAATATATTTCATCATTTAATTGTCTTTCTACTTTTTTTAAAATATAATCCTCCTTATTCATGGTTACTATGGTACTAGACTTATCAGCTTTTTAATAATAATACTTTTGTCTTGTGCTAAAGAACGCAATGAAGTTAATTCTTCTTTAGAGATGTTTGTAAAAATATTTTCTTTTAGGATTGTGTATGGCTGAGCCAAATCAGGAAGAAAGGTAAAATTTTACATTTATGATGAAATCGATGAGAAAATTAGAATGTAAGTGTAAAGTTTTATATGCTTATTAAATTGGCGAAACAGGTATGCGAAAGATAAATTTTGATGCATATTTTTAATAATATTATTAATATATTTCATCAATATTATAAATATTCTTGTTAATTTCATGGGAATTTATTTCTTTCCTCGTAAATTCATTAATTCGTTCTTTTCTTCATCAGCTCTGTTACTAATCCATGGATCCATTTTTTTTGCTCATTGTCTGCCATACATCGATCCTTCATCTATTCATTTGTCAATTTACTTATATATACATTTACGTAATCTTTTTATCATCTTTTTCAAAAGTGCACATCCATAATCAATTTCAGGTATCTATTGTACTCATGCAAGAAATTCAAAGTACAAAGACCGATAAAATATATTGAGTAGCTGAATTGGGACACAAATGTATATTTAGCCACAGTACCAGTAATAGTGCTGTGGTCTCAATATTCTTTAGAAATACATTCGAATTTGTGATCCATACTAAATACGTGATAGTCAATGGAGATTTACTTTGTTATATATTGCAAGTAATGGAAATTAAATAACTATCGTGAAGTTATATGGGTATAACGATGATAACCCAGGGTTTTTTTTTAGAAATTTAAAGTGAGAAATACTAGTATTTGAGAACCCATTAATTACGATGTGTGGAGACTGGAATGCTCAAGATTTGAATACATATTTTACATGACAAACATGACAAACACTAACAGTCTAGAGCAATTATCCAATATCTGAAAAACGAAATGGAATTAATTGAGCCCTGGAAAAATCCTAATAAATATATGAAAATATATACCTGGAGGCAAAAATTAAGATACCTGGCACAATATTTAGAAATCACATTTTTAATAAGACTGTTTAAATAGCCTTATCCTACGTGTTCAGAATTGCAAGAAGAAATGGCATGTAATTTCTGCTTGCTACAGATTTGTAAAATAAGCAAAGAAAAAAGACAATTATTCAGATACTCTTATTTCTAGGAGGTCAAGGTCACGGTCATGTATTGAAATCAATATATTTCTTGGGGCAAACAAACCCCAGTCTGAATTTATTATGTATAATTCGTGTCGATAGGTTCCATGTCACTTTTTGATGAGTCTGTCAACTCTACCTATAAAAAATTACTAAGAGACACAGGAACTTCTGTCTTTTTATCATGTACTTTGCTTTGTTCTGAGAAGTCTTCTTCTAGTGGAAGTGTCATTATTCAGAGAGTAGAGTCTGACTTTAAAAATATTCCTCTCCATTGTGTAAATTTGTCAACAATATTAGTTTCAGGACCTCTAACAGTTGTAATAGTGACGTCATTACCCATCGATCGAAATGACTTAGCGGGTGATAAAGTTGTCGTTACTGCACTTCTAACAGACAAACTTTGGATCAGAAAGATGATCCCAATGTAAATGAAATCGCGGATTTATAGCCAGCTTGTGCAGTGACCTGAGCTATGGCAGGAAGAACTCTTGTGATCCATATTATCAGGAAAGTTTTCCTTTAGCTGACACATCTGTTGGTCGGGGTTTGATGAGATCGCATTTGTTCCTCGTATAGATCAATCAAGAGTTATTTATCACAGGGATCCTCTTTTTACCATGCATTCTCTTACTTCTAATCAGGGTGCCAAAAGACACTTGTTATTTAAGAGGAACAAGATCCTAAAACCTCCTGACTGTTCCATAGGGCTATTAGAGACACTTAAACTACATAATTACCATTTTGATATTTTCTTTAAAATGGGGTTCTTATGCGAAAATGGAGATCACCCTGATGTACCCGCTGGTGACGAGTGGTCAGTGAGCTATCAAATTCTTGTTCCTAAGTCGATTATACAGAAAATTCTTAGCCTAGCTCATGAAATTGCTTAGGCTAGTCATTTAGCGGTCAGTAAGGCTTATAAGATTTTTAAACATTTGTATTAACCAAGAACTAAAACAGATGTTTATAAATAGTTTAGATCTTGTCATAATTGTCCGATGGAAGGAAAACCCAAATCAGAGGATACCTGATGCTCATCTGCAACCTATTTCTGCATTTGATGAACCACTTGGCAGAATAATCGAAGACTGTCGGTCTCTTACCTTAGACCATGTAAAAAATTAAATTTTGAGGTATGACAGAAATACAAGTGAAAGGAGTTTTCAACCTGGTGATAAAGTTCTGGGATTCAGTCTAAATAGTATGGTCCTTATAAAGTTAGAAAGAAAGTACGTGATTTAAACAAAGAAATTCATTATTTAATGGAGGTGGATTTCATAGAACCGAAGAAAAGTGACTGGAGTTCACCATGTAATTTTGTACTGAAACTAGATAATTCTTTCTGCTGGTGTACCGATTATGCAAAAGTGAGTAGCGTAACCAAAACAGATGCAATTCCATTGACAAAGAATCAATGACTGTATTGACAAAACTAGACTGGAATTTCAAAATATGTCCCACACTCTAAATTGCAGTCGGTCTTTTAAAATGTCAGTTATGCCAGTGATGTTGGGGTTGGCGGAGTACTGATTAAAGAAGACAAGAATGGTTTGGATCATCCGAACTCAAGAGAAATGATTTTACAATGGAGGAGGATTGTTTGATTTTGATATTGGCTTTGCAACACAGGTCATCCCATTCTCCGATTATTGTTTTCAGTGATCACAACTCCCTTACTTTTCATTACCAAAATGAAAAACAAAATCAGACTAATAAGTATGAGCTGATGTTGCAGGAATACAACATTGACATCAGGCACATTAAGTGAAAATATAATTTTATTGCAGATGCACATTGACGTGTATTCAAGTATTCATGCATATTTTGTGCCATTCATAGAACATCATGTTATGTAATGTTAATGATATGAGTAAGATGCGAAAGAAGGTATTCTCGTATAAATCTTTCCTTTTCTTTATGAGGGAGAAAGACGTTATCTGTATTTAATTTACATTGTTAGCTGTCTTTTTTCCCTGGCAATATGTTATGTATATCTGTATTTTGTAATTGGCCTTTGTGCAAAATGAAGTTAACAGTCTACCTGACTAATGACATTTTTGTCAAGAACATAATACATAGATATTTTTTTCTCTGTTATCATAAATTCAACATTCAGATCATTATCATTGAAACAAACATATTTATTTATATATGAGTGTAGGACATAAGTTATTAATTTTAAAATTCTTGATCTTGTTGACAACTTTTAATGTTTAAGTAAGGAAACTGCGCCGCTTCCTGGTCCTAGTATTTTCTCTTATGTTTTATAATAATATTTTTTACTGAAGGTCTATATTTTCGACGCAGTGGATGGAGCTTTTATAAATCTTAAATTGTTCAGAATTTAGTTTACACAGTGAAGCAAACTGTATTTAAAAAGCGGAAAAAGAGGGGTGTGTAATAAATAAAAAACTGCATTCGTGCTTTGTTCTGGGTCGTGTGTGCGTGTGAGCATGTGTGTGTGTGTGTGTGTGTGTGTGTGTGTGTGTGTGTGTTCTATTCTTTGCTTGCCTCCTTGATGGCTGAATAACTAATACTGAGTTGATAACTTTACCTGCCTCCTATTATTTGAATAACTACATTGATTGTTTTTATCCACCATAAAATTGCATTAAAGAAATCATAGTTATTTGATAATAATAAATGATCCGAGAAACTGACTATGTGTACAATATACAAAAAGAGCAGAGTTCGTTGAATAATTCTGATTCTTTTGAAAAACCTGCAGCCGTCTAAATTTCCGACATTTTGAAGATTCATATGGCAGTAAGAAAAGCTAAACAGTTGCATTATTATTCATTGTTTTTGCATAGTTATTACTAATATGAACTCATGTTTGTTTTCTTAGTGGTCATGTAGCATCCACAGTAGTGTGCGGATATCATCTTACAACTAGTGTCCAGATATTATCTTTACTCTAGAGTCCAGATTTCATCATTTACTCTAGAGTCCAGATTTCATCATTTACTCTAGAGTCCATATATTATACTCACACTGAGCAATTTGTCTTTTTTCTTTGCTGGTTAGAGCGTTACATGATATCTGTTTTAAATGTGTGCTTCTTGCTTTTCCTTTCCCACCATGCTACTCACGACAAGTTCTCAACATGCGGTGGCTAAGATTTCCAAAGAATTTACTTTCCGTATTTCTGTGTAGGCTAATGATTCATCATCACAAGTAATTGTGGTTACTTTAATTTAAAATTATCTGTTTGACTGTTAACGTCTTTTTTTCCCGGTCATCCTAAGGCAAGGTTACCGTGATATGCTTGGTTTCTAGTGTGTGCTAGATTGATGGTAGTATTATTGCATTATTTTTCCTTCGCATGAGTTTCTATGGAATGAGTATCTGTCGCAAAAGTATTCCCATGCCTGAATTATTAGTCATTGTAGACAGCGTGTGTCTGTGCCTGTGTCTGCCTATTATGTTTATGTGAGTATGTGTAAGAGAGAGAGAGAGAGAGAGAGAGAGAGAGAGAGAGAGAGAGAGAGAGAGAGAGAGAGAGAGAGAGAGAGAGAGAGAGAGAGAGAGAGAGAGAGAGAGAGAGAGAGAGAGAGAGAGAGAGAGAGAGAACAGATGAGTGGCCAAGCATGAAATCTATGAGATGGATTGTTATTTATTTTCATCGTTTGTCGTGAAAATATATTTTTGGTATTCATATAATTACTTCTACCTCATACAAGCATTCTGTACAGGAGAAAAATTAAAATAGTTTGAAAGTATATTGTATCGACCTGGATAGGATTCATCATGATGATGCAAACGCGTTTGAAATAATAAAGGATGATCATAGTTGATGTCCTGTTGAATTTACACACACACACACACACACACACACACACACACACACACACACACACCGGCTTACAGACCTATTCACTATTTCTTTCCAAGAGAAAAGGAACTAACGTCCTTGACTCTGATTCAAATAACATGTTTACTTCCAATAATATTGATCTGAATTGTTGTTCTACATTCACAGATAAATTTCAGCCATGTATACTGTACACAAAATATCTTATTATATATATTTCTTGGCTGTGCATTGTCTTCTAAATATTCATGGTATATGTGTCAAAAAACGCTAGCAGTACAAACGGCAAAGTCACTTTGTAGTTTGAAGAATAGCCTTAATCGGTTATCTACAAAAACTGCTCCAAATATTTGATACTAAAATAGCACTAATTCTGAATTATGGGTCAGAAGTCTGGAGTTTCTACAAAGCAGTTGACATTGAAGATGTACATAAGTCATATTGAAATATATTCTTGGTATTACAAAACACACACCAAATGCTTTTATTTTTAATGAATTGGGTATAATGTCATTGTAAGTAGTAAGATAAATAAGAATTCTTAAGCACTGGTTCAAACTATTAACGATTGATAGACTTCCAAAACAAAGCTATAACCTACAAATGGCATGAGACGAACACTGATTGTTGGGTGAAGTCAGGAATCTGTTTTCAAACGAAATGGGATAAGTTTGTGTTAATCAGGAGGTGGGCGATGAGAATCTCTTTTTCCTTATATTTAAATAATGCTGTAACAAATTCAGTGGATAGAATATGATTTTATAATAAAATAAGAAACAATATGAGTTGTCAATACTATATAGATTATTTGAACAGTTGTACAGTGTTAGCTTGCTATGCATGTTTAGAAATGTAAGATTTCCCATAATGTCAAATATAGGGATGTATAACAATATTCATTATTGAAAGATTGCGTCATTTTGTGCAGATATAGAAGATGAGTTTCATATTGTTGTCAGATGTCCTATGTATGATAATTTAAGAATGGCCTATGCACCTTTATACGTTCACAGTAATGCAAATCACATGAAGTTTTTTAATTCTATATATAGAATCATTAACAATATTAATACCCTGTATAATTTTGCTGTGTATCTAGCAAAATCTTTAAAAGTGAGAGAATTGTTTATTACTGTTAATTTAATTAACTTTCTTAGGATACAGTTTGTGCTAAAGAAGAAATAAAGAAGGTCTCTTTTGAAACTATGTAAATTGAAATTTAAGTATTAACGGGGAATGAACAATCTTTATATCAATTAAACTTAAAGTTTAATCATTTAACAAGAAAAAAATTAAAAAGAGTTACAATTTATAATAATTGTTGAATCAAAATATACATTTTAATCTCAAGACTATAAATTCGCCTAGTGTCGATGAGATTTTATACATGTTCTGAGGTCCAGAGCTCCTTATCTTGCCATAGAGATATCTATTGTTTCAAAATATCGATATTGCAGACCTGAATTTAGTTTAACGTCCGTCCAGAATATTGTGGTGGGATTTTCGAACTTTTGATAATTGCCTCAGTTGCATATCTTCTAGTTTTATTGTATTTAAAGTCAATACTAATGAACTTCAAAAGAGGATTAAACAAACGTTCAGTTGTTGCAATATTACACATTTAACAAAAATTTTAAAGACGGAGACAAAAACGTTGCATACTGAATAACCAGGAAAGAAAATAATCTTAAAATGTAAGAACAAGCACATACAAAGAAAATTAAGTAGTATACATATAGATGGAAAGTGAAAACAGGACAAGGATCATGAACAAGGTGACAAGACACTTTGTTCTTCGTGATGGAACACGATGAATGTTTTAAAATTTACTGATTTGTATTAATACAAAATATTATAGAAATATAATGCATAATATATACGTAAATGCATTTAAAATCGTGTACCTTATGTGCACGTCCTTGATTTTATTGCATTTGTACAAGCAAAAGAACAACAATAAAGACACGATTAATGAATATTGTTCAACTGACCTCCATAACAGAAGACTGATATCCATAATGAAATTAAATTGTATTCCTTGTTTCTTAACAAAATTCTTTCGTACTGTTATCAGCGTGACCATGTACTTTCTTATTCTTATCAGAGAGTCCATGTGCTTTCACAGGATATGTCACGTATATATTTTGTTCGGCAGAAATATTACACATTCATTCTTCGACATCAGTGTATAGTCAGTGTATAGTCAGTGTATAATCAGTGTATAGTCAGTGTATAGTCAGTGTATAATCAGTGTATAGTCAGTGTATAATCAGTGTATAGTCTGTGTATAATCAGTGTATAATCAGTGTATAGTCAGTGTATAATCAGTGTATAGTCAGTGTATAATCAGTGTATAGTCTGTGTATAATCAGTGTATAGTCAGTGTATAGTCAGTGTATAATCAGTGTATAGTCAGTGTATAATCAGTGTATAGTCAGTGTATAATCAGTGTATAGTCTGTGTATAATCAGTGTATAGTCAGTGTATAGTCAGTGTATAGTCAGTGTATAGTCAGTTTCATATTATCATGATACAGTGTGTGCCATTTTATGCCATGTATATTGTACTGTTTGATGCTGATTATTCTTTTATTATTTTAAAGTTCCATAAATTTTGTATTGGTAAAGTATCTTTCATTCATCGATTTACAGTCTTTCATATGCCATTTATTCAACGTATTAATTAATATATTAGTGATATATTTAATACAAAGATAACGACTTTATTTTTATAGACATAACATATTTACTGACGAATTGATTTTTGTAGACATAATATATTCACTGACCATTCGATAGACGATCCTCTCTCGGTGATGTTCCAAAAATCATATTTGGTTTTTAATAATTTAGATATCAAATTATAAACTGTTATCTTGACAATAAATCATTTAATTATGTTATAATGTTTAGTGTTTCTAGTTCAGGACAACTCGGTGCATCATTGTTAAAATGAAAAATAAAAATATTATTTCTGATGGATACTGATTGTTTCAAGGCTGAGTAGAGGATAGAACTGCTGAGTGTTACAGAATTTGGTCTTAATGAAACCCAACATTGAGCGCGACTGTCATTTCGGAGCGTAAAAAACTGCCAATGAAAAACTTTTACTGTGATAATTTTGTTAAAATATATCAGAGTACTTGATAAAGTCTGAAACAAAACTTTTCCGTTTAGTTTACCTGGGCTTTCCATTCATATTTAGTGAATAATTTTGTTTATTTCCTCAAATTATTGCGAAATATTTTGTCTGTAAGTATAGATACCGCCCAATTAACACTATGTTTTTGTTGATGTTGATTTGGTGCTTTAAATTTTAAAGTACAGCAACATAAGTAGGCTATTAGTGAAGGCAACTGGAGAAAATGTGCCTTGTCCAAGGATACAACACGATTGCAGGCCCAGGCAAATCCGACGGTAGAATTCGAACCCACAACCCTTTCGGTGGTGAGTCATGCGCGGTAACCACTGAGCCACGGTTTCTTCTTAATAGTCTTCATTTTTCCCTTTTATCAACATTGTGAGTAGTAGTGGGTTCCCATGAAAATTGTTAAATTATTAATCTTTCTTGCTTTTGCCTATTTTAGGTTAAATACGCGTTCAACTCTGCATGTAATTACATTTTGTAGTCAAATTGACAATTAAAAGATTTTTATGAAATAAAACAAATTAATTTTCTGTTTACTTCAAATTATTTTTGCATCTCTTGCATACATTTGGCTATGTCGTCACGGATGTAAGTAAATATCCTTGTATTTCAACCACTGAAAAGACTAATCGATATTTCCATTACAGTTTTATCCATGTCTTGTATGTCTTATTATCTTCAGTTCAATATTACTGATATTGTGTGTGTTTTTGTTGGGTTTTTATTGCATTAATACGATGCATGTTACTTAAATTTTCAGGACATTTTGTTCTGAAGCTCATTTTTTCTGCTTTATTGAAGAATAACATAGATAAATCCTAATTACTCTACAGCATCTATGCACGTGCTTATTTAATAACAGGAAATAAAATTGAGCAATATCGTTTTGATTATTGGATACAGTGGTTATGCGTGATAAATTACGTAAGTAATTGGTATTTTTTGTTCGATAAATTACGTAAGTAATTGGTATTTTTGTTCACATTTTCGTTTTACTCAGACTTTGCAAACAACTCATTCTTGTGAAAAATTGACGGTATTATAATTGATTGATGTCATTATGCAAACAAGGAAACAAGCAAGGGCGCAAAAAAGAAATAAAGAAATAAACAACAAAAGCTCTGCAGACATTTTAAAAAGTAATATGTATGCGGTCAGCGTAACTGTACACATGTGGACGGAAGAGCAACTGGAACCTTTGGTTTTCGAGTCACTAATCGTCGTAGTTCCCAGATTTCGCAACTCATCTGAAGTGGCTATTTTAACGCTGTGAAGGACTCGCATTGCAACTTAATTAACGATCTTTGCAGCGCTCGAGGTCATGGCCACGGAAACCCTTATGGCTCTCGTGAACAATCTCTGGACAACATCGCCAAGGCCATTTCCGAAACATGTCGCATAAACTAGTTTTTTTGCATTGGCAAAGCACGCACTGGTCTCACAGGTACATGAACTACTGTCTCGGTATACGTTTAATGTCAGGTCGATCTCGAATATGTAGTTGCATAATCAAAACCCCCGCTGAGGTAAAACGATTACCCGTCATGGTCTACGTGCGCTAGTCGATTATTGTTATATGGAAGTCTACAGGCTGATGGCGTCACAGTTAGTTTAATCTGCACTGTTCATGTTATCTTGACTGTGTCTGGATCGTGCCAACCAAGAACCGTTCTTAACCACAACTCTGCAATATCAACTGGGTACTGTGCAGATTCAATTGCGATTGCAGATCCGAGTGTGAGTTTATGCACGTGTATGATGATTTTGGTATCGCGTTAGCTTACTAATGAAATTCTCTGTCGGATCTCATCAATCTGACTTTCTTATATGTGTTTGCAAAGATACTTTGCATCACAGCATTAACTTTACGAAACATTCATCATAGATGTTGTACGCGCGTTCATCATATGCATCATCCATGTCTTCAACGAGTTCATACATTGTCTCCGCGAAACATCGCCGGGTCAATTATATGATCGATGAGCAGCGGCTGACAAATCGACGTGGCCTCAGCCGTCATAAGATCCGTGTGTATACGATCATTAGTGACAATTCTTTAATATCCAACCGATTCCAGAAATACCATTTGGGCCATTCCCTGTTGACGTAACAAGGGTAATGCATGCTCTAAAATAAAATCTTTCAAGTTGTTATGATGGGAAAACTTTTATTATCGTATTTGGCAATTACTAGTCGTTGGAATCTTTAGCTGGGAAAACTGGATATCTAAGTATTCGAATACAATGTAAATGACATAAAGGACATCATCTTCCATTGCATCACGGTGAATTTTAACACATTCTTGACAGGCTTTGGAATGATTGTACGTTGTGACTTCTCGCTGACTCCGTCGCAGTAAAGGTCGTGGTCATTAAATTGTTGTTGGATGCTAAATACATGCATGCAGTGTTAACATGAAACTTTCTTTCGTAGTACTTACTATACCAGTAAACTATTCGGATTTTTTTTTAATCCACACTTATTGATATCCCGCCCGAGAGCTATACAACAATAACAAATCAATGTCGAACACCTTGCCCGAACGTGTGTGTGTGTGTTTGTGTGTGCGGTTGTGTGTGTTTGATGAAATTGACTGAAGGCCATTGTTTGAACATCCTGCATGAATACGTGTGTGTGTGTGTGTGTGTGCAATTCAAAGCAAAGACATTAACGGAGATCTATGTGTTGTGTTGATCAAACTTGCCGATTGCTGTGACTTGTAAAGGGAATTCCATTTTATCAAATTTTAGTTCACCCAGATGTTGCGTGTTTTAGTGGCTGAAGTGTATTATTGAGTGTGGGACAAGACCGCCCATTAAAAACATTGTTTGTCATCGTTTCTAACGTTTATTACATCTCATTGCAGGATAATAACCCAGGTAATGTAATATAATTCACTCGCTTAAAACTTGTCCTCGGACACCTTAACAAGAACTTAAGCGCATCTGCAAAGAGACCATCCCGAACCCTGTCGGGTGTAGTGATCAATCTTCTCAATGATCATTTTAAAACCTTCGATTCAATTATTGACTGCATTTGCGGTTTATGATGACACGGGCAACTCTTTGAAAATATCAGTATGCAGTTTTTGTTCCATTCGGGCGATTCACCTTAAACCCGGATATGAGTGTATAATATTGATACCTTTCCCTGACGCACATTTGAAAGAAGTTTCCATAGCATCTTTCCTGGTTTGTATACATGTCCGATGATCGCCCGGTGTTATCTAATTTTAATTCATTTTGTGTACCTGAACTTTGTCCATAAGTGATAGTAGATTGTTGGTGTGTTTTGTCTTGTTAGCTGTGCATAGGTTGTTTACATAGGTATGAGTTCCTGACCCAGACTAGATTAAGACCTTAGGAGATTCAAGAAAACATTTTGTTTTTACACATTGGGATAATTTTCCATTAGGACGATGAAGTTTTCTTTTAGAAAAGGTTTTTGCCACATAGGTCTATTGGGGATGTAAATGAGGTTGTTGACATCAAAATTATTTATTTCTATCTTAACATTATTAGTTTTGGAATCAATTTGAGCTGTGCACATTTATAATTTGAGAGACTTTATTTATGAAATTATTCACTGGAACTATAAAGTGATTACTGACTTTTGGACTAAAACATTTTAGGGAATTATTGTTGTAAATTCATTCAAAGACATAATATTATTGTGAAAAAGCAAGACTATTGGTACGTAGGCACATTCAAATCCATTGGAATATTAGTACATTCATTGTTGTAATTCATTCATTCCGAACTTTATAATTTTGAACTTGTGATATATATTTCAGTATTTTTTTTTTGGTATTTAATTCACAAAATTGTAAGTTTCTTATAAATTTTCACTTTGTATTCTTGGCAGATAAATTGTTTGTTGACTTTTACTCGTTGATTTTGCTTATTTCTGTTACTTAGTTTAAGACTATTGTTGTAACAGTATGTTGCCAGATAAAAGTGATTAATATGTATGAATCAGTACACTGCTACTAAAAAGCGCTCAGTTATAATCAAAATATCCTCCTAGTTAACAACCACACACTGTTATGACATCGTTTTGTCACGGTCACTCTTGTCTGTGAACATCTTACAAATATAAAAAATCAAATTTTCTCCATAAGGCACTGACCAGTAAATGGTACATCGGAAACATTTGTATTTTAATTTGATACAAGAGCTCCGTTAAAAGATTTCTAATATACAGAATTATACTAAAATTAGGTACTTCTGGCGGCACTGAACGTAACAATCAGAGAAAAGAGAGAGAGAGAGAGAGAGAGAGAGAGAGAGAGAGAGAGAGAGAGAGAGAGAGAGAGAGAGAGAGAGAGAGAGAGAGAGAGAGAGGGGGGGATTCCAAACAAGTGGAAGTGAATACTTTAAGAAAAAAAGACAATATCAAAGTGCAAGGAAGAACAAATGTCATTATTTTTACCACTATGCTACGGTATAAATACAACATTCTGTAGTGTTAAACACGCCATGAAGTTAGACTGGAATCCACTTAAGAAACATAATATCAAACCGCTGATGGTAAATTAAGCTAAAATAGGGCGATTTTACTCATGGAAGTCTTATACCATTAATTAAATCAGTTGCACTCTAATTACAAAAATAGCTCTAGCTGCAGCTAACTGTCAACTATCTGGTGAAAAAGCGACATCTAGTTCCACAAAAGATAAAAATTTATTAATAATAAGTAGGTATGCAATATATATTGCACAAAGACAAAAAAGGGTACGAAAAGTGGAATGACTGTATTTCTTCCAAGCTAGCATGGAGGAGAGGGATACTGTCATTTGTTCTCAGAATAAGCGATTAATCTGGTAGCTAATCTTAAAAATAGAAGTAAACAATTATGGAAAAATTAGAGGATGTTTTGGTAAAGATATATGGCCCAAAAGTTTGTTTTTAAAAAAATGAAAGCATTATCATTAGTATTGATGATCTTTATGTTGGAGATGGAAGTCGTTGGGTTTCTTGTTTCAATTATCAAAAATGTAATGGTGCAGGATATATTTATAATTATGAAGATTCTATAGTGATATTATGAACATATATTTGTCAAGTAGTAAATAAGAGATTATCTACAAGTCATCTCAAATAAAAAATTATAACAGTATTTTGCATGATTATTAATTGTATTCATAATATTATACACAGATGCCTTGGGAAACCCCAAAAGATTTTGTTAGATTTTAAATAACAAGTTATTTTTAATGTGCGCTAAATAAAACAATAATATAATATAATATAATATAATATAATATAATATAATATAATATAATATAATATAATATAATATAATATAATATAATATAATATAATATAATATAATATAATATAATATAATATAATATAACATAACATAACATAACATAACATAACATAACATAACATAACATAACATAACATAACATAACATAACATAACATAAGATAATATAATATAATATAATATAATATAATATAATATAATATAATATAATATAATATAATATAATATAATATAATATAATATAATATAATATAATTGAACAGTGTCTGAAATCAGATTGTTTAAAAAACTAACAAACAAACCAATACAAAACATTAGATAATTCGTCGCGTAAAAGTGATAAATAAAATTATGAAGTGGATATTTTCACAAAATCAAAGCGTTACAAAATTATTGTAAAAACCAATCATGAAAATTACATATAAATTAAGTTTAAGAAAAAATATCAAGAAACGGAAGGAGGCGATGAAGTTAGCGACAAAAAAACCCAACAGACAACATTTTACTCTGTGCCATGAAAATACAGATAGATAAAATGGATTCAATATGGTCGGCTGATCTGGCTGAAATTCAGCAATATTGTAAATATAATAAAGTATTTAATATTTTTTAACCCCATTGATACATTCAGTAAATATGTTTGGACAATACTACTAAAATCAGGAATTAGTATAACATGTACCTTCAACGAAATTATTAAAAGAACAACAAGAAAATCCATCAAGCTGGTGTTGATCGGGCAACATAATTGTGTAATAAAACTTTTAAGAAATGGTTGGGTGATATTAAATGTATCGTACGTTTGGGCAAAGTTAAAATTATTGAAGGTTTCGAAACAGAACTCTTAAAAATATAAACTGGAAATACTTTACAGCAAACAATGCACATAAATATATTTGAAAGATAAAGGTGAGATTCAAAAGGAGCGAATCATGCCTTTGTTGGAATGTCAGCATTACCCTTTGGCTTTTTGTTCGCATTTGAGTATCATTTTCCATTTGCCTAACAGTTCCCAGATGCCATTCATCTTGATTTTTGCATTCGATGATATTATGTATTCAAAACCTTTGCTAGATGGTGTAAACCAATAATACAAACTGTCAGATTCAAAAATAGGAAACGCAAATATGCTGATTCAACGTTATATAAAAATCACAAAGCGTGGGAACCTAAAACTAAATAAAGTGATATCGCAGTTTCTTTACTCAAAACTCAAAATGGTGGCAGGCATGACCAACGAGAATCTGCTAATCTGTATTAGGTAGCTACTGATAACCGTGGACAAGAAACCTTTGATGTCATAAGAGACGGTCCTTCCATGATTAACATGTATGGTCCCTATCAAAAGAGGAATGAATGCGAACTGACAGAAAGTAATGAAATAAATCCCAGACAAGACACCTATTTACAATATATATATATATATATATATATATATATATATATATATATATATATATATATATATATATATATATATATATATATATATATATATATATATATATATATATATAAAGTCAAATGTAACAGCACCAGCGGTGAATCAAGTTATGAAACCTTGAATAAGGCTGATTGATTGATTGATTGCTTGATTGATTGATTGATTGATTGATTGATTGATTGCTTGATTGATTGATTGATTGATTGATTGATTGATTGATTGATTGATGCGTGCTAATGGCACATAATAAAATGAATGACTATTTATTGCCGAGATAATAAGAATAAATTAGCTCACCACGGTAGTGGGTAAGGCTAAGTAGGACAGATTGTGAAACCGGCACGCTATTTATTGAGCTTCAGCGTCTTTGTGAGAGGTAACGAACGTACATGGAAGGTACAACAATGAACATGTCATTGATGTCTTACCGATAAACTGGACCTCTGGCTGGGTCCACATGGCTTCCGTCTTACACAAGTTGTTTCGTTGGAACTATAAGCATGAATTCCTAAACTCCTTTCTTGAAAATGAGAAAGGTTTCAATGGTTTAAAGTTTAATGCTAAAAAATTTGTTTTGCACCGTTTCAACTATCTCGACTCTTTCAAACTAATGTTGTTTTCTCAAATATTATAATCAGATATCATAGACCTCAAGAAATGTTGAGAATTGTATTGAAACTCTGGCCTGATGCATAAACTAATAAGTATTTTGTCTCAGCTTAATGAATCATACAGCTTGCATACTTCTTGCATACTTCTTGCATACTTCTTGCGAGCAGAGTGTATTTCCTATCTTGACACTTCACGACCTTTAATATCATTCACGAATGACTAATTGTTACATTTCCTATCTTGACACTTCACGACCTTTAATATCATTCACGAATGACTAAATGTTAACGGCCAAAGTTCAGAAGATGCTTCAAACACAATAGTCGCTGTGTAAAGAAAATCAGAGATGGTTTACTACCACAATGGCTTCGCATCTATGGAGACCAGCCTTTATCATAATGATAATCTTCCTCTAACGGCACAATGAGGTAATCAGTATTATCGAGCTTCCTAAGTATTTCTTTCGCACAATACGAGTTTACAGACAGCATAGTCAGAATTTCTAAATAAGTGACAAGTTTCTTTAGTGCAGAAATTAGACAACGCCGAACTTTCGAAATGTTTTGATAACTTCTGTTACCCGAGACAAAACAAAACGCAATCTGTTATTTACTAAATGTCGAGAAATTTTAGTTACAAGTCAAGTCATTTACTGCTAATCTCTAAGTGGTGTCAGCAAATCATTCATCACAATCGACTTGATGGTAGAAACCCTGAATTACACCTAAACATTCGACGTGCTCGTATCAAATTATTACCGGGTTCAATAACTGCATTCGTTATAAAGCGTGGGCTCAGGCCAATCTGTAAATTGAAGTTTACATGAAACATCAATTGAACAGAGAACATGCTTTCGGATTATTTGACCCTCTAAATGCTGTTTCCAACAAGCAAAGAAGGTGGAAGTTTTAGGCCTCCTTACTAAGTTTAAGGTAAATGACAGTTAAAGTAAAGTGCATTTAACGTGTAGTAAATATATTACTGATGTCACTGTACAATGAATTACATAGCATGGATCTATGTAATAGAGATAAACCATATATGCTGTAGTGTATGCAGTGTATTATCGTACTAGATGCTGTCTTGCTGTATGCTTTTCAGGCTGCATGTATGAGAAGGCATGGTGAGAATAGCAAAATCAAGGGCGAACTGAACCCCATTTTGTGTCTACTGTAGTCTGTCCCGTCCCAGGCTAGTTTGATAATTAATAATTCTAACTGTGACGGATATAGACAACAAATTTGTTTTATTTACTCCGAACTAAAAATAATGATTACTGGTTTTCGTGACACTGATCGTATTGAAATATTTTGTACAGTTGGATGGAAAGTGTCAATAATAGTAATTATTGTGCAATATTAAAATGAATGTGTTTTAAATAATGCGTTACCGAAAACGGAAGGGAGGGGAAAAAAGTTAATTTGTCAGATTTAAAATAATCCGAAGTGACATAATTTTAATGTAAGTTTCAAATACGGTTGTATAGATATATTTGTGACTATACCGGATTAGATGGTTTTACAATAGGTTATATAAGTATATCTAGGACTATACTCTATTACATAATGTTGTTCTTACAATAGGTTTTATATTATATTTTTGACTGTACTGAATTACGTGACGTAGTTCTTACAATAGGTTATATAGGTGAAGTGTATTAAATTCAAACAGATTCTTGAAGTCTAAGGAAAATATTATGAAACATACATCGTGAAGTCCGATGAATAGGTCAATATGCTGAAGTTTATATAAACGATTTCTATGCTAACCTTTGTCCAGTTTGGATTCATATTTGTTTTCTATGTTTTTTAAAGGATGCATAAATTCCCCTAACATTATATAGCTAGGATTGTGCTGATCTAATGTCAGCCCTGTATAGACATACATTTATATCTTGCTGTCCGTACGTAGATTACGGAGATTTGAGTCAGAAGTAAAAATGGCAAATAATTAATGCGATAATAATGTGAGTACAATAATTGATAATGGAAATTTTTATGATGCCAATACTATGGACTAAGTTTCATATTAATCCACTAAAAACTGCAAAATTAGTTACATCTTTACCATTGTGAAATATGCAGTGTTTAGTCGATATTTTAACTCAGCGCATTTTGGGCGGTGACAACGGCTGTTTGATAGCATATTGAAATGGAGTCAGAATAAATCACAATATCTCGGACATATTGCTTGTGGACTGGATGCGCTTTATTTAATGAATTAACATATTTCGAAGTTCACGAGTTTAGTTACAAATATCAGTCATATTTATTATGATTATAATTAAAATTATCATCTGTACATATACGGTGTTACAGTTTATTTTGTGCCATGAAATTATTGTTTCATTGCTTACTAAAATGTGATTCATCAAGCAGTGAGGTAGCTAAAAATGTCAACATTAGACTTGTCGGCAGGGACGGAAGCAGTGAAACAGTAAATATGATACTAGTAGATTTGCTGAATTGAATTGTCAGTTACATAAGATTAAGTACAGTACAGTTGAAAACAGCCACGTGGTGTAGCTAACGACAGGGGAGGGGTGATGTCATGTACACGGAGTTTCATAAAATATCCTGTTTCACGTCAGGAATTACACAGATTTTATACAGGTAGATGGTATTAAAATATCATAGAATTTGAATCATATTTTATAAAACTGGTGAAATGAGTAACTCTCCACATCCAAAGAAATAAAAAGTAATAATTGTGTTGCCTAAAATCTCAGTGAAAATAAAGGAAAATTGATATAAAAAGCGTCTGATTTGTTTAAAGAGAAGTGGTAACACGATGCGTTTAAACTGAATTGTTTAATAGGAAAATAGCTCACATGCTTTTTTGTACAAAATTAGATTAAAAATGTAAATTTAAAAGAGACATAATAGTTGGTCGCTTGGTTAATATAAATGCCTGTGTACATATGACAGTATCAACGTGCGTTTTAGCATATTGACACGTATGTATGTATGTATGTATGTATGTATGTATGTATGTATGTATGTATGTATGTATGTATGTATGTATGTATGTATGTATGTATGTATGTATGCATGCATGCATGCATGCATGCATGCATGCATGCATGTATGTATGTATGCATGTAGACCAAACGTGTAAATGCATTTATACACTTACATTTTTTGTCATCAGAACTTAGCGTTAGAATTATAGTTCGTGCTTTAATTTCTTTATAATTACAGTGATTGTCTTTAGACGTCAGCGTTAGAATCATATTTCCTGTCTCAATTTCATTACAGCTGCAGTGATTGTCCTTAGGCCTCGAAGTAAGGCTTATATATCCTGTATCCTGATCAATTTGATTACAATTACAACACTGTCCTTAGACACCGACGTTAGGATTATATTTCCTGCCTCAATTTCAGTACAATTACATGATTGTCATTAGACCTCGAAGTAAGGATTATATTAATTACCTCAATTTCATTACAATTACATAATTGTCATTAGACCTCGAAGTAATGATTATGTTTCCTGCCTCAGTTTCATTACAATTACAGGATTGTAATTAGACCTCGAAGTAAGGATTGTTTCCTGCCTCAGTTTCATTACAGTTATTTGATTGTCATTAGACCTCGAAGTAAGGATTATGTTTCCTGCCTCAATTTCATTACAATTACATGATTGTCATTAGACCTCGACGTAAGGATTTTTTTCCTGCCTCTTTTTCTTTACATGTATCTGTATCTCATTTTTATAGCAAGTCTTTTCTATGAACATCCAACAATGTAAGTAAACATATACGGCACAAAATAAAATTGATTTAATGTACTATAACATGAGAATGTATGTGATTATGCACGTGTGAATGTAATATATCTGCCCATCTATTATACTTCAAATAGTTTATAGTTCATTTATGAATAATTAGTTGGGTTGTTTGGGGGGTTTTTCTGTCCATCAGTCAGTCCGTTTGTGTATAGGTCTGTCTGGTGAAACGTCATAGATCTTTCCCCCGTCACAATTAGGTAAGTTTGTTACGTCAAGATGAAACAGTTTTATAGCAATTTTGACTGGACCAGAATTATAAAATATACATGTACGTTTTGTGACAAGAATGCTAATTACAGGGATTTTATATTATGGTCTTCGTCATTCATTACATTCATTGAGCGTGTTATATTGAAATATTTGTACTTAATCGTAATGTTTTTGCTTCATACCAATTGACGTAAACATGTGATTATGTGAAAAAGTAGAAGAAAATATTAAATAAACCGCATACATTAGTTTTAGCGCTTTCTTTACTCTCAACCAGCCGTTAATTTCCTCGACTGAAGCAAAAAGTTAGTAAAATAATTAATGTTTGATAAAGTATTTTTTAATTCGTTTTCGGAGTGATTTTCAAGACACGGAAATGTTTTATTGAGTAACTATTTCGTGACAAAGAGATGATTGCAAAGTAAACATAACTAATCAAATGATCATAAAACAAAATATCACTTGATGAAATTGCTATTTCTCGTCATTATAGCTCTCTCTCTCTTTCTCTCTCTCTCTCTCTCTCTCTCTCTCTCTCTCTCTCTCTCTCTCTCTCACACACACACACACACACACACACACACACACTTTTCAGTATTGCCCTTTCCGATTTCGAAACTCAAACCATATTCTGTTGCATGAGAATGATCGTCTACCATGAAAACAAATCTATTCAACTGAAATTAATTCCAGCCCATGAGATATATGTCGACTCACTACTGAAGTCTTTAAATTACCTACAAGCAAAAAAGAGCTTAAATAAATTGCTGTGTATGTATGTGTGTGTGTGAGTGTGTGTGTGTGTGTGTGTGTGTGTGTGTGTGTGAGAGAGAGAGAGAGAGAGAGAGTGAGAGAGAGAGAGAGAGAGGAGGAGGAGGAGGAGGAAGGCTTGCATGTTTTACAAGTCAAAATAGATTTTCGATTGCATGTACTATGTTAAAACCATATTTTACACTTAAAGTGTGTACAATCACCATTTTCTATTTCCACATATTACCAGTTAGACAGAGTAAGCCTGTTTCATAACACTCACATACAAATTTAATTTTCACTACGATGTTTATTTTGATAACATGCATCTAAACTTGAACGACGAGCAAAATGACATAAACGCTTATATGCAAACTTTCACTATGCGTAAATGTTTATTTTCTAATTTCTGAAGAGCTAGTTGGTTATGACAGTGAACAATGTAACAGAATATACTTTTAATCTCTGAAAGAGACCATTGTTTACACTGAACAATTTTTTTCCAAACTTTTTGGGGTCAAATTAAGAGATAAAGTTAGGGTACTAATTGCAACAAAGTATTTCATAATCTTGTATGTTTTACGGATATATTACAGTACATACTAAAGGAAATTATGTCCCGAAAGATATCGGTAGTGTTACCTACTATTCAGATTTAAAAAGAAGTTACAACCCTAAAATAAATAGTAGGGTGCAAATTAGGATAATCTCTCAGTAGTTTGATTCATTTGTTTTTTACTCAGCGTGTGTCAAATCTCGAAAGTACGCATATAACTAAATTCAATTTGTAACGCTAATGGTAAATGAAGATGTCACGATAATTTCCGGAGTGGAATGTCAACCTAAGTAACCGTATCCTTTCTTGGTGACAAACTTCCTGTGCTCCTTGTGTTAGTTGCATATCATGTCTAATGACCAAAATTATTGAAGATTTGAGCTACTACAAAAATGACACGAGTTTCCCAACTACAATATTTTTTATGAGAATATTCCTTAAACGTTGGCTTATATTCACTTGTTTTAGCGTCTTTCTGTCTAAATTATAGATTGCTACGGTCATGCCCAGTATCTAAAATGCCTTTGCTGCTAGCTTACAAATAGGAAATAAATCGATTCTATTACGATTGAAAATTGTATTTACAGTATATCTTCTGCTTAAATATTGAAAGGCATACATCTTATCACCTTTAGTGTTAGACATATTTTACGGAAAGGACTCCAACTTATCATTTTAGTGTTAGACTCGTCCTACGGAAAGGCCTACAACTTATCAATTTCAGTTTTAGACACGTCTTACAGAAAACGGACCAATCAGAATAAAAAATAGGAATAAGACAGCGACAATACAAAACGAATCTAAGCTTAGAATAAATGGACTATATGAAACATTTCTTGACTGTATTTTAAATCATTATGCAATATCTATTTTAAAAAATGTCACTGAGAGTAGAGGCCATGGAATATGGGAGTATATTAATATTTTTCATGCACAAGATAAATGGTTTTAAAATATCCACTGTAATCTGGATGAAATTAAGTTTCATCGGTAGTAAATCTATGTACATTCTTCTTATTGACCTACAACCTCAGACTATGATTGTATTAGTATATTCGGAACCTTTGTTTTCTAAATATCGCTAATTAGAACACCTCCATAAAAGTTAAAATAATAATACTTTTAAAAAATGAGACGGTATACTAGTCAAGCGCTAAAAGGTTAGAGATTGTTTGTGCGAGTAAAATACTTTTGATTCTGTTAATATTCTAAATGTGTTTTCTTCATTGATGTCATGAGGGCACATAAATTGATCAATAAATTGCATTTATATTCAATGTAAACTACAACTGATCGCGGACAATTCTACATCACATGCATCTGGTAAAATCACAGACGCCAATTCATTCTCTCTCAGCAACTTATTTGTTCTGTGAAAACAATGTATAACAACACGAACGAGATCGTGCCTATCCATTGGACTTATTTGTCACTGTAAATGGTATATACATCCAATAAAAATAAATAAAACAACAAGTCTTGATGTCTACAGTGATTAGCACCACAGCTTTTAGATAGATAGATAGATAGATAGATAGATAGATAGATAGATAGATAGATAGATAGATAGATAGATAGATAGATAGATAGATAGATAGATAGATAGATGTGTGTGTGTGTGCAAAAACTGACAATGAACAGTGCAAGATTAGTTTCTCACTAGCTTCAACGCTTTCAACTCGATCTTTTTCAAAGTAAAACACAAAACAGAAAGAAGACAAAAAAAAAATAAATACAAAAAGCGTTGAAATAACAAAAGTTTACATAACTAATTCTACTGGAAAAAAAGCTTTGGAAATGTTGTGTTTCGACTAGTTGGTTTCAACTTGACTGAAGCTGTTTTATAGCTATTTATATCGATCTAAAAATGGATGAGCAATATCAGCGGGTGTTTCCAATGTAAATGGACGTAATCGTAAATTATATCCCGGATATTTCGTTATTTTAAAAATAATCATAAGTGAACGACTAATGAGCAAAATAAAATTAAAAAAAGATTTAGATGTAAATGTGCTGGTTGTAAAAAGATGATGGTTTTATTTGCGCACGGTTGTCTTCTTTATTTTGTTTACCTCTGAAAAATACCAATGAAATATATCCGGTATTAACGTTAGAAACGAAAATATCCTCTATCTAATTAGAAACAAATATTTTCAACTTCATAATCCTGGTTTCCTCATTTTATGGCCTGAGGAGTATTTGCAAAATGATATATTACGTCTGAAATCCTGCTGGAGAGCTCACGGGTGCAATAGATAATGATAGGTGTATGTTAGGTTTTTGAAATCTAACGATATTCAAAACTGATACACAACAAAACGCTGAAAAACTGAATAGCTCTTTTAATGGCATTTTCTGCATTTCACGCTCCAGACAGTAACATTCTTAATTTAATAAGGAAGTCTTTGGTCCTGACTGAAATCTTAGTATGTCATGAAAATGTTGTAGTCCATTGTGATGTGTCGAATTTTGGAACTTGAAACATAAGGTCAAATGCATTGTGCTTTCAAGTTAACATAATCGAAGCTGAAAGGTCTGGTGAAAGTTCAATGTTTAATTCTTCATTTCATCTCCAAACATAAAACGAATTACATTAAACCTCAGTTGAAGCTGACCGGTCATTTCCTATGGTACAAGGGGCACACGTCAAATAATTGTGTTTTCAAAATACGCTAATTGTGAACTGTTTTTATGCCAGTGAAACCAGCGACGGACACTTGATTTGGAGGGAAGATTTTATAAACAGTTTTTTTATGATTGACCAGGGAATCTTAAGAGCGTAGACTTTGAAAAACAATTTAGGATACTGGCTCTTGAAAACTCTTCAGTTAGATTTTTCTTGAGAGAAGATTAAGTCTACTCCGGTGGAGCTAGTTAATGAAGTAGTGTCTTCGTGAAATTACAAAGGGCCAGGTAGTTGTCTTAGAACAGGAGAAAAGACAAAAGGCTAGGACTGTTGTTTGGAAAAAGAAAACGACAGGAAGATACTCAATTTTAGCTTCAATTTCAATATGCTATTTCATTTGTTTGATTGTTTGCAGATAATGATATATTATGATTAGCGCATATATTCGAGTATTCATTTCGTCGGACCCTAGTGATATGTTAGTTCTATCAGTTAATTCTTTGATTTTTCAATTATGAATTCATTGAGAGAATTGGCGGATCGCATGTAATTAAATATTCGATATGTGAGTTGCGCAGGGATTTCATGAATTCAATCTAGTATACGAATATGTCATATTTCTTATAATATATGAGTTAAATTTCTGTGTAGGATGATATTGACTCTTGTGAGTAATGACGAGTTCGCAATATTTAATTGTTCACGCAAGCTACTTTAAAATAGTTAGATTTAGTTGATATTCCGCATAAATATTTGAGCGTAAATTGCATTGAATAGCGAAATGTAAATGAGTCGTGTTGAAATGCATGTTGGCATATACGGCCATATTTGTCTGTAGAAGGCACTTGGGAATATAAACCTTGCAGTAAACTCGAATGAACTTGAGTTAAGGCCATGTTTATCAACTTAACGGTAAACATACTGCAATATAGAATCAGTAAGGAATATTGAGTAAGGTCACGTGAGGTCAGGATTATACAGTGTATACCATCTAAATCTGAGCACGAGAAATATAGTTTAAATTTATGCATAAATGTGTATTGGCATTTGTCTAGCATGAGACATACTCTATAGTTAAGGGGACAGCTCTGTAGTTCGAGTTTCAGCCTTCATATTTCGCACTCTGAACGAGAGAAAGGAGAAGGAGGAATAAGTAGGGAACTCAACGAGTAAAAGAGGAAATCTACATCCACGGGGTGGCAGAACAGGATGGTTGAAAGAAGGCCAAGCACTTAGACGTGGAAGACAAGTCATGTGAAGACAAGTGTCAGGTGATGCTGTCAAAGCATAAGATTGGACTCAAAATCACCATTCGAGTACATGGTGATATTTATACGCTACATTGAATTTTTGTCATTGACATCAGTTTAATAGAAAGTGAATTTGGCTATGCTTTAATTGAATACGTAATTTAGTAAATCGGTTGTAGGAGAGGTTATTGTTTCTTTGATTATATATTATTTGATTTGAATTTTATATTTTATTAAATGAAATGTTGCTCATTGTTTTAATTTCTTTCAATACTTTGCTCAGCTATCTGTAACGTTCCATCTATCCGTCAACACTGGGAAATTAAATCGCGGGAAATCATTCCTTAGTTAACGACGCCGAATTGAAGGAGGAGAGATTTAATGTTTTAAATCCCCCTTATTATATCCATCAATTTGAAACGATTGTCGCAACTATAGATAAAGCTTTGTCTTTAACAAGTATTCTACCTTAATTGTTTTCCACTCGTGGTAGTATCTTGTTTTCTCCCTTTATTTGAGATTGCACGAAGAAACTAATTGGTTTAATCAATATCCTGGACTTAGCTTTGGCATTGATTAACTTTGACACCGATATATTTAAAGCTTGTTAAGTTTGATGTTAGTTAGTGTGTACATGACACAATGATGTGTTTTTATGTGTCTTACTCAGTCATTTAACTCCTCATGGTGTCTTTTCGTGCCTGTTGGGTGTTAGGTATTTACTGTATGGTACCGTTTTATTATACCTCTATCAAATAAAACAATTACAGACTGTGCTAGCTACACGCTACTAGCTGTGGTGCAATGTCTTGCACCGAAGATTAACGTTTTACAAAATGTTTAAACAATAAATATACCAACACGTCATTTTATTGATTCTAGACACTGTTTAACATACAAGCATAATGGTTTTAAGGCAAATTTATATTCGTTTAAAGAGCAGTTAAATGTACTCTTGTCTGCTTAGTGAATAGTGGTAAAACAGAGTTTCTCAGGACTTTATATTCATGTGATGTTCTATTTAATTTTAACCTTTACTGTGTGATCATTATCCAAATAATAATAATAATAATAATAATAATAATAATAATAATAATAATAATAATAATAATAATAATAATAATAATAATAATAATAATAATAATAATAATAATATAAATGCCTTTTTTAAGAGGAAAATATATTTTGCATTTAAATTAGTCTACCGCATGATCTTCATGCAAATATCCATATAAAAACACATCTGTTAAAACTTGTAATCCTACATAAAACTTGGTTAAGAATAAATGAAAAATAATAGGGGATTATATCATTAATTTAAGACCGCAAAATGAGTACAACATGTGAATACAATAAAATCGAAATATAAGTCTGGATATATCACCAGACGTGAACCAAAAGGTAATCACTAGACAAGGATTTGAATTTACAGTAAGAAGCTCAATAGCTAATTTCAATAGCAATTGTGTTCCATAATTTTGGACTCGATGCAGCAAGAGATTAAGCCATATAGGGAGAACAAAAAAAAATAATTGCCTTTTGGTGAGGTAAGAATGATAGCCAGGTACCTTTCCTGCAACACGTTGACGAAACGGAAACTAATTTATTATCAAAAACATTTCAGACGATGGTGTGATAATGTCAATTTTCAGAATTATTGGGGTAGCACTTATTGATAATTTTGCAATCATTACGGTAATAATAATAATAATAATAATAATAATAATAATAATAATAATAATAATAATAATAATAATAATAATAATAATATTAACGATGATGATGATAATGTCTTTACATAGCACCTAATCTTTTGAAGCTCTAAGCGCTTTTACATTTGACAAGACTTAAAAACATACATAATGATATGATTACGAAAAAAACACAAAACAAACAAACACCATGAAATTAGAAAACAGAAAACATGCTGAAAATATTTAAGGTAAGGAAACATTATTAGGTCTTTAAGTCGGTTCTTGCAGCTGAAAAAATTAAGAGCGCTCTTGAATGAGATCACTGTGTCATTTTGTCTAAATTCACTGGGTAATTCGTTCAACGTTGCTGGGCCTTGGTATGCAAAAGAACGTAGTCCATATGACTTCATTTTCATAGTGAGAGGTATTGTAGACTCCCCATATATTGCACACAGAGTCTAATAGCTGTAAAATAGAATTAGAAACAAAGATACTCGGCAGTTTTTAAGAGTATACAGAGGCATGTTCAAGGTCACTGAGCATACATTTCAGTGCAGGAGTTATCAATAGTTTTTGTGTGGCTTCAACTATCATACAAAGTGTTGTTTGATCGATTTTCTTTTATTCTAATTTCCGTAAACCACTTTTGAAGAAGCTGAATATACCCATAAAAGCTGACAGTCGACAGCCGACGTTGAGCTGCTCGAATGGTGATAGTTGCTTCATCAATAACGGATGTATAGCTGCTCGAATGGTGAGAGTTGTGACATCGACAATGGATGTATGTATGCTCAAATGGTAACATAGTCGTCTTATCGCATATGGATGTAGAACTGCTCGAATGGTAGATAGTTGTGTTATCGACAACGGATGTAGAACTATCGAATGGTAAGATAGTTGTGTCATCGACAAAGGATGTATAATTGCTCGAATGGTAGATAGTTGTGTTATCGACAACGGATGAAGAACATGTCGAATGGTTAGAAATTTGTATTATCAACAACAGATGGAAACCTGCTAGAGTTGTAGATGGTTGTGTACTCGACAACGGATATGGAGCTGCTCGAATTGTAGATAGTTGCGTCATCAACATCAGAAGTAGAACTGTTCAAACGATTTATAGTTGTATCAACAGTGAATATGTCAGAAAGAGTATTAAAGAAATGGCCGTAGATCGTTTACAAATCAAAAAGGTCCTAAAATGGAGCCTCCTGAATCATTTTCAAAACTGACTCAGTCATGCAAGGAGCCCAGTTAGCTAGGTACGACTTGAATAAAGAGTCTGCAATAGTTATTTATAGAGTATTAATTTGTTCAAAAGAGTATTATATCAACAATATATACGAATTTTACATAGTGAGTTTGCCTGCGTTAATAATAGATGGTCATAGTTTATTAGTTTAATCTGGTCAGTTTGGCAGGGGTGCGTTTGTCTAAGTTCCAAATGAGATCGATATACACGATTATTTTTATTGACAAATCACAATAGGTAGTAGACACATGTTTATCGATTACTTTTGTGTCTTCCTTGATGAATAGGAACATGCATGAATAGCATGCTTCAAGGCATTCGAACTTTTGAGGAGTTTCTTCAGATTTAGCTTTAACATGTGCAGAAAGCTTTACTATTTTAGCATTAATTATCTTTGGCTGATAAGTTTTTCTCGTATCACGACTGAAAATAATGTTATTATCTTCATGAACAGAAAAACCAGGAATGAATTTACCAAAAGCAGCAGGTGTTCTACTGCCAAATCAGTCGAAGAGGAAGGTCCCAGTTAAGTGGATGTAACTCTTTACCATCCAGCAGTTTGCGGATGGATACCAAACGTTCATTCATGTTATTTGCAAATCCATATTCATTATGTATAGTTTCTTATTTACAGCAATTGTATGAGGGATAAAGAAAGAGTGTGCGAATGACTTTGAAATGCTTACAGATGGTTTTTTGTCTTTATTGCCAGATATGAAGACTAGCATTTTCTTTACATTCCTTGATAAGAGACATTGTCCTGTTTTCGCGAGTTTTTCATTGGGTCCGTTTTTATTTTGGTAATAAAAATAACGACCGTCCTTTTAATATATGAGACCCTGTATGCAATTGTATGCACGGTCTGCGTATCATAGTGTATATACGGCATATTATGTAATTGAATGGACAGTGTGTGTATGCAATTGTATGTTCGGTGTGTGTATGTCATTGTATGTACGGTGTATGTATGTAATTCTATGTACGGTGTATGTCATTGTTTACACGGCGTGTATGTCATTGTATATACGGAGTATGTATGTAATTGTATGTACGGTGTGTGTCATTGTATATACGGTGTGTGTATGCAATTGTATGTACGGTGTGTATATGCAATTTTACGTACATAGTGTGTATGCAATTGTATATACGGTGTATCTAATTATGTGTACAGTGTGATTTTGAGCAAATGTGTCTCCTTTATGGCATATATATATATATATATATATATATATATATATATATATATATATATATATATATATATATGTATATATATACATATATCTGTGTGTGTATTTTTATATAGTATAAAATTTGTGTGCGTGTGTGTGTGTGTGATGTAATTTGAATAAACGTAATTATATACCTAACAAAGATATATCGGGAAAACAAAGAATGTGAATGTGTCGCCTTAGTTATAAAAGAAATAAATCAACACTAAAAGACATGGGTGATGATATATAAAAAACGTAGCTAATTAGTTTCCAAAATATGTTTTACAGTTCTCACGACCGTGTGTTCAATCATACTGACATCGTATGCCAAGGCTTGTGCTTGATGCGTACTTCTTTATCACTAATTATCCTAAAAGGTGAACACATACACATATAAAAACTATTTATCCAAAATATTTTTTTATCTAGCATAAAATGTAAAATTTGCACCGTTGTATGTGTCACTAAAGCAAATTGATGAGCTAATGAATTAGACGTGCTACTCTTGACGTTCAACATTAAAGAAGAGATGATTTGCAAAGCTTTGTAAGGTAAGACTGCATCAATTTTCATGTACTTTATATGACAATTTTCTACATTAAGGCGGGTTAAATATGCAAGCTACAAGTGCACATTCCTTACAAAATTTAAAATTGCCACAAGGCATTAGAGTCTAAAATTTAAAAAGTAGGCCCTAATGTGTCTCATAAGAAAACACTAGTTTGCTTTAAATAAACGACGTGACAAAACAGGCACGAGAGTTTCAGGCGTAAACAGTTGATGGTCGCTAAGTTTGACCTCAGAGAAAAGTACTAGCGTTTAATCAGTCATTCCGACGCCCAGGAAGGCAATATTTTGTTTACTTCTTTTTCTTCTGCTCAGCGATCAACACAAGCAATAATGTCTCTGAGAGTTGCCAAATATAGTCGTATATTAGTACCATATGTTTCAACTTTGATATTACAAAAGGAAGAATCACATACGTTTCGTGGTGGGAAACATTTCCTGGAGAACAAGTGATGAGTACGTTTGTTAATTTACGTAATCACGAAACGATTGAATCGGTTACAAATAACCGACAAAAAGAGTTTTAAAAGAATTAATAAGCCAGAACATTGTCTGCACTAAGTGTAAGTAGTTGGTGACATAAATAAAAAGTTCCTCTTATTATTCCAGATGGATCAGACATGATTATAAAAGAATATTTATAGAAAACATTTGGCGATCCCTGTGTTAAATGCTTGGAGGAATTTATTTCAGTTTTCATGGAAGATATCAGAGGCAACTTGTCGAATTTATCGCTGGTATAGATACTAAAACTTGTTTTTATTACTGAAATATGAATATTGTCCATTAGTTTAATAAATATGCTCAAATCTTGCCGAATTAATCACGCAACTTTCAAAAATTCCTGTAAAAATAAAAATTTTAATCATAAGTATAGTTTGATTTAAGTACCATGTAAAAATGAAAACAGTGCACAAAACGTTCTTAAAGTGCATTGAACATTATAAAAAACAAAATTGTTACAATATGTGTGATGTTTTCCATATGCGTGATAAAAGCATGTTTTGGTGTATTACTTACTCTGTGTGTACCATGGATTTAATATGCACCAATCCGTGAATTTTAATTATACATGACAAGGCCTGAAACAATATAGGATTGAATGGTGTACGCACACAATAAGAACATAAATGATCATTATTCCATATATTTGCAGGTTTATACTGAATTACATAGGTAGCAGCACGCTATAAGAACATCGAGCAAGGCAAAGTAACGATTAGGTTTTCTGAACCTCAAGTCAGGCGATCTACCATCTATATTCCAAGTGTAAGTAGTATGAGGTTAATGAGAAACGACCATCTTTATGTGTGTATATAGTATATGTACTACACATCTCGATAACGTTAGTGCGAAATATTTTTAACATAGATCATTCACTTGTCTCTCTCGTATTTTGTGTTTTGGAGATTGTCTTTTTATACTCATCTGTTCAGCTGACACATCTTCTGATAGCCACCATTCAGAGACATTCAATAAATGATTCTATGGAATATGTTAGTCAGCCTGCCATTTGCTTCACAGCATTTTTTACGTCCAGATAATACATTTGCAGATACAATATTGAAGCCTTTTCCTCGAGTGACATGGTTTCATTTACCAGGTAATGTTCTGATTTGCTGAAGGTCTACCCAAGTCTTTTAGTTTTTGAGAGTACTTGCGTCTTTCTTGTCAACACTTCAGTTTAGCATATGCTTTGTATCCAAGACCATCCGAATGAGTTCCGTGGCCTTCTCTTCTACTCTGACACTCTAGACGGAAGTGCACTGTATTGGATTTTTCGCTAGCTCTTGATGGTGTTTCGTAGATGAGGTCATTGGATTATAAGATCCTGATTTGCGATTTCTGTCTTGTTGCATTCGGGGTATTGGCATCATGAATGGTGCCATCTTCTCTGTCTGCATGTGAGTCTATCCACATTTTTTATCTCTGTAATAGACGTTAAACTTGCTGATACTTTTCTTTAGTTTATAGATGTATGTAATTACTTAATCAATGCTTATGTGCACTCAAAACAATTACATAAATTACATTTTGTTTTTTGTTTTCAAAAGAAAACAGAAGCCAGTATATATCAGATTCACTTAATCGTAAGGAATATTTCGAAATAGTGTCAGCACAACAAATCGTTTGATTACATATATGGCATTGTATGATCAACGTATCTGTTATATAAGAGCAATTTCATGTTTTCCTTCTCACGTAGTGTTGTTACATAGATAAGTGGGCTTGTTACATAGTAACAAGTAGGGTTGTTACACAGATAAAGTAAGATAAATTCCAAATATTTGTCACCGATATTACTCTATGTAAATAATAATAAGGTGTGAAATAATGACAGCAGTGTTCTTGCTTTCTAATAAAAATCGGGATATATTGAGTAACAATGAATGTACGAGTTTTTCAACACAGAATTGCAAGGACTTATAATTTAGCTGAGAACATGTTTAGATTTAAGTGCACAAAACGTAGATTGCAAAAATGAAACTAAAATTGAAAATGATAATATTTGCTTTTGTTGAAAATCTGCTTCAAATGTAGAATAGATGTCAAGCAAAATAATTTCACAAAAGAATTTTGGACATATTGCAGCCCACTTCTAACGCCAGGAAGAAATAGATCCCTTCACTGCGTTTGGTCGGTCTACGTTGATCACACACATACACACACACACACAATATATATATATATATATATATATATATATATATATATATATATATATATATATATATATATATATATTTATATATATATATATATATATATATATATTTATATATATATATATATATATATATATATATAAAGACAATTATTTTCTCTATCATTCATTCATAAAATTTCAGTGAACATATCAATACGTTTTTTCCTTGATTTGTTTAAATTATGCAAAGATTTTTTAAGATTTATACTTGGGTTATAAGATACGTTTGTTACAAAAGATGCGCATATATTTGGGTTTAAAAGTGTCTGTGTCTATCCGTTTTATTGCGTAAAAGGTAGACCACACATTGCACTGGTTAATTTGAAAGAGTTGCAGTGCAGTTGTTGAAGGTCTAGACAATCTATGTGGTTAGTAGACAGAAATTCCGACACGATCGTAAGAAGCATGTATGGACACGCCAACAAAAACATTTAATAGAAATGTTAATAAACAATTTTTGAGTCATCTTTCGGATGTATTTCCTCTTGTCTAGGTTATTAGGACAAAATTGATAGATGTGCCCCTCAGTCGATTAGAACCGTAGTAACATCAAATACATTTTCTGGTTGCCAGAATACTATTATATTTAGTAATATGAATATATATTTCAGGCTCCGAAGCAAAATGGGAAAATTATATGAAAGTCAAGGTCTCACTGACTTCCATCATGTTACATCCAGTCATATTATCCTGACACCAGGCCAACCAGTCCTAACACTAACCTCTTAATGATGATCGCCTAGCTAGGACCATATTTATAAGTCTTACGTATTCCTCGGCCTGGGTTTAAATCCGTAACCTCCCTCATCTGAGTGGACGCTATAACCACTTAGGCCACCAAAGATGTTTGCCTTTGCTGGTAAATGTTAGCAGAAAATTCCAAAGTGTTCGACACGTGTTCATCTTGACGAACTGAGTCGGGTTACATATGTTAATAAATGATACAAAAGTTTGGAATATATTTTTGAACTCAAATGTTTCCTAATGTTCTTGTGGCAGTAATATAAAACATAGTTATTAGTATATTGTCATGTATATTTAAGTTGTAATTGTTTTGTTTGTTTCCATGATTATATGTTATGTACAAATAGGGAATGTTACATATTAGGATGATTATCGATGGAGGTAAATATGTTTATTTGAGTCTTTTTCTAGGATATTGGTGTTCTCATGGATAAACCTATTGTATTTGGTGATTACTATGGTCTTTATTTTGATCTTATTAATTGACCTTGTCTTGTTGACAACTTAGAATACTCTAGAAATGAACTCTTGACCATTATTCTGATTTTACTTTTGTGTCATAGCTTTTTATATAATGTTGTTTGCTTCTTAAGAAATTACTCATTTTTGCATCCAAGATCTGAGGTCTTATTGTTGTGTTCAGTATTTCAATTACTTATTCAAATTATTATTCACTGGAAATAAAAAGTGCACACCTGTAATATTATTGGACTGTAACATTACTATGGAACTATAACGATTTCAGACAAGGTCATTTGTGGATTATATTATTATGATACGCCAAATGACTGTTAGGACATTACCTCACTAAAGGTCACCGGAACATTAGCATATTCGCAACTATAGACATGTCAACATATTTAATATTTGAACTTATTTTGAATACCACTGCAATTGAATAGGAACTTTATACATTTGAACTTCTGATGAATATGTAAGGACTGTTTGGGATTTAGTTCTTATTACTTAAGTTCTTTTCTAATTTTCACTCTGTGTTTTAGGCAATAAATTATTTGTTGAATAATTACGAAACTTGTTGGTTTCCGCTTTTTTTTCTTAGTTTTAGACATTGGAGTTGAAAAAACAAGCTTTCGTGTAGTGAGTTAGTTCCAGATCAACTCAAGTGTATGTATGAATTATCGATTAAATATTTCCGCCTGACTCGGTTTAAAAACTGATTCGAGGAGTTGCTTTTCGATGCGTTTTGTTGTACTATTTTATTATACTGAAAATTGTTAAGACTAATATGAAAGACACAACCAAGCATACTCTTTTTAAAACATCATTACATATATCGCTTTTAATAAAGAAAAAGGAAGGAAGGAAGAAAGAACAAATAAATATTAACAATGTCTCATTTTGTCTAAATTCACTGGGTAATTCGTTCCACGTTGCTGGGCCTTAGTATGCAAAAGAACGTAGTCCATATGACTTCATTTTCATGGTGAGAGGTATTGCAGACTCCCCATATGTTGCACACAGAGCCTAATAGCTGTAAAATAGAATTAGAAACAAAGATACTCGGCAGTTTTTAAGAGTATACAGAGGCATGTTCAAGGTCACTGAGCATACATTTTAGTGCAGGAGTTGTCAATAGTTTTTGTGTGGCTTCAGCTATCATTCAAGGTGTTGTTTGATCGATTTACTTATATTCTAATTTCCGTAAACCACATTCGAAGAAGCTGAATATTCCCATGAAAGCTGATAGTCGACAGCCGACGTTGAGCTGCTCGAATGGTGATAGTTGCTTCATCGATAACGGATGTATAGCTGTTCGAATGGTGAGAGTTGTGACATCGGCAATGGATGCTCAAATGGTAACATAGTCGTCTTATCGCATATGGATGTAGAACTGCTCGAATGGTAGATTGTTGTGTTATCGACAACGGATGTAGAACTATCGAATGGTAAGATAGTTGAGTTATCGACAACGGATGTAGAATTGCTCGAATGGTAGATAGTTGTATTATCGTAAACGGATGAAGAATATGTCGAATGGTTAGAAATGTGTATTATCAACAACATATGTAGAGCTGCTAGACTTGTAGATTAGTGTGTACTCGACAACGGATATGGAGCTGCTCGAATTGTAGATAGTTGCGTCATCAACAACATAAGTTGAACTGCTCGAACGTTTTATAGTTGTATCAACAGTGGATATGTCAGAATGAGTATTAAAGAAATGGCCGTAGATCGTTTACAGAGATCAAAAGGTCCTAAAATGGAGTCTCCTGAGTCATTATCAAAACTGACTCAATCATGCAACGAGCCCAGTTAGCTAGGTACGACTTGAATAGAGTCTGTAATAGTTATTTATAGAGTGTTAATTTGTTCAAAAGAGTGTTATATCAACAATATATACGAATTGTATGCAGTGAGTTTGCCTGCGTTAAAAATAGATGGTCATCGTTTATTAGTTTAGTCTGGTCAGTTAGGCAGGGGTGCGTATGTCTCAGTTCCAAATGAGATCGATATAGACGATTATTTTAAATGAGAAAGCAAAACAGGAAGTACACACATGTTTATCAATTATTTTTGTATGTCATTGCATGTACGGCGTGTGTATGCAATTATATGTACGGTGTGTGCATGCAACTGTATATACTGTGAGTGTATGTCATTGTATGTACGGTGCATATATGTAATTGTATGTACAGTGTGTCATTTTATTTACGGAGTGTGTGTATGCAATTGTATGTATGGTGTGTGTATGCAATTTTATGTACAGTGTGTGTATGTAATTGCATGTATATATATATCTGTCTGTGTGTGTATGTGTGTGTGCATTTTTATCTAGTATAAAATTTATCTAGTATAAAGTGTGTGTGTGCATGTGTGTGTGTGTGTGTGTGTGTGTGTGTGTGGTTCTCTGAACGTAATGATTTACCTAGCAAAGATATATTTGAAAAAAATGTGAATGTGTCGCCTTAGTTATAAAACAAATAAATCAACACCTGCAATGCAATGAACCTGTCGCCTAAAAGACATGGGTGATGATATATAAAAAAACGTAGCTAATTAGTTTCCAAAATATGTTTTACAGTTCTCACGACCGTGTGTTCAATCATACTGACATCGCATGCCAAGGCTTGTGCATGATTTGTACTTCTTTATCACTACTTATCCTAAAAGGTGAACACATACACAAATTAAAACTATTTATCCAAAATATTTTTTTATCTAGTATAAAATGTAAAATTTGCACCGTTGTATGTGCCACTAAAGCAAATTGATGAGCTAATGAATTAGACGTGCTACTCTTGACGTTCAACATTAAAGAAGAGATGATTTGCAAAGCTTTGTAAGGTAAGACTGCATCAATTTTCATGTACTTTATATGACATTTTTCTAAGGCAGGTTCAATGAGCTAGCAACAAGTGCACATTCCTTACAAAATTTAAAATTGCCACAAGGAATTAGCGTCTAAAATTTAAAAAGTAGGCGCCAGTGTGTCTCATAACAAAACATAAGTTTGCTTTAAACAAACGACGTGACAAAACAGGCACGAGAGTTTCAGGCGTAAACAGTTGATGGTCGCTAAGTTTGACCTTTGAGAAAAGTACTAGCATTAAATCAGTCATGCCGACGCCCAGGAAGGCAATATTTTGTTTACTTCTTTTTCTTCTGCTCAGCGATCAACACAAGCAATAATGTCTTTGAGAGTTGCCAAATATAGTCGTATATTAGTACCATATGTTTCAACTTTTATATTACAAAAGGAAGAATCACATACGTTTCGTGGTGGGAAACATTTCCTGGAGAACAAGTGATGAGTACGTTTGTTAATTTACGTAATCACGAAACGATTGAATCGGTTACAAATAACCGACAAAAAGAGTTTTAAAAAAATTAATAAGCCACAACTTTGTCTGCACTAAGTGTAAGTAGTTGATGACATAAATAAAAAGTTCCTCTTATTATTCCAGATGGATCATACATGATTATAAAAGAATATTTATAGAAAACATTTGGCGATCCCTGTGTTAAATGTTTGGAAAATTTATTTCAGTTTTCATGGAAGATATCAGAGGCAACTTGTCGACTTTATCGCTGGTGTAGATACTAAAACTTGTTTTTATTACTGAAGTATGAATATTGTCCATTAGTGTAATAAATATGCTCAAAGCTTGCCGAATTAATCACGCAACTTTCAAAAATTCCTGTAAAAATAAAAATTTTAATCATAAGTATAGTTTGATTTAAGTACCATGTAAAAATGAAAACAGTGCACAAAACGTTCTTAAAGTGCATTGAACATTATAAGAAACAATATTGTTACAATATGTGTGATGTTTTCCATATGCGTGATAAAAGCATGTTTTGGTGTATTACTTACTCTGTGTGTACCATTGATTTAATATGCACCAATCCGTGAATTTTAATTATACATGACAAGGCCTGAAACAATATCGGATTGAATGGTATACGCAAACAATAATAACATAAATGATTATTATTTCGTATATGTGCAGGTTAATACTGAATTACATAGGCTGCAGCATGCTATAAGAACATCGAGCAAGGCAAAGTAACGATTAGGTATTCTGAACCTCAAGTCAGGCATCTACCATCAATATTCCAAGTGTAAGTAGTATGAGGTTAATGAGAAACGACCATCTTTATGTGTGTATATAGTATATGTACGACACAGCTCGAAAACGTTAGTGCGAAATATTTTTAACATAGATCTTTCACTTGTCTCTCTCGTATTTTGTGTTTTGGAGATTGTCTTTTTATACTCATCTGTTCAGCTGACACATCTTCTGATAGCAACCATTCAGAGACATTCATTTAATGATTCTATGGAATATGTTAGTCAGTTTGCCATTTGCTTCTCAGCATTTTTTACGTCCAGATAATGCATTTGCAGATACAGTATTGAAGCCTTCTCTTCGAGTGACATGGTTTCATATACCAGGTAATGGTCTGATTTGCTGAAGGTCCACCCAAGTCTTTTAGTTTTTGAGAGTACTTGAGTCTTTCTTCTCAACACTTCAGTTTAACATATGCTTTGTGTCCAAGACCATCCGAATGATTTCATTTGCCTTCTCTTCTACTCTGACACTCCAGACGGAAGTGCACTGTCTTTCCTCAAGTTGTTTGGATTTTTCGCTAGCTCTTGATGGTGTTTCGTAGATGAGGTCATTGGATTATAAGATTCTGATTTGCGATTTCTGTCTTGTTGCATTCGGGTTCTTGACATCATGAACTGTGTCATCTTCTCTGTCTGCATGTGAGTCTATCCAAATTTTTTTTTATCTCTGTAATAGACGTTAAACTTGCTGATACTTTTCTTTAGTTTATAGATGTATGTAATTACTTAATCAATGCTTATGTGCACTCAAAACAATTACATAAATTACATTTTGTTTTTTGTTTTCAAAAGAAAACAGAAGCCAGTATATATCAGATTAACTTAATCGTAAGGAATATTTCGAAATAGTGTCAGCACAACAAATCGTTTGATTACATATATGGAATTGTATGATCAACGTATCTGTTATATAAGAGCAATTTCATGTTTTCCTTCTCACGTAGTGTTGTTACATAGATAAGTGGGCTTGTTACATAGTAACAAGTAGGGTTGTTACACAGTTAAAGTAAGATAAATTCCAAATATTTGTCACCGATATTACTCTATGTAAATAATAATAAGGTGTGAAATAATGACAGCAGAGTTCTTGCTTTCTAATAAAAATCGGGATATATTGAGTAACAATGAATGTAACAGTTTTTCAACACAGAATTGCAAGGACTTATAATTTAGCTGAGAACATGTTTAGATTTAAGTGCACAAAACGTAGATTGCAAAAATGAAACTAAAATTGAAAAATAATATTATTTGCTTTTGTTGAAAATCTGCTTCAAATGTAGAATAGATGTCAAGAAAAATAATTTCACAAAAGCATTTTGGACATATTGCGGCCCACTTCTAACGCCAGGAAGAAACAGATCCCTTCACTGCGTTTGGTCGGTCTACGTTGATCACACACACACACAAACACACACACAATATATATATATATATATATATATATATATATATATATATATATATATATATATATATATATATATATATATATATACACACACACAGTTATTTTCTCCATCATTCATTCATAAAATTTCAGCGAACATATCAATACGTTTTTTCCTTGATTTTTTTAAAATTATGCAAAGATTTTTAAGATTTATACTTGGGTTATAAGATACGTTTGTTCCAAAAGATGCGTATATATTTGGGTTTAAAAGTGTCTGTGTCTATCCGTTTTATTGCGTAAAAAGTAGACCACACATTGCACTGGTTAATTTGAAAGAGTTACAGTGCAGTTGTTGAAGGTCTAGACAAACTATCTGGTTAGTAGACATTAATCCCGACACGATCGTAAGAAGCATGTATGGACACGCCAACAAAAACATTTAAAAGAAATTTTAATAAACAATTTTTGAGTCATCTTTCGGATGTATTTTCCCTTGTCTAGGTGATAAGGACAAAATTGATAGATGTGCCCCTCAGTCGATTACAACCGTAATAATATCAAATACATTTTCTGGTTGCCAAAATAATATTATATTTAGTAATATGAATATATATTTCAGGCTCCGAAGCAAAAATGGGAAAATTATATGAAAGTCAAGGTCTCACTGACTTCTATCTGAAGCAATGCAATGGCGGGTTTTCGCTAAAATTTTGGTATCATCGGCTTCAAAATTGTAAACTGGTGCGAGCATATTTTGAGCATATGGTCAAAATTGGATTAGCAAAGGACAACGTACAATCTCTAGTAAAATATAAATCATATCACATCAGAGGATAACTTTGAAACAAGGATAATTGATAACAATAAAATGATAATAATAAAAATAGATGTTGCTTGCCGTTCGCTAAAGTGCGTCGTAAAACATCCTGTAATTTATACTCAAACATCGTTAACGGATGTAACTAAATTTGTTCTCAGTCATTGTTTATGCAAGTGGCTATATTTTAGGTAAAAGATGAACGTCATGGAGATATTATGTGGCAAATATCTGAGACAGTTTTATCGCGAAATCATAAAATGAACAATCAAGTACAAGAATAATTAAAAACGTAGCATATTTTAGATATTATTTTACTAAAATTAGTGGTAAAACGTAACCTTTCCTGATGTGTATGTGTGTGTGTGTGTGTGTGATCTGGATTTTTAACGTAGCTTTAACAATTTTAGTCATATCGTTACGATATCTGCAGTGTGTCAACCTATAGTGATGTCTAACACTGGGACATCATGCCTCAGACATATATCATCATGTAACACCCAGTCATATTATCCTGACACCAGGATAACCAGTCCTAACACTAACCCCTTAATGCTGATCGCCTAGCTAGGACCATATTTATAAGTCTTAGGCATTCCTCGGCCGGGGTTTACACCCATAACCTCCCTCATCTGAGTGGATGCTATAACCACTTAGGCCACCTATAATGTTTGCCTTTGCTGGTAAATGTTAGCAGAAAATTCCAAAGTGTTCGACACGTGTTCATCTTGACGAACTGAATCGGATTACATATGTTAATAATTGATACAAAAGATTGGAATATATTGTTGAACTCAAATGTTTCTTAATGTTCTTGTGGCAGTAATATAAAACATAGTTATTAGTACATTGTTATGTATATTTAAGTTGTAATTGTTTCCTTTGTTTCCATGATTATATGTTATGTACAAAAAGGGGATGTTACATATTAGGATGATTATCGATGGAGGTAAATATGTTTATTTGTGTCTTTTTCTAAGATATTGGTGTTCTCGATGGATAAACCTATTGTATCTGGTGCTGACTATGGTCTTTATTTTAATCTTATTAATTGACCTTGTCTTGTTGACAACTTAGAATACTCTAGAAATGAACTATTGACCATTATTCTGATTTTACTTTTGTGTCATAGCTTTTTATATAATGTTGTTTGCTTCTTGAAAAATTACTCATTCTTGCATCCAAGATCTGATGTCTTATTGTTGTGTTCAGTATTTCAATTACTTATTCAAATTATTATTCACTGGAAATAAAGAGTGCTCACCTGTAATATTTTTGGACTGTAACATTACTATGGAACTATAACGATTTCAGACAAGGTCATTTGTGGATTATATTATTATGATATGCCAAATGACTGTTAGGACCTCACCTTACTATAGATCACCGGCACATTAACATATTCGCAACTATAGACATGTCAACATATTTAATATTTGAACCTATTTTGAATATCACTGCAATTGAATAGGAACTTTATACATTTGAACTTCTGATGAATATTTAAGGACTGTTTGGGATTTAGTTCTTATTACTTAAGTTCTTTTCTAATTTTCACTCTGTGTTTTAGGCAATAAATTATTTGTTGAATAATTACGAAACTTGTTGGTTTCCGCTTTTTTATTTCTTAGTTTTAGACATTGGAGTTGAAAAAAACAAGCTTTCGTTTTGTGAGTTAGTTCCAGATCAATTCAAGTGTATGTATGAATTATCGATTAAATACTTCCGCCTGACTCGGTTTAAAAACTGATTCGAAAGTTGCTTTTTTCGATGCGTTTTGTTGTACTATTTTATTATATTGAAAATTTTTAAGACTAATATAAAAGACACAACCAAGCATACTCTTTTGGAAAACATCATTATCGCTTTTGATAAAGCAAAAGGAAGGAAGGAAGAAAGAACAAATAAATATTAACAATGTGTCATTGTGTCTAAGTTCACTGGGTAATTCGTTCAACGTTGCTGGGCCCTGGTCTGCAAAAGTACGTTGTCCATATGACTTCATTTTCATAGTGAGAGGTATTGCAGACTCCCCATATGTTGCACACAGAGTCTAATAGCTGTAAAATAGAGTTATAAACAAAGAGATACTCGGCAGTTTTTAAGAGTATACAGTGGCATGTTCAAGGTCACTGAGCATACATTTCAGTGCAGAAGTTGTCAAGAGTTTTTGTGTGGCTTCAGCTATCATTCAAGGTGTTGTTTGATCGATTTTCTTTTATTCTAATTTCCGTAAACCATTTTTGAAGAAGCTGAATATACCCATGAAAGCTGATAGTCGACAGCCGACGTTGAACTGCTCGAATGGTGATAGTTGCTTCATCGATAACGGATGTATAGCTGCTCGAATGGTGAGAGTTGTGACATCGACAATGGATGTAAGTATGCTCTAATAGTAAAATAGTCGTCTTATCGCATATGGATGTAGAACTGCTCGAATGGCAGATTGTTGTGTTATCGACAACGGACGTAGAACTATTCAATGGTAAGATAGTTGTCATCGACAAATGATGTAGAACTGCTCCAATGGTAGATAGTTGTGTTATCGACAACGGATGTAGAACTATCGAATGGTAGATAGTTGTGTTATCAACAACGGATGTAGAACTATCGAATGGTAAGATAGTTGTGTCATCGACAACGGATGTAGAACTATCGAATGGTAGATTGTTGTGTGATCGACAACGGATGTAGAACTTTCGAATGGTAAGATAGTTGTGTCATCGACAACGGATGTAGAACTATCGAATGTTAGATTGTTGTGTTATCGACAACGGATGTAGAACTATCGAATGGTTGATTGTTGTGTTATCGACAACGGATGTAGTACTATCGAATGGTAGATTGTTGTGTTATCGACAACGGATGTAGAACTATCGAATGGTAGATAGTTGTGTTATCGAAAACGGATGTAGAACTATCGAATGGTAGATAGTTGTGTCATCGGCAACGGATGTAGAACTATCGAATGGTAGATAGTTGTGTTATCGACAACGGATGTAGAACTATCGAATGCTAGAAAGTTGTGTTATCGACAACGGATGTAGAACTATCGAATGGTAAGATAGTTGTGTCATTGACAACGGATGTAGAACTATCGAATGGTAGATAGTTCTGTTATCGACAACCGATGTAGAACTATCGAATGGTAAGAGAGTTGTGTCATCGACAACGGATGTAGAACTATCGAATGGTAGATAGTTGTGTTATCGACAACGGATGTAGAACTATCGAATGGTAGAGAGTTGTGTTATCGACAACGGATGTAGAACTATCGAATGGTAGATAGCTGTGTTATCGACAAAGGATGTAGAACTATCGAATGGTAGATAGTTGTGTTATCGACAACGGATGTAGTACTATCGAATGGTAGATAGTTGTGTTATCGACAACGGATGTAGAACTATCGAATTGTAGATAGTTGTGTTATCGACAACGGATGAAGAACTATCGAATGGTAGATAGTTGTGTCATCGACAACGGATGTAGAACTATCGAATGGTAGATAATTGTGTTATCGAAAACGGATGTAGGACTATAGAATGGTAGATAGTTGTGTCATCGACAACGGATGTAGAACTATCAAATGGTAGATTTTAGTGTTATCGACAACGGATGTAGAACTATCAAATGGTAGATAGTTGTGTCATCGACAAAGGATTTAGAACTATCGAATGGTAAGATAGTTGTGTTATCGACAACGGATGTAGAACTATCAAATGGTAGATAGTTGTGTTATCGACAACGGATGTAGAACTATCGAATGGTAGATAGTTGTGTCATCGACAACGGATGTAGAACTATCGAATGGTAGATAGTTCTGTTATCGACAACCGATGTAGAACTATCGAATGGTAAGAGAGTTGTGTCATCGACAACGGATGTAGAACTATCAAATGGTAGATAGTTGTGTTATCGACAACGGATGTAGAACTATCGAATGGTAGATAGTTGTGTCATCGAGAACGGATGTAGAACTATCGAATGGTAGATAGTTGTTATCGACAAAGGATGCAGAACTATCGAATTGTAGATAGTTGTGTTATCGACAAAGGATGTAGAACTATCGAATGGTAGATAGTTGTATTATCGACAACTGATGTAGAACTATCGAATGGTAGATGGTTGTGTCATCGACAACGGATGTAGAACTATCGAATGGTAGATAGTTGTGTTATCGACAACGGATGTAGAACTATCGAATTGTAGATAGTTGTGTTATCGACAAAGGATGTAGAACTATCGAATGGTAGATAGTTGTATTATCGACAACTGATGTAGAACTATCGAATGGTAGATGGTTGTGTCATCGACAACGGATGTAGAACTATCGAATGGTAGATAGTTGTGTTATCGACAACGGATGTAGAACTATCGAATTGTAGATAGTTGTGTTATCGACAAAGGATGTAGAACTATCGAATTGTAGATAGGTGTGTTATCGACAACAGAAGTAGAACTATCCACTGGTAGATAGTTGTTTATCGACAACGGATGTAGAACTATCGAATGGTAAGATAGTTGTGTTATCGACAACGGATGTAGAACTGTCGAATGGTAGATGGTTGTTATCGACAAAGGATGTAGAACTATCGAATTGTAGATAGTTGTGTTATCGACAAAGGATGTAGAACTATCGAATGGTAGATAGTTGTGTTATCGACAACTGATGTAGAACTATCGAATGGTAGATAGTTGTGTCATCGACAACGGATGTAGAACTATCGAATGGTAGATAGTTGTGTTATCGACAACGGATGTAGAACTATCGAATTGTAGATAGTTGTGTTATCGACAACGGATGTAGAACTATCGAATGGTAGATAGTTGTGTTATCGACAACGGAAGTAGAACTATCCACTGGTAGATAGTTGTGTTATCGACAACAGATGTAGAACTATCGAATGGTAGATTGTTGTGTTATCGACAACGGATGCAGAACTATTGAATGGTAGATAGTTGTTTCATCGACTAATGACGTAGAACTATCGAATGGTAGATAGTTTTCTTATCTAGAACGGATGTAGAACTATCGAATGGTAGATAGTTGTGTTATTGACAAGGGATGTAGAACTATCGATTGGTAGATAGTTGTGTTATCGACAACGGATGTAGAATTATCGAATGGTAGATAGTTGTGTTATCGACAACGTATGTAGAATTATCGAATGGTAGATAGTTGTGTTATCAACAACGGATATAGAACTATCGAATTATAGATAGTTGTGTTATCGACAACGGATGTAGAACTATCAAATGGTAGATTGTTGTGTTATCGACAAATGATGTAGAACTATCGAATGGTAGATTGTTGTGTTATCGACAACGGATGTAGAACTATCGAATGGTAGATTGTTGTGTTATCAACAAATGATGTAGAACTATCGAATGGTAGATAGTTGTGTTATCGACAGAGGATGTAGAACTATCGAATGGTAGATTGTTGTGTTATCGACAAATGATGTAGAACTATCGAATGGTAGATTGTTGTGTTATCGACAACGGATGTAGAACTATCGAATGGTAGATAGTTGTTTACCGACAAATGATGTAGAACTATCGAATGGTAGATAGTTGTGTCATCGACAAATGATGTAGAACTATCGAATGGTTGATAGTTGTATTATCGTAAACGGATGAAGAATATGTCGAATAGTTAGAAATGTGTATTATCAACAACAGATGGAAACCTGCTAGAGTTGTAGATTAGTGTGTACTCGACAACGGATAAGGAGCTGCTCGAATTGTAGATAGTTGCGTCATCAACAACATAAGTTTGAACTGCTCGAACGTTTTATAGTTGTATCAACAGTGAATATGTCAGAATGAGTATTAAAGAAATGACAGTGGATCGTTTACAAAGATCAAAAGCTCCTAAAGTGGAGTCTCCTGAGTCATTTTCAAAACTGACTCAATCATACAACGAGCCCAGTTAGCTAGGTACGACTTGAATAAAGTCTGTGATAGTTATTTGTAGAGTGTTAATTTGTTCAAAAGAGTATTATATCAACAATATATACAATTTTTTGCAGTGAGTTTGCCTGCGTTAATAATAGATGGTCATCGTTTATTAGTTTAGTCTGGTCAGTTTGGCAGGGGTGCGTTTGTCTCAGTTCCAAATGAGATCGATATAGACGATTATTTTTATTGACAAATCAAAATAGGAAGTAGACACATGTTTATCGATTACTTTTGTGTCTTCCTTGATGAATATGAACATGCATGAATTGCATGCTTCAAAGCATTCGAACTTTTGAGGAGTTTGTTCCGATTTAGCTTTAACATGTGCAGAAAGCTTTACTACTTTAGCATTAATTACTTTTGGCTGATAAGTGTTTCTCGTGTCACGACTGAAAGTAATGTTATTATCTTCATGAACAGAAAAACCAGGAATGAATGTTCAATAGCAGCAGGTGTTCTTCTGCAAAATCAGTCGAAGAGGAAGGTCCCAGTGAGGTGTAAGAAATTCTTTACATTCAAGCAGACTGCGGATGGATGCCAAACATTCATTCATGTTATTTGCAAATCCATATTAATTATGTATAGTTTCTTATTTACAGCAATTGTATGAGGGATAAAGAAAGAGTGCGCGAATGTCTTTGAAATGCTTGCAGATGGTTTTTGTGTCTTTATTGTCAGATATGAAGACTAGCATTTTCTTTTCATTCCTTGATAAGAGAGATTGTCCTGTTCTTGTGAGTTTTTCATTGTGTCCATTTGTATTTTGGTGATAAAAATAACGACCGTCCTTATATTATATGAGACCCGATATGCAATTGCATGCACGGTCTGCGTATCATATTGTATATACGGTATATGTATGCAATTTTATGTACGGTGTGTGTATGTCATTGTATTTACGGTGTATGTATGTCATTGTATATACGGTGTGTGTATGCAGTTGTATGTACGGTAAGTGTACGCAACTATATGTACCGTGAGTGTATGTCATTGTATATACGGTGTATGTATGTAATTATATGTACGGTGTGTGTCATTGTATGCACGGAGTGTGTGTATGCAATTGTATGTATGGTGTGAGTATGCAATTTTATGTACAGTGTGTGCATGTAAGTGCATGTACGGTATAAGTATCTAATTATATGTAACGGTGTACCTAATTATGTGTACAGTGTGTTTTTGAGCAAATGTGTCTCCTTTATGGCATATATATATATAGATATATATATATATATATATATATATATATATATATATATATATATATATATGTGTGTGTGTGTGTGTGTGTGTGCGTATTTTTATTTAGTATAAAATTTATCTAGAATAAAAAAATGTGTGTGTGTGTGTGTGTGGTTCTCTGAACGTAATTATATACCTACCGTATATATATATATATATATATATATATATATATATATATATATATATATATATATATATATATATATATATATATATATATATATATATATATAAGAATGTTAATGTGTCGCCTTAGTTATAAAACAAATAAATCAAGACCTGCAATGCAATGAACCTGTCGCCTAAAAGACATGGGTGATGATATATAAAATCTGTAGCTAATTAGATTCCCAAATATGTTTTACAGTTCTCACCAGCGTGTGTTCAATCATACTGACATCGCATGCCAAGTCTTGTGCTTGATGTGGATTTCTTTATCACTACTTATCCTAAAAGGTGAACACATACACAAATAAAAACTATTTATCCAAAATATTTTTTATCTAGTATAAAATGTAAAATTTGCACCGTTGTATGTGTCACTAAAGCAAATTGTTGAGCTAATGAATTAGACGTGCTACTCTTGACGTTCAACATTAAAGAGATGATTTGCAAAGCTTTGTAAGGTAAGACTGCATCAATTTTCATGTACTTTATATGACAATTGTCTACATTAAGGCGGGTTAAATAAGCTAGCTACAAGTGCACATTCCTTACAAAATTTAAAATTGCCACAAGGCATTAGAGTCTAAAATTTAAAAAGTAAGCCTTAATGTGTCTCATAACAAAACATAAGTTTGCTTTAAACAAACGACGTGACAAAACAGGCACGAGAGAATCAGACGTAAACAGTTGATGGTCGCTAAGATTGGACTACGAGAAAAGTACTAGCGTTTAATCAGTCATGCCGACGCCCAGGAAGGCAATATTTTGTTTACTTCTCTTTCTTCTGCTCAGCGATCAACACAAACAATTATATCTCTGAGAGTTGCCAAATATAGTCGTATAATAAATAGTACCATATGTTACCTTCAACAGAGATATTGCAAATGGAAGAATCACACGCGTTTTGTATAAATTATTGTTTACACACACACAGACACACACAGATATATATATATATATATATATATATATATATATATATATATATATATATATATATATATATATATATATATATATATAGATGCAATAAACTGACGACGAACAGTACGAAACTAGTAACTAACTAGCCGAAGCGCTTTCGACTCTTAATGAGTCTTTTTCAAAGGCAAATACAAAACATAGTTACGACAAACAAATAAACACAAAAACGTTGTGTTTGTAAACCTCTACATTTCTATCTTCACATGTGCTAAAACTATAAATACAACCAGCTTGTATAGACTAGTTGCGGAAACTGAAAACGTTGTATAATTCCCTAAAAGTCTACAAGCCAAAGCGACATCTATTTTTACTTTGTGTACATATGCAACGCAGATTATATCCCGGATATTTGATTCTATACCGGTTATTCTTATAGTAAAAATTGATGGATAATAAGAAGATTTAGAAAATGTTAAATTCTACTAGTGCATAGTTTTCATTTTCTAGTCTTCTTGGTTTAGACCGCTTGGTTTCAATGTTCTAAGGCGGCGTATCCAGTATGATTCCTTTTCCTTCCTGGTTTCGGTATTTAAGTATCCACAAATGCATAGTTGGTCCATAAGTATACTTGTTAATAGTTTGTAGGTTACTAAATATATATATTTTTTACTAAGGCAGAATATGCATTAGTTTTCCCCAGGGTTTTGTTTTGCGATTACAACAGTTATTGACCTCCCTCGTTACGTTCATTTTCACTTTCATTTTCACTCGTATTTGCTTATTCTTCCCTTAACTGTCTTATACGAAAGTTCATAACCTTTTTCTGTTCGTATTCATGAGATAATTCTAACTTGATTTTGTCAATAGCGTTTGAAAAAGGTACAAACAATTTTACCTGATTATCAGTGACTTTTGCCAGTAACTCCAAATAGGATCAGTTGCCCTTTGTCTGCCTCCTTCGAGTTCTCCAGGTTCGTATAAATATCTAACCGTAACATTGCCTAGAACTGGTTGAGAAATAGATTTACGTTTTATCGGTATATATATTTTTGTGATCGCATCAGACGGTTTCATAGAAGTGGCACGAGTAACTTTCTTATTCAGCGCAGCTATCACATTCGGTAACCTCGCAACCCATTCACGATATCTATCCTTTGTCTTAAAGTCAGCAGATATTTCCTTTGCATATTGATAACCGGATAACCGCTCTGCAAATGTTCGATTAAATCGTTCAACGATTGCCTGATCACGATGAATCTCCATGTGCTCTTGTCTGATTTTAACGTTGTACTTGTTCATCAGCGAAGATACTGCACCAAGAAATTCTTTGCCAGGATCAACCAGTAATAGTTTTGGTCATTGTAATGGTCCTCGCTGATAAATTTGTTTAAACGCAGATGCAACTTCAGATGCTGTCTTTGTTGATAGCGGCTCCGCTTATTTATATCTGCTCGCAACGACGACGGTTAAAGCGTATCTGTATGTGTGTTGATGTCTACCTGCTTTAATGGTATCGTGTGGTTTCATCCGTTTAGCTCTGCTATACCTTGTTAACAATCTGTTGTATCGCCAATGAAATATTAGTTACTTACTTATCGCAGATATCTGTTAAAGGATTATGACTCCTGTTTTGTGTTTCGGCGGAAGTTGTTTTTTGTTTCGGCGGAAGTTGTTTTTTTTATAAATATTTTCTAGTTGTCACTTCTTCCGTTGACATCGTCGTCGTTGATTATATTGTCATTAGAATCATTGTCATTCTTGTCATGTATATTTAATTTGCATCGTGTGTTAGCTTTTCTTCATGATACAACGTTTAGGCTTATTTGGAATTTGATTCACGTTACTCTGAGTTCTTTTCTAAATTTTTACTTTTTTTCTAGGGATCATGTAAGAGACACGAATATTAAGTTTATACAGCATCGTGAATACCATATGGAATGGTCGTGCGTCTTGGATTCATCTTCCTTCATCCGTTCTTTTAAAAAATGGCTTTTTATCTTACCTTACAAACTTCCTGCAAAAACACTGATTCAATTTTCGATAAATCTTAATTAATGCCCATGATTTGTATAATTCATCAAATAATGATGCATTACTATAATTAAAACAAATAAAGTATATAAATGCATCTCCTCAAATCAACGTTCACTGCCATCAAATTCTCCTCTTTAGCGCAGATTATAGATAATAATTGTCATTCATAGATAAATCTTTGAAAGGACTTCGCGAAGCCACTTACCAATTTTATTTCGTTGACAAACTGTATTCTAATCCGAGCTTTCGCTATTGTGGAAGGCGTTTTCCTCTGGCTATTTCTGTCCATTTCCACGCCAGAGCATGATACACAAATCATGTGCGGAGAAAAAATAACATTCACAAGTGTTTTTTTTTTATAGAGTGTGTTTTTCTTCCATCATAGTTTTAGACGGCCGTCGTTAATACATCGGTTTTCGTCGAATTGACTTTTTGTCAGTTATTAAAGCCATTTTTGGAGTTTTCAGACATTTTCAAAGCTAAATCACATTGCTCGGTCCATATATGGTAGTTCTACAACCGATTATTTAAATTAGCCTATTTTCAACATTATTTTTCTCCTCACAACATTATGTACACCATTCTCTGTCTTGGCGTTGGACAGTAATATCCAAATAATACATCGTTTTTGCGTCATATAGGAAATTCGCTCTAATAGCATTTGCGAATCAAGATCTTTTTTCAACACGAAAACTGTGACTACTAATAAAGTAAAGTAAAGAGAAGAGAAGAGAAGAGAAGAGAAGAGAAGAGAAGAGAAGAGAAGAGAAGAGAAGAGAAAAGAAGAGAAGAGAAGAGAAGAGATGAGATGAGATGAGATGAGATGAGATGAGATGAGATGAGATGAGATGAGATGAGATGAGATGAGATGAGATACATAATGACTGCGGGGCCCCGAGTGGCCGAGTGGTCTAAAGCGCTGTCCGTTACGGATCACTGCCATCTCACCTCTGTCTGCGTGTGTTCGAGTCTAGGATTCGGCTAATGTAGATATGTGAGAAAGCCTGCCAGTAGCTTCTCGTGGGTCGGTGGTTCTTTCCGGTGATTTCCCGGTTTCTTCCTCCACCATTAATACTGGCCGCCATGAATAGCCTATCGTGTGCTGAAAAATGGCGTTAAGCCCAACAACAACAACAACATAATGACTGCAATCGCTATTTGAATAAGTTAATGAAATCGTCCGGTATCGGTTATGTATTTGCATATATTGTGGCATTCCATGTTATTTTTACATCGCCCTTTTCTCTAAAGCATAAAATCTAACGTAACAGCTGGATGTGGCACCTGATGTAACTGTATGATCAACTCGGTTAGTTGCTGACAATACTTAGCACAGAACATAAAGAAATGTACGGTGGTTTTAATTCCATCTCTTTTAATGAGCTTGCATTATGCCTTTATCTAGTAAAGATAATATCTAGGGTCTGATGACTAAACCTAGGCATTTTGCTAGATCCAATATTCGAACATAAACACATTTTCAAAGCGCTGTAAGACTTGCTATATTGAGTATCCTGTTCGAGATTGTTCCGCAAGGCAACTGTTGAGAACATAAAAGCTTGATTACAGATTTCCCCACCCTATTTAAAAATAAAGAGCTTGCCTACCAGTGTGATTTGGAAGTCTTGTAAGTATTCTTGCCGCTTCAAGCAGCATTTTTTCCCCACCAGTTTGCTTTAATCGATAAACGAACATCCATGAAGAACTACACTGACATATTCCATGATGGGCCTGATATAAGTAATATATAGCTTCGATAAAGTTTGTATTTTAGTTTTTGAAGATTAGCTATACTGATGACGCTATGTTTAAAATGATATCAATATGTCAAGTCCACTTGATATATAATGAAAATAGTAATATTACATGGCGATGAGTATCCACATACTAAAGATCGGTATTTTCACAAACAAGTTCAATAAAAATGGTGCGTTCTTGTTCGTGTGTTATTTAATTTTGTTTTGGCTTTTGTTTTCGTTATGAAACTTTTAGAGCCACTGACTTCACTATCTATGCAGCTTTATGAGATCATTATTAATGACAAGCTTTATATCGGCACAATATGAGGATGATTGATACAGAGATGAGTCGTTTGCAAAGAGAAGTGTGAGATAGCTTATACCATCCACAATATCGTTTAAATAAATTAGAAGCAACCGAGGCCCAGGCGAACCCCAAAGACTTTATATATATAGACTTAATATATATATATATATATATATATATATATATATATATATATATATATATATATATATATATATATATATATATATATATATATATATATATATATATATATATATATATTATACTAGCAGCTGTATTGTTTGGCTCCCCATCAGTAACAGGTTCATTTTAGGACTGGTCGACCTGATGTCAGGATGATTTGACTGTGAGAGACATGATGCTGCGTGTCTAAGCCATGATGGCCGTAGAAAACAATTAATTGTACTATATATTCTCTACATTTGTTTCTCAGTACTGAATTTTCGACTGTGTGACAATCGATACAAATCATATGTTAATCTAAAATAACTTCAAAGTTGAATTTACGGTGAAGTTCTTGTCAGGGTTTGCCCTGCATTTTTATGAGGCTAAATTGTAAACAAACACCATGCAATTTAACATAGATTTCACTTCCGAATCCCCACTAAAATCGCCGAAATACACATAGACATCTACGTCGTAAGCTCATATTCCAAAGAATAAACAATTGCCTTTATATCCTTACCAAGAACGCCTAAATCTACCTCTTATGTCACTACCAAACGGAGACAGGAAAAAAATCTAAAAATAGATTGCGAATACATTCGTGGTTACTGAAACGGAAATATTAATTGTGGCCTGATTCCTGACAGGCTCAATTTGTTTAGTAAAATTTTTATATTTGCATGCCACACCTTTTTCAACTTTATACATAAAGTCTTTTGGAATTTCCTTGCAAGCAAGACATGTCACTGCTTTCAGAAAGTGTGTTGTGCTGGTGTTCCACAGGGTGCAATTTGTGTCCCAAGTGTTCTGGAGTAAAAAATAAACAAAATTTGCTATAGCTTCCTTAATTATATGAATTTTTCAGTGCAGTAAAAAAAACTACTTGTAATACTAGATAAGGCCTATTTGAAATTATGTTTGAAGTTAACAAATTATTAAATTAAATTTAAATTTTAATGGCAATTTAAATAAACATTTAAATTTTTAAAAATATTTTTCCTACAAGTTATAACATTCAGTTTGACAAATTTAAGGCAGCAAAGTTGATTAATGAATGGTATTTAAAACAAATGGTAGTTTGTGTCTCTACAAGTAATAACATTTTCCCCACGGGAACTGAAGCATGATAGCTCACAGTGATTTTGGCAGCAAATTGCAATATGCCTATCTAAATATATATAGGTGTACACACTAAAGAAACAAAGATATTTATTGTGTCTGGAACTTGGGCAATTGTTTGTACAACTAATAGTGCACTCAAACTCATGTTTTATAGCAAATATGCATTCCATTTTAATATCGATAACTACAAAAGCCAATAACGTGATAGGAAAATACAGTTTCAGTTCCACCTTACTGAACAATGGTGCGAATTTCCCTCATGAAGATCTAAGCCATGTCTTTGAGGTGCTGTGTATAGGTGTGATGATATGAATCTTGATCACTTGTGCCGTATGAGACCTTGCTATCACCGCTACTGCTAAAGAGCTTCCAAATTGATCCAACTCTAATACTTTGTTCCAGATACCAGGCTAGACCTGAAAAGATTAACATGTTTCACTTAAGTCTAGAAAACAGTAAGATGTAGGCAACTGAAGTTAAAAGGTGTTAGATATGACCATTTCAAAATAACATTCAAGTTGCAAACATGGGCAAAAAATGTAAAATTTACAGAGTGACACTCAGAAATGTGAAGCAATAGGCATGTATTAAAGTTATATATGCATCCTAAAAATAGATGAAGTTTCTACAAGCATATTTAACCATTTACAGGTTAAATAACTAATTAGGTAGAGTATTATCATAATGTTTAAGGCAATGTTGGAACGATGAGGTTTGATAATTGGTGCAAACATTGATACATACCAGTATAGTGGAAAGTCAAATGACAATGTAACAAATTGAAATTTATTACTATAAACAATCTTATTCATGAGGAAAATGAAAAATTATTTTATTATTGCGAGTGCATACGTCCAAATGTGGTCACACAGATCAACTATAGGTACCAATGGTTCTTATATCATCAACTAAATATAAAATTCTGATCCCCAAAACTTATAAACAAGGATGGACATTTGCATATGGGACATATGCTACGTACTTGTTAAAATCACATGTGAAAACATAATTCAAATGATCTGTTTGAGCATTTGTGGTGTATTTTTAAGAGTGTTGGTTACCAGATATTGTGTTCAATGAGTCAATGTAATCAGATTTCAGCTGATGCTGCAATACCGCAATCTGTCAAAGTACTCAATTGAAATGTGTTACCATACAGAGGCATATTCATGATGAAAATAGCATCTTGAAATATTTGAAGTACACACAGCCAGATCTGAGCCTTAGAGATTCACTATAGGTAAAATGTCAGCCTATATGATGTACTGAATGTCAATTTTTGATCCCAAACATTCTAAAATATATGCATATTTGTCCATGTCAGCTATGTAACCATGTTAAGATTAGTTGTATAATGTTAAATTAAAATAATGTTTGAATATTTTATGTAATCTTTAGAGAGTCAGTTAACAAATATTATTAATAATTTATAATGAATAAAGCAAAATAGATAATTAGAATTCCTATAATTTCATCTGGACCACAATGTCACACTCTATCAATCAATATCTTAAAGAAACTAAACAATAAAATGGAATACATTTTGTGTTCAACTGACATCATTTTGCTGTTTTCTTACATGCAAGGGTAAATATACATGGGGAAAGTGTGTTTTATCCCTTTGACTTGTATTTCATTCTCTGACAGCTTAATATGATTTTGTTGAGAACTTGAGCAAGTTCTAGTATAAAGTTTTCATTTCTTTCCTCTCACTAAATACCATATAAATATGTTTCTAAACAATTACTGATAGCTGTACAAGTAGATATGTTTTACTCAGGAAGTCACCTATCATAAACACATAAATTAACAGTTTGGACCCCAAATAAATAGCTTCAATGACCTAAAGGTACAATACAAAATATAATTTTGTCTTCATTTTAAATGAAGGTTTTATTTTGACTTACGAAGATATTTTCTCTCAATGAATTTGACAAATATCCATCATTTGAGCTTGTATATGGCGTAGGAGTATATACATGCTGATATCATTTAATATAATTCCCAATAAATATTATATATGTGCATTTTTGGTCGCAACATTTTATCTTTTAATGTTTTTTAAATTTCGTTTAAATTTTTAAGATAAAAATTAATTTTTTTTTAATTTAATTTTTATATTTAAAAGTCAATATACATAACATATTAAAATTTCACGTATCTTTCATTAATAAAAAAGATTTTATACCAGTTTAAACTTTACTCAAATACTGCACTGATAGGCCGTAAGACACAAACAATTTTACAACACATTCTCTATATTTGTTTCTCAGTACTGAACTTTTCACTGAGTGACAATAAATACAAATCATATGTTAATCTAAATTACCTTCAAAGTTGACTTTACGGTGAAGTTCTTGTCAGGGGTTGACCTGCATTTTTTGAGAAGCTGAATTGTAAACAAACACCATGCAATGGAACACAGATTTCACTTCCAGATCATCATCAAGGCCTTATTTCTCACTGTGCACTGTCGCCAAAATACACATAGGCAACCACACGATAATCTCATATTTTAAAGAATAAACAATTGCTTTTAAATCCTAACCAAGAACATCTAAATCTAACTCTTGTATCACCATCAAACGGAGACAGGATAAAATGATCTAATAATAGACTGAGACTACATTACTGAACCGGAAATATTAATTTTGGCCTGATTCCTGATTCGCTCGTTCTAGCCATCACTATAAACTGCCACACAGCAGACATTGTAGCGATAGGACAGAAAAAATTGTTAAAGCTACCTTAAAACTCCCAATCGCACACACACTTACATACACATTTCACGAGAACGATTGCACTATATCGATATTTAGCCTCTATTATTTAGAAGAGAATGAAGGGACATTGACAAAGGAATCGATTTTAAAAGAAAGAAGCGCGTTTTAATAAGACAAATGTGTTTTGCCTGCAGTCTAAGTCTCACCCACGCACAAAATGAAAATCCTTTCATTTCTATTTTTGAGGTGTGTTCAAGATTGGTGGTCGTAATGAAAACAGTTAAAATAGCTTATACTTGTAATATCTCCACCACCATCAACATGACTGATAATGATAATAATAATGACAATTATTATTCCCAGAATGCAAGGGAGACTACACTGGACCACAAACAACTATTGAAGTGTAGTGTATAAAGAGTTACTATTTTCTATCAAATCCACGGGTCAGTTGCCTCAGTATGTGCTTGGTAAAGACATATAGCTTCTATTTCCTCCGCATGATGTTGCCAGTCGTGAGTTAAATTGGTCGTTTAGACCAACACAATTATAAATTTCACAAATGCCTAATAGAATATCTTATACAAAGACAAGGAAAAGTCGCTTCTCTGTTCATATTTAGTATGCGAAATTGTAGCTGGGTAATTTCCTCCCCCCCCCCGTAATCAAGGAGAAGCAATAACTTTATTTAGCGTTAGATTCGGAAATTATAAGGGTGAAATAGCTTGCTGTGTGCACAGTTTGACAAAGCTTGCGTAAGAAGCAAAAAAGGGCTACATGGGATTGCAAAACTCTTAATGCAGACATAAACATTGAGCCTTTAATATTTTCGGGTGTTTTCATAATTGAATTAAGTGGTAGATAAGTTCATATACACAGTTAAAACAAATAATACCAAAGAAATTTTAAAAACCGCTATCGACCGACTTAAATGATCTTCCAAGTTTATGATGTGTTTTACAGTTCTACAAACATATCTTAGTTCTATCTTTCAGAACATCATGAATAGAAGCAGAAAATTAGTATTTCTTTTTAAATCTGTCATCATCACAATTTTCACCATAAAAAATTACCCGTACAAACACACATAAAAGACGCAAAACCCCACATTAAAACACACATAAAAGACGCAAAACCCCACATTAAAACACACATAAAAGACGCAAAACCCCACATTAAAACACACATAAAAGACGCAAAACTCCACATTAAAACACACATAAAAGATAATCAAAATTAGTAAAAGTGTTTAAGCGCTGTTGATAACCTTCATAACGGCACTGAACTATTTAGACATTGTATGCTTTACACATCGAAAGTGCCTGTATTTATGCTGTGCTATGGTGAAGTCCGCTTTCTAACTTTTCAGTTGGCAAATTACTATAATTAGACTGGTTTAAATCATGTGAATCATTAACACTGTAAGCTAGTCTACAAGATTATTCGTTATAGAATCACCTGATCTGTTGCTTGTGGTGCAAGGGGCAGTTTTTATGCACAAATGTAATGTTGCATACACCTGCCTCATATAAACATTCATGAAAATAAAATACATGGATGAGGTCAAAAAGATACGCATTGCTGGATAATTATAATAAAGTAAAACAAGAATATTATTCACTTTACCTGACAGTTCAAGTGGAAATTTATTGAATAAAAAGTTGATGCACCCCACCCTCAAATTCAAGCATGCATTTTTCATGTCCGAATGCCATTTTTGAGAACATGTGATACTTTCAGTTCAAACCAATCTTTTTTTCCTTGGTGATAATTTTGAAGAATATTGTATACTTGATAGCTTGATGCAATTCAAAACAGCTGTTATCCAGGATGTTTATGAGATATTCTACTTGCATTGAACCAATATGTCTTCTGCTGTAAGTGTCTAGCTCCGTTTCCTAACCAACTATTGACATTTTTATTGGATGCATACTGTGCAGTGACTATATGAGGTGTACATGTCTCACATCAATTTCAAGAGCAACAAAATCTGGAAAGACCAAATTCACAAATGTATCCAGATCTTTAATTATCATTCAATGATAGCTCAAAACGTCACACCACAGCCTTCAGTTAGAAAATTTGCCTGAGGACAAACGGCATGTGTATACAGTATCTTAGTGACATGTGTTGAATGATGTCATTATTGTACTGTTTACGTATGCTTACAATTTAGTATGGGGAAAAACTATTAACTAAATGTCACATAAGGAATATAGTGATTATCATCAAAGTTAACTAAAAGTAACTGCCTAAATGTCATTTTAAGTAGCTAACCTAATGTCACTAAACGTAACTAACTGAATGTCACCAAAAGAAACAAACGAAATAACACTGAAAAGAAATTAATTGAATACCTCTGAAAGTAAACTAAAAGACTGTTGCCAAGCGTATCAATAAGTAAGTAATTGATTATAACTAAAAGTAAATGGCTAAGTGTAACTAAATATTCCATGCAAAGCATTTTCCGAGAAAAAAAAAATTGCCAGCAATTTTATGGCCCGTGTTTATCAAGGGTTTACCTCAAGCAAGGAAGCAAAATTAAAGTAATTAGGTAGTCCGATCAACCCATCTGAGTTTTCAGACGCAGAAAAATACAAACAGTTACACAATTCTCTGGGACGTGGGTGGCCGTGTGGTCTAAAGTGCAAACCTTTGCCAATTACTACCATCTCACATATGTCCACATGGTTTCGAGTCTCAGGCTCGGCCAATGAGTTTTCCCGGTTTCTTCTTCTAGCAGTTATTGTGGTCTCCATGTAACCTAGATAGGGCGTTAAACCTAAAATAAGAACATCATAATTCCCGTTCCCAATTCAAAGGAAAATAGCACACTGAGAAAAAATTATTCGCGCCGTTGGATTTAAATTATATCCATCTTTGACAAAAGGCAGCCATATTTTATACTCGGCAACTACTATTCACTTCAAATTTCACGTTGATCTTGTTATCAGCGACGTAGATACATTATTTAACGCAATTCACTCCATTAAATTATCACAATTACTGTACTTAGAAAATCCAGTAATGTACGAACCTATCATGCGCTGAAAAATGGTGTTAAAACAAGTGTGTGTATGTGCGTGTGTGTGTGTGTGTGTGTGTGTGTGTGTGATTTCGATTTTTAACGTAGCTTAAAAACCTTTTCAGTCATATCGCTACGATGTCTGCAGGTTAGCAGCTTATAGTGATGTCTAGCACTGGGGCATCATGCCTTAGACACGTAGCATGATGTCCCACCCAGTCACATTATCCTGACACCAGGCAATCCTGTCCTAACACTAACCATTTAACTTGTTAACAGTAACCCAAACAAGAAGAATAAGAACAACAAATAAAACTAAGGGAGTTGGTCAAATGATAACGGGCGTAGCGAGAGGGGAGAGTGGTACATCTGTAACATTGAATTCCATGATTGTTTTAAATGTTAACTTATATGAGTAAATCCAGCCGCAACATTCTTACTCGGTACAATATTTGATGCAATACCGAGCAAATATAATATTTATATTTAAATATAGTATATTGTTCCAAATAAAATAATTCAAATATCTGATTACAAATATATTACAGTAAATCTGTAATCATTTGTTCACAAGAATATCCAACAACTGCAAGTGCTTAGTGGTGAAACTGACCAACTTTTGCTATGAACATTGATGGTCTACACTAACAAAATTCAAACTGTGACAACACATGGAATTTCCATTCAACATTCCGTGTTTTTTGGTGTCAAAATGTTCTATTTATTCGTAGGACAGTTGTTCTCAGATTTACGATTTGTAAAGAAAAATAATCTACGTTTAAATGTTAACTGTCGTAGAACTCAGTCTGAACCTATTATTATGAGCAACATAATATCAAACAATCTCTTTTTTGCAAGATTCAAATCTCCTGTTACACCCGTCCTCTGAAGTTAAAACAAAAAATCTGGCGGCATTTTGCCTTCAAATGTTTTTACTCATAATGCTTTATATATATATATATATATATATATATATATATATATATATATATATATATATATATATATATATATATATATATATATATATATATATATATATATATATATATATATATATATAAAGCATATCTTATGCTTTATATATATATATATATAAATATATATATATATATATATATATATATATATATATATATATATATATATATATATATATACAGCATTATATATATATATATATATATATATATATATATATATATATATATATATATATATATATATATCAAATAACGCGTCTTCCAAATGACAAGATGTGAACATCGAAACTATCATAGCGTTAATTATGTTGAATGAGACGACTTGTTCTTGATATAGGTGGCGCTCACCAGTTATTATGTACTTTTGAGAGAGTGATGTATGTAAGGTGAAGTTGTTTGCATTTTAAACATGCACAGTGGAGAGAATGTTGGCATTCCTATATACTACTTTCATGTAATGTGGATGAAATTGCTTTGGATATTGTACTTTTGGAAATTTTAAATGAGCTTAGGACACTGCGAACTAAAATGACTGCTCCCTTGTGCTCCAAAAATCAACCAACATTTGTCTAAAGTACACTATACTTGGCAGCTATTAAAATATGGAAAATTAATTTTGCCAAAGTAGATAATACGAGCTTGTAAAAGTGCAATGACTGAATTACCAAATACATAAAATGTTAAAAAAAAGTTATCGGCTCATTTTTTTACAATTTACCTCTGAAGTTCGAGAAGTGAAGATGAGCAAGTAGAGCTAGCACTTTTTTGAAAGATGCACATCTGCAGTAAGGCCAAGCTGTATACTCTCTAACCCATATTACACCCATCAATCATACATCAAAATAAAGGGAATTAAAGGTTCTTTGAACAATACCTAAGATATACAAAGTCTCATTTAAATAGCCAGTATAACTAGTGAGGAAACCAGGGGAAACTCTTTTTCTTTAAAATTTTCACCCTATGCTAACTACAAAACTGTAGAGCGCCACCATAAGCATTCCCAAATATTTATTTTTACACGTGTGAATATTTTTCTGAGCGAATACAAATATAAATGTATCAAAATGTTTTATTATGGTGCTATTCTGCCTAGTGGTACGCCATTTATCGATGGTATCCACCTTTATTTACTGTTTCACTCCATAGAAGTATTACCGGTATGGATTTTGGTGGAACAGTCTGGAGGTGTTCCCATTGGTCTCAGTCACCAAACCTGCTTTCGCGAAGTTCACAAACCAATCTAACGCCTACACAAACTATTTGACTCATTTGGAACATCACTGGCACATTCCGTGAAATCTTGAAGTAACCTCGAATGTAATTCGTCGACACTGAGAACTGTATTTTGGACGATTTCATTCACGTGCAACAATTTGACGGAAGAAGACAAAACCATAATCAGAACAATCTCGGCCTTAGCCGTTCTAACATTATTGGTGCACTCCGGCAGAGGCGATTTAAAGATAACATAAATTGATATGTATTCCAACAACTACTTCCGAGCTAATTTCATGAACTGATGGAGATAGTTTATAGATGTTCCGATTGCATTTGACCATATTGTTAAAGCTTCATTTTGAGTTGCCATTTGCAGTCATGTTTGAGCTGAAGTTTAGCTTATAACTATGAAAAATTAACAATTACAGAGATGGCTAAAATAGAAAATTATCAAGTTGTATTCGTTATCTGGAAGTTTGTTGAGTTTCTTCCGTAGAGTCGAAATTATTCGACTTTTATCGGAGAGAAATGACCATTCAATTGTACTACCAAACTATATACCAAACTTCGTAGCATGACATAAGCGATTTTAACAAAAAAAACTCTAGTAGTAGATCAAGAAACCCGTTGAAGCCTAAACAAATTAGGCTACTGTGACTGATAGAGTCAGTCTCACGAGAATATCCATCAAAATAACGCCCTGAGAAACAAATAATACAATCAGCCAATCAAGACAACCTCCAGTATTGTCAGCCGAGCAATGCGAAGGAAACAGCGCAAACTCAGCAAACTGGGTCTACGCTGGCCTTATGCTGAATGAAGTGCGAAGCTAATTATAGAAAAACAAATAATCACTTAAGATATCTAGACTAGAGGCACTTTACTACGAGTGTGGTTATATCGCACATTTTTTAATCCCATGAGAAATAGTAAACCAGTGCCGAATTGATGAAATGTCAACTTTAGGCTGAACAGATTAAGTTATTACTTCTTAAAATGCATCTCCCCAATACCAGCAGCGTGCTTTATGCAGTGACGTCACTAAGAGAATCAATGAGAGCGCAGGGCTCCTAAAGTTGTAAATATCAAGGAAATCAACAGTTTTTAAAAGTCTGTCCTTGTGGAAGCTAATTGTTCGCAATGGGGGTAATTTAGTAAAGGTGTCGGGGTGAAAAGACAAGTCACAAACACTTTGGATTCCATTTATTTAACTTGTAAAGTAATTACAAAGTTTATAATAGATTGAGATGTCAGAGACTTGACGCCTGTAAATTAAAAGAGTAAATAGGCAAATGAACAAAAATTATTAAAGGTCTTCCAAAATTCAGGTAATGTCAGAGTTAGAATTACAGAATTACGCTATGCTGAGCAAAGTAATGGAAATGTGTTTAGAACTGAGATTGAATACTGACGTCGCAATAAGTAAGAACACGATTAGCCATCTTTCTCAGACTTCCATTTATTTTGCATTTAAGTTTTAGTGCTGGTAGCCATGATGCCATGTGATCTGTAGCATATTTGAGAGGAACTTACAGACATGGTACTAATTTACGCGTTTTTGTGTCAGCTCGGGGATCATTTTTTATGGCTTTGTTTACTAGGTACTCTCAAATAGTTATTCTTTCCGACTGATCATCAGCCATTAGTTATTATTTCAAATTGTTTGAATATATACTGAAGGTGGTAGAGCTGTGAAAAAACTTATAGAATCTTCATGTTGTGTTTTGGGGTCCAATCTATTATTACGTGTATTTGCTAAAATTCAGAAAATCGTTATCCAGGTTAGCAAAGAAGGGGAAGAGAGTCAATGAAGGAAAATTTTGAGCTTAAAGTGTGACAAATGCTATTCCATTAAATGATCTGAGATTAGGAAAAAATAACATATTAAAATAGGCCCGGAATACTTTTACAAACCATAAGAACTGTTAGAAAATAATAAGAATCAAGAACGATCAAAAACCCTGATTTTGCACGATTTGATTGCGTAGGCTTGAGACAAATCATAAGTTTGCCAAAGTTTTCTTTCCATTTAAAGATGAATCAAGCCCGAAGATGTATATAACTTTCAATTTTTTAGAATAAAATGGCAGATTTATCTTTCTAGAAATGTTTAAAATTTATAAACAACATTAACCTCACCAAATCACTGATATATATATATATATATATATATATATATATATATATATATATATATATATATATATATATATATATATATATATATATAAATATGTGTATATATATGTATATATATATAAATATGTGTATATATATATGTATATATATATATATATATATATATATATATATATATATATATATATATATATATATATATGTGTGTGTGTGTGTGTGTGTGTTTGTGTGTGTGTGTGTGTTTGTGTTTGTGTGTGTGTGTGTAAAACGATCTTTGCTATCTAATTCATGAGTAGTCAGTGTTGTAAGAATGACGTTTGGTTGCAAAACAAGAGATGCAGTGTGGGTCGGCAAAAAGTTCTAACAACTTGTAATCGCCTTTCTCACAAAAACAAAAAAGTTCTCATACATAGAAAGTAGAATTGTGGGCCTACATGGGGCATGGCGGACTTAACATCATGCCGTAGGTTTACATTATGGATATATGTGGCTCAAAAAGGGATTTTATCATTATGAATCAACGTGGGTCATAACAGGAATTTATTGTCTACATGTTTAAGCATTTAGGGGTCATAGGACGAATAAACCTGATGGGTTGATATGGGGCATAAGAAAATTAAACATTGCGCAGCTATATTGAAATATATATATTGGAAAAGAGGAAATGCAATGTTAAAATTACATCTAGTATCCAAAATGCCGTTTTGAGTGACCAGAAACTAGTTATCTACCTTCCAAATATCTACCAAGCATCGAGTGGCATAGTGGTCTAAAGCGCTCTCCGTTACAGATCACTGCCATCTCACCTCTGTCTGCGTGGGTTAGTCTCGTGGGTCGGTAGTTCTTTCCGGGGTTTTCCCGGGTTCTTCAACCACCTTTAATACTGGTCGCCATGTATTATCTATCGATGTACTGAAATATGGCGTTAAGCACTACAACAACTATAACAAGTCTACCTCACATTTACCAGTAGTTTATTATTCAACACCCCACACCTACAATTTCAGCACGTCGTTGTAGTGGCCATCTTCCATTACTTTGTTTAGAGTGACAAAAACCTAGTAATAAACTATTCATCACATACAGACTTACTATCCAACACTCTACAATTTATCTCTGTGATTTGTGTCATTTAGATTTTTAATAATTTTTCAGTCTTTTCGCTAGGATATCTTCAGTGTGGCAATTTAGAGTGATGTCTAGCACTGTGGCATTATGCCGCACATATGTAGCATGATGTTCTTCCGAGTCACATTATTCTGACACAAGGCCGGCCAGTCTTAACACTAACTCTTAATGCTGAGCGCCAAGCGAGGCAGCTGCACGTACCATTTTTGCAAGTTTTTGGTATGACTCGGCCTGGGATCGAATCCACTAACTCCCGCATCCGAGGAGGACGCTCTAACCACTAAGCCATCGGAGCGGTCTATTTTTTCTCTAACACGCCATTTGGAGTAAACAACACCCCAGTCATCTAATATACATCACCTCAGTCATATTATCCAAACTTGGATATGTTAACAACAAAACTGTCTGCTAATGTTTAACAATAATACTTACTGTTAACCACTGGCTTATATTATCCATATAGTGATAGAATTCAATCTAGGCTAAGGAAAAAGAAAACAGTATTACAAATTTTAAACCTAATATCTGACAAATGATATACTTTACCACAAAGTTTCCGTTATAAATGTCTATAAAAAGCTATGTTTCTGAATGTGTGTAAGCAGAAATATGTTTATCCATGTATGATCACTACTACCCATTGGTTAGTAGATCGATGGGTGATGGACAGTAAATATAGGGATTTAGGGTAGTATATTTGGGGTGATACATAGTAGCTGACTGAATGATATTGACTCAAAGCGGTGTGTTGGACAATAAATGTGGGAGTTATGGATCATACATGGCTGTGTGTTTGTCACTATAAACGCCATGTTAGAAGATAATAATGTATTGATTACTACAACGGCTTATTGGATAGTAGTTGTCTCATGTTGAATAGTAGATACCTAAGTATTGCTGACTAAAACGGCATGTTGGATAGCAGGATTCACATGCTGTATTGTAAACACCTAAGTAAAGATCACTACGACGACTTTTTGGAATGCAACTATAGGGTGTTTGATAGAAGGCGTTTGGTGATATATGGTAAATGAGTGTGTTGTGTGTGTTTGATAGGTTACTAGGTGTTGGGCTCTTAAAACAACTGGTTAGGTAGTATTAAGATTAAATTTATCTTTATTCCCCATATTTTTCCACATAGAAGTGTAAAGTTAAATTATCTTGTGCCCATATTGATCCATACTATTAAGTTCCCCTTATGTTCCAAACATTTTTCGGCATCCTGTTATACACAACATCTTGTCATATTTACTTATGTCATAAATATTTCAAAATGTTAAATTCACCTTATACCTCACAGCAACCGATCATGTTAAATTACACTATCCCCATAGAGAATCCTACATTTAAATTCTCTTTATGCCTTATAGGGGCTAATAATATAAGCCTGAGGCGTAATGTCAATTTCACTATGTTCCATATGGACCCTATTTACTACTGAAATTTGTTTCTAACAGCCGAAATAAGGAGAATATGAGTGTCAGAAGAAGAGTGTAAGTTTCTAGAAGGGGGGTATACATTGGTAGGGTCATATAGCTGTTGCGCACAGTTTGTAAATGTAGCATATAAATCATATATAAATCATATCTTATTCTTGATTCTGGAGTGAAAGGGCAGCCAATGAACTGTGCCCAGCGGGGGAATAAGTTTTCGGTTCTTGATACTCTAAGGACGATCCGAGAAGCACTGCTTTGAATTTTTTTTTTTAATGTCTGGAGTGTTTATTTAGACAAACCAGATAGAAGTTTCACGGAGATGTGTAGTAAAATGTTTATGCTCTATATATGAGCAAACATTACTCAGATAGTGTGCCTAGTACAAAGATTTGTTTATTTTCAGCCGTTGTTATTTCAAAATACCGAGTTCAGTTCATTAATTGCTGCACATACAAAAAACCTGCTGTAAGAAACCTGATCTTTCCGAGCTCTTTTAATGTGGAATTTCACATCAATCAGAATATTATAAATTTTACAGATACACTATGTCACATAACGCCAGATAGACCTTAGTTTGTTTCATGTTAGCTGTTTTAGTAACGGAACAGATAAACTGAATTCATCTATACGCTGCATGTCATAAAAGATGAGTAATGTTCCAGTTCATATAATTGAAATAGATTCATGTACGAACGTTGTTGTTATGATACAAATCTTGTACAGTAGTCCTAACGAATTGATTTAATGGATAATGAAGCCAATTCAAGTGTACGCATGCGTAATGTATATTATTGTATTGGGCATTTAACCGTGTCTCATTTAGTAGAAGGTATATTGCTATCTGTTTTTGTGACCGGGAGTTGGAGAAATGTGGGGTTTCGTGCAACCCGTCTGATCCTGTTGATGGTCATGTAGACTTGGGTGACGGCATTGGTTCACTCCAGTGAAGGACCAAAACCAACTGGTCTGCAGGAAATAAGGATGCTCTAGAAGGATTATTCCTTAGACTAGGAGCCATGTCTGGTAGATCATTCGACAAGTGCTGTTGAACCGGGCATGTATTCTGGTCGTCAATTAGACTCTACGAGATACATATATTCAATTTTTAAATCATTATTATTCCATATCACAAAGGAGTGAAATCATAAATCAATATATATATATATATATATATATATATATATATATATATATATATATATATATATATATATATATATATATATATATATATATATATACGAGTAAAATCAATATTACATGCAACTACTTGTGGATGAAACATACATTATTCACATTTTGTATCAAGTCTATACATTAATCACCCTTAATGATATAACCATGTATTACTCAAATTTGTGTACAAATCCTACACTTTGATTCCCTTGAAGATGAGTCATACTTTGTTCGTATTTGTGTATGAAGTCTTTACACTAATCACCCATTTTTATTGGTTAATATATCAATCATATTTAAGTTCGATACGTTGATTCGTGTTTTGATTCCTCGTGAAGTTACAGTTCTGATTAGTTCCATTTTCGAACCATATCATTTCCTTATATCAGACACAGTGAGCATCATTCTGTTAAATCGAATATTGGACATTATACGCACGAGTATGGTGTCAGATTCAACATCTTGTTCACGAAATTGCTTTCAGCGTCTTCGCTAAATCAAATCCCAATCCGGTTTCATCCTGATACAAAGAGAATTATGAATCTGAGTCTAGAACATCAGTTTTTAACTTTGAATGCTTTATTGAGGAGACTGACTTGCATCCTGGTTCTATTATTTTCTTAAATTTCATATCAATGTTGTTTACTTGAAACATTATTAATTCAGTCATATTGTTTTGTTCAGTTTTCAATTTGTGTGGATTTATTTATTTAAATTATTATTTTCCGGAATTACAAAAATCTTGGACTAAAAATTAATTTATATTTATAGTGAATTCAGTCAAGGACACTTTGTATTATATTATTGTGATACATTAAAAGACTTATAGCTCATCACCACATTCTAGGCCGTTGGCACATTACCACGACTGAGAATATAGACACAATAACGCATTCAATATTGGAACTTATTTTGTAACACTACTATGCGGATTAGGGAGGTCGTTGGTGTTATCCCCTGCCGAGTCGTACCAAAGACTTAAAAAAAATGGTACAAACTGCTGCCTCGCCTGTCGCTCAGCATTAAGAGGTTAGTATTAAGACTGCTGGTCGACCTGGTGTCAGAATAATTTGACTGGGTGGAAAATCATGCTATATGTCTGCGGCATGATGCCTCAGTGCTATACATCATTATAAACTGCCAACCTGCAGAAATCCTAGCGATATGACTCAAATATTGTTAAAGCTACGTCAAAAACCCCAATCGAACACAACTGTAACACCACTGAAACCATTGGAACTTTATACATTAGGACTTTTTTGACAATTTTGGATCTATTTCACAATACTGTACGTTCCTTTTAATTTTTCACTTTGTTTCTATGGCAAATAAATGATTTGTTAAATTTTACAAAACGTATTGGCTTTCGCTCTTTCTGCTACTTAGTTTAGGACAATAGAATTGTAACAGAAAATCAGAGGCCCTCCACAGGATATAAAGTTCTCTAAACTATTTCAGAAAACTTTGTTTGCGAAATTTAAATTCACTTTGTTTTGAAATTTTCTAAGTCCCAGATATTTTAATTTCACATATTTCAGAAATCTGTAGTGAAATCAACAAGCTTTCATGATGTCTTATAAAGTGGTGAACGCTATTTTAAATCCTATCCAAGAAGAGTTAGAGTCATGAAAAAGTAGGGAATTTCTCCAGCTTGCCTGACATGTTATTTTAAGCCAAGACTTCTTTAACGAAGCAAGAAATAAAAATTATGTTGGTCCAATATTTGATGGAGAATAATTGTTTTTGGATAAAAGTGCTTGGTTTGATTAGACAGTCTCTATCTGTCTCTGAAATGAAAGTAAAAGAATTGAAATTAAAACGAAAGATGGGAAGAGTAAAGAAAGCTTAAGCTTCAGAAAGAGAAAGAAAAGACACAATTGGAATTGCAGAAAGAAGAAATAGAAATGCAGTTGCAGAAATAGAAGAGAGAGAGAGAGAGAGAGAGAGAGAGAGAGAGAGAGAGAGAGAGAGAGAGAGAGAGAGAGAGAGAGAGAGAGAAAAGACAGGCAAATGCAGAAAGCGGATAGTGACAAATGCAAATGCGAATGAAGAGATGGTAATTCAGATGCAGAAAGAGAAAAAGAAATGCAGTTTAGACTAAAAAAATTAGAAATGACATGTGGAGATCACCCCACCCCATTAACACGCTAGTTCAGTTATTTTTTGTTACCAAAAATATTTAGTTAGTAGACGCGTTTAGTGAAATAGTAGATCAACAATTCTTCATTTAAAAAATGGCTGAATATGTCAAATGGTTAAAAGAATATTGGATTCTGTTATTACAAAGTACACTTGCTAGTCAAGCTCGTAAAATCTACACTTCACTATCAGAATTAAAAAAGTGATTAAGCAATCTATCTTGAATGGTTGAGCTGGAACATGAAGCATATCGACAAAGATTTAGGAACTGTTAAAAAGAAATTGGATAGATCCATTTCGAAATAGCATTGAATAAGAATAATTGTTTGATAGGTGATGCTCAGCCTTGAAGGTTGGTCCAAGACTACGATAACCTCAAACAACTTGTAACAATTGTGTCCAAAGTGACTTTTAAACCAGCATTGATGAGTAAAAGGTCGAAACCAGATAATGTTGTTCGTATAGCTGACGATTATTCCTTGACTCACAAAGTTTCATTTTTTAATAGGTCATCCTCTCAGCAGTTTTTTGGTAAGACAAAAAGAAGCATCTGTCTCATACGAGCAGTTCCAAATCTCAATGTGACACAACCTTTAGCAATCAAATTTCTGATAAGACTGATCAGAAATCCTTCACTTCGTACATATAAATATTGCACGAAGAAAGGGCACGTTAGTTGCGACTGCTACAGATTGAAAAATAAGCAATAAATAAGACAGAGCTTTTACAAATGCACATCACCACAATCTAGGTCATTGGCACACCAGCAAGTTCGAGAGCATGGGCACATCAAAACATTCAATATTGAAACTTTTTCGGATCACCACTGAAATCCATTTGAACTTCATACTTTTAGACTTGTTATATAACGTTTAGTACAATTTGTGATGTAATTCACAATACTCTAAGCTCTTTTTAAATTTTCACTTTGTTTTCTAGGGATATAGTCTATTAGCTAAATTTTCAAAACTTGTTCGTTTTCGTTCTTTTCCGTTTGTTCAATATAGAGTCGTAACGGCGTATAATCGATACTTTTATATCACCATGTCATAAGTATTTGAAAGTATTAGATTCTCTCACCAGGGTTTATTTTAACTTGATCCATAAACTCTGAAAGCTTATTGAAAACTTGAACACTAGATGGTTTAAATATCATAAAAAGAGTACACCTGCATGAGACTGAAACAATGTCAGACCTAATACGCAATCGGAATAGGCTTATATTGCCTGCATAAGAGGAAATCAATTGTAAGAATAGTGGAGAAACACGATAATCTTATGGAAAATCTAGTAATCAGAGATACCTGTACAAATTAATGAAGTACTTTGGATCCAAGTTTAATGAAAAAGAATAGATGCTATTTATTTGCAGTTGTGTATTGCTATCCTTCCCATGAAATTATTTCTGGGATACCTTCCATATATTTGCATAAAACGAGCCCTCAGTATCTTTGAAACCTAATATTTTTGGTGACCTCAATGAGGACTTGCTAAATTCCAATCTGAAAAACCTTGTGAAAATTATGGTACTAAACAATTTATTTATACTTTTAAAACAAAATTGATAATTAAACTTACCAGTGTAACCACTCACTCAGCATCATTGCTCTACCCTGTTATTGTATAATCTAATATAGAAAATGTTCATGCGTGAGTTATTTCTACTGATATATCAATGAGTGACCACCAGATCTTGTTTAATAACCAAATTAAATTGCAGATCAAAGTTTTGCTTTATATGAAAATATTTCTTTATAAATATGCGGAAGATATTTTAATAATAAAATTTGACCTGATACAAAACTTTAGACAGTTGGTCGATATTAACTATGCAACAAATCTTCTTACATCCACATTATTGGATGTGGAAGACAGGTGCCTCCCTACAAAACAAAGAACTTTTCGATCTTACGATAAAGACTAGCATGATAGCGTTATATGAACGAACACTAAAAACAGATGGGTTAAGAAAGAAAACGATCAGAACAAACGACCCAGGAGACTGGGCTGAATATAAAAAATATGAAATAAAATAAACAGTCAAAAATATTTGCAAAGGAAAAATATTTTAAATGTTCTGAAAGTGGGACACTCAGATTTTAATTTAAAACAATTTCCGAGCTTCACCCGACACTTAGTTAAACAAATTATTATCCTGTAATGTGCTACCGCTACAACGTACTCTGTGTGATGGCAAATTGAAAACTGCATTTATACGATATAGAGAATGCCGAGTGTTTAAATTCTTTGTTCATATATGCCTGTAAAATCAATGATACCAGTAAGAGGACTATATCAAGTGTACAGGAAATCCTAGACATTATAAGAACAATTCCTCCAAATAAATCATATAGCCAGATAAGTCACAATCTGCTAAAGGGTGCAGCACTAGAAGCAATTATTTTATTGAACAGATCTCGTAATGAGAACATTTTCTGTTCTCTGCAAGAAAAGCGACAGAACAGATATCAATAACGCTCCCACCAATTACAGACCCATTTCTTTACTTAGCTGTGTAGCATAAGTGGTTAGAGCGTCCGCTTCGTATGCGGAAGGGTTTGAACCCCAGCCGTGTCATACAGAAGACATACAAATGGTAATAGCAGCAGCCTCGCTTAGCGCAGCATTTAGAGTTTAATGCTAGGGCCTGGACAGCTTGGTGTCAGGATAATCTGGACTAGGTTGAACATGATGATACGTATATGCAGCATAATATCCCAGTGCTAGATATCACTATAAACAACCGTCACGCTGCAAACATCATAGCGATATGACTGAAAATATAGTTTAAGCTACGTTAAAAATCCAAATCTCACACACACACACACACACACACACACACACACACACACACACACACACATTAGCTGTAGAGGAAAATTAGTACTTTTCAAACAGGCGTACAATTGCATTCATGAAAATGATCATATTTACAAATATCGATCTGGCATTCTTCCAAAATCACTCAACGGTGTTATTCAACAAAAAAAGTAACGCTTTCTTTTAAATTGAAGTCACAAAATGAATCGAATACATCTGTTGACAATCATAAATATATGTGCCTAACACTTAGTAATGCATGCATTTGGAGTCTACATATTGAAAATTAGCTTTAAAACGCGTCTTCATTGCTATTGTAAGATTCTTCAACTACAAGCTGAATAGCAAATACATGTATATAATTTACTTATAAGACTTATAGTAGAATATGTAGCTGTCATGTTTGATGGATTTTCAAAGGTTTACGTAGATCAGAGACAGTTCAGTGATAGACTAGCCCACTGTCCAACCAGAAATGCCCATGTATACAATATTTTAGAAATGTTAGTCTCACCAGAAGTTTCTACTCTCGCAATATTTGAGGAAGGTGGCCGGCTCCAGTTCTTAGAAAGAAGAAAATCTCACTTTACACTTTTTTAAAATTATTCATAATGATTTACACATTTACACATACTTGAAATAACAAAAACATTGTTCCTTAACTCTTTCATTTTCTACATGATAATGTCAAATCGGAAAGAGATTTGTTAACATTTATAAAGCTCTTTTTCCCGCTAAGCAATCGTGTTCCTTTTAATTATCTTGCTGGTGAACGCAAATGCTATGTTAATCATCATTGGATCGGAAATCAATGTAGCGACATCAAACAGATCGGTACGACATTCACCTGAAAGATAATCTCTTACGCCACTTTGGGGATAGAAGCAGAACGTCTGTATCAGTATGCTTCCATATACACTCAATACATCGTCCAAAGGCCAAATCTAACAGACTTTTTACCACATGCTAGTCCCAATCTCGTCGTTTGCGCGCTTGAACTTGAAATCGAGCAAACTTTGAATATCTTTAAGTTGTTTCAATTGCACATTAATGATACGAGCGTTTGAATTAATTGTTTTCATTAGATTCTAATTGTTATTATTAATATTGCTCTATTACTGAACCTTGTCGTACTGCTGTTTGCATTTTCCTGACACCTGGTAACGAATCTTAAATTAAATCTCTCTGCCCACTATCGAAAAGATAAGTTTTCAAACCAGACACGGATTATAATTTAGTCTGTTCCCAGAGTTTGCAGTCAATTCCTGGATGACCCACTGTTGAATGTCTTCAATAGGTCACAGAACACCATACAAATATATTCGTTCTCTTGCTTGACATTGATAATTGTAAATCTGTCAATACATAAAATCAAAGAGTCAAAGTCATAAAAAAACTCTATCCCCGCTCAGTAAAACCATTGATGAAATAATTTTCTGATTTTTTTCTTTTCTTTTGTATTCTTGGATCAGATAAAGAACTTCTTTCTACTTGGATTACTCTTCATAACCCGTCTGACTCTTTCCAGGTTAGCTTGTACCGAGGAGTTATCCAAAATATCTTATTATGCATCTGGGTGTTTTTAGCCAATGCCAGTTTTATGTATTTTGTCTATGACGTCATTTCCGAAAATTGTTAAGTTTATAATGGACAAATTATCTTTCAATCGATCTAAGCCGTTTAAGGTCGAACACGACATATATAAGATATCAAGTATTCTTCGGTCCATATTGTTGGCTACTTTATTAATTCAAAAACATGGTCTTAATATTTAAAACATCAATAATTTATTGAATAGAAAAATATTTACGGAATAACACAAACATCTGCAAGATGATGCCTAGTGGGAAGATGAACCAATCATAATTCGATTTAGCTGCATCTGATTTATTGATAAAAAGACATAATTGATTAGACACATCAAACTCTTAAGTAAAAAAAGAAGAATTCTATTTTCTGGCTTTAATTTTGCGATGCATTTGTGGCTTTAAAAAAATAAATCGGGTTTTCTTCTCACTGAAACTATTTACTACCCGGATCTATTTGCTGATGTAAGAATCAAAGATGATATCATTGTCATTTGATATTTATTTTACTTCGCATAGTGCTGTTATGCCGTTGTTATACCCTTATGTGTTACTATTATAACACAATACAATCAAATGGATGTTCGACTTGCATGTGATATTCCTGTTTACATTTACAATATAGCAGGTTCTGCTTTTATTGATACAGTTATTATCACAAAAGGGAAAGATACACCGAATGTGTCTTTTCTTTCCTTCTATATGTGTGATTGCGTGATAGTAAAAAGTGTGATGACGTATTTTGCCTGTCTAATGAATTGTCGTCGTCCATTAGAACATCGGCTTTCTAGTTATTTCATTACAAGTTCTTCCAATTTACATCAACGAAAAGATTATAACTGACGGCCATTCAGATATTTCAGCATATAGTCGGGTTTTTCTCTCTTCTGTTGTGCTGAATAAACATGGACTTGCATGTCATATCACTAAATACAGCTCTCTGCCTCCAAACTTTTCAAAATATAACAGTTGATGTCTCTCCAGTCTGTTTTGTTTCTAATTAAGTTTTTGTGTTTTGTACAACTTGAAAACCTTAAAAAGGTATGTGTTATTGTACACGCAATCCATGCTGAAACTAAACTTAAAAGCATTTTCGCTAGTGTCATCGATGCTTTTAAACGTTTCAGTTAGGTAAAGAGTGGCGCATGTACTTACTGGTGGATGAGTATAAAGTACGCATCTTCCAATCCCCCCCCAAAAAAAATAACGATAAAATAGCAAGTCCAGATAAATATAACTCAATTAAGACACATTGTTAATTTGTTCCATTTGTTTATCATAAAAATCCTCTGAATTTTCAGCTAATTTTCTACTCATGTACTTATGTCCACCTTTAATACAATTTACCACCTTTGTCAGCGTTTATTTTTCGACAGTTAGAAGCCTATTCAAAACAAGGGAATTAAGTCTTTTTCCACAATCTATGTTTGATTTACTCGTATTTTATATAATCGTTTTGTGATTTTACTGTTCATACAAAGCCGTATGGACCTAAACAGGTAGCTGTAGTCGCCATCAAGAGATGCTTTCTTGTTTTCTAATTAGCAAAGTGATATATCACATTTGCATAGTCACTATACGGAACAGCAGAAGTCGTAATATGTATCCAATGTTTCAGGACCGCGCAAAGCCTGTTGAGATCAATAACACTAATATGACGGAGATACGTATTTGAGACGCAGATAATGAGGCTGCTGCTACCGCGGTTCATGGTCATATAATCTCTACGATGTCTACAAAAGCACACGTGGAAGGTTGAGTAATAATCAGAGTGATAACGCCTAGCAGACGTGCTATTTTTAGTGTTTTTGAAATGAGTCGAAACATGATGATAACAAAGTCGACATTTAAAGGAAATAAATATCATGTGTACTAGTTTCGTATGAAGATCTGTATCGATGGAATTTAAAGGTAAGTACAAAATCCGCACTGTAAGATGACGCATTTCCTTCCTTAAAATATTAACTTTCTAATTATGTAATCATGACCTGGTTTGTGTTGTTGCCAGGCTTTCATTCCTTTATCATCATTGCAAGTGATTGTGTATTCAAAACGTTCTTCTCATTGGGTGCTGGATTTCTACAAATTTATATATATATATATATATATATATATATATATATATATATATATATATATATATATATATATATATATATGTATGTGTGTGTGTGCGTTTGTGTGTGCTTCAATGTTTTAAACACAGCGACGTATATTTCTGTGTTGTGCGCCGGCCTTACTCACTCAATATTTTTCATGCCATAGGGCATGTTACAAAACTGATGAAAGCAATCTCTTTTCGACATGAAGTACTATCATTAAAGAAACAATGTTGTTAACAAATTTCTTATACGGCATCTATTAAGTATTATTAAAAAAATTAGTGACGTATCTCTGATCGGAATTTTCTTGTACTTTTCATAGATTGTTATTTAATGTTACAAAATTAATTTAGCTTTGACTTCTATGGATTATTAGTATGAAATAATTAAAAAAAATGGCGATCCCTACCCAAACTATTTCTCATGAACAAAATCTTCCATGTGTGCTTCAATGTTTAGGATGTGGTTCACTATATAAAATATTTCAAACATGTTCGTCTATTACACTGTAATATTTCTCAATTGGTAATTACCTATTATCTGCTTTGCACAATGTCAATAAAAGGAAATTACTCACTCCAATATCTATACTATAATTATGTTCACAAGCAAACTACAAAATGTGGCTGAAGTTTCTTTGTAACTTCAACTTTAATTATGAACAGCAATTTACTATTATTATTATTATTATTATTATTATTATTATTATTATTATTATTATTATTATTATTTTGATTTTTATTATTATTATTAGTAGTAGTAGTAGTAGTAGTAGTAGTAGTAATAGTAGTAGTAGTAGTAGTACTGTTGGTCTATCATTATTGTAGCTGCCACTGATAATATTTGCATATTATTCGCTAAGATATGTAATTACATATAAGACTTCTCTCTCTCTCTCTCTCTCTCTCTCTCTCTCTCTCTCTCTCTCTCTCTCTCTCTCTCTCTCTCTCTCTCTCTCTCTCTCTCTCTCTATATATATATATATATATATATATATATATATATATATATATATATATATATATATATATATATATATATATATACAGAGAATGACATTTTTATACGACAGTAATATTCATTTTAGTCCCATTTATAAAGTCTGAGGGTTTATGTATAATGTTATACCTACATAGCACTATGAATTAAATCCCAAATAATTCCAAATGTCCTATCACATATCCAAATGCATAGAATGTCCTACATTAATTCCAATTCTCTTAAATCTCCTGATGTATTAAAACGATATAATCGCGAATGTCTTTGAATGAGGTCTCGGTAATAAAAATAGTGTTTAGTTAAAAAGTCAATGAGCACCTTGTAATTCCAATGAATGATTTAAATAAATAGTTCTTTTAAAATCATATCGTAACACAACATAACCTCTGATCATAGATTTCGAAATATTCATTTAAAACAAGAATGAAGAATATCTTACGTAACTTATTTAAATACAAACTGTGACACGACCTACGACAAGATAGATTTCCGAAAAACTAATGGAAATTTTCCCTAACTCTTAAACAAGGCTAGGTCTTGAACTTCAATTTTAGTAAACATCGTGTTTCTCACTTAGAATCATAACAAAACGCAGGAAGATATTACATCACAATAGTCAGGTAAGGCAAAACTATATTCCCTCAATCACTGACAAAGGTCAAGCACACATTATAAATTGAATCTATATAACATATATGGCATAACTACATTTTTAGGTTTGAGGGTTTATGAATTTGGTGTAAATGCATACTTAGTAACGTCTGATAGTTTACGCATAGGTATTATACCTACAACACAAGGTCTGGTGGTTCATGTATTAGCAATGTACCTTCTTAGCAAAGTTTGAGGGTTTTAAATTTGGTGTAAATACATACTTGGTAACTTCTGATGGTTTACACATTGGTGTTCTAGCTACATCACAGGGTCTGATGGTTTATATATTTGTAACATAACTACTTTACAGAGTTACTTGGTTTAAGTACTTATCATAAGCATTTGTTTGTTTCATTAGGTTTGCAATTTAATCATTGACGTATCTTCAAAAGGCTATCTTGAGCTCCATTTTTGTCTAATTAATTTACTCGAAGATTTTTTTCTCACCTTTTGTTATAGAGATTATAGACAGGCCGATAATTATGAGTATATTATTTTGTTTGTTCTACATTCCAAATAAATATGTAATTCAGAAGTGTCATTCTTTTTATTGTGACATAAGTTACCAAGTACACAAAAATAATCACTAATAACATGACAAAATCAGGCCCGGTCCTAACATGTGCGGGGCCTAAGGCAGCATTCGGGGCCCAAGGCAACAAGCGATGTGCGCGGAGACCCAAGTATAACAATTACATTGCAGAGAAGCGCGGGGACCAAGGCCGATGCCTTGTTCGTCTTGCCCGAAGGTTGTGCCTGACAAAACTGACATAGCAATGATATTTCATGTTTGCTTTTATTTCGTTATTATTGGGAATCATTACTACATTTTATGATAGATATGACTGAGTTTCGTTCTTGGAAGCTATTTAAAGGTCTGCATACATTATGAGAGCCGCAAAAATTAAACCAAGACATAAAACGTGGATGCAAAATGTTAAAGCTTGCTACCGTATGCTAGGAAAATTATAAAAGTATAAATTATTAACTGTCATATGTCATTTTAGTTATGGAAGTTCAGAAAAACTACGATTACGATAAATAATACAGTTTGTTTAAATGGCACACATTGAGTCCATAACTTGTCATTCTAAGACGATAACTTGTCATGTTGACACCATAACTTATTATAGACAAAGTAAAAACAGTTCCGACATCTTTGTTTACATTGCATACCATACATATCGTTTAATATAAGGACTGGAAGAATATTAACATCTTTTCATTCAATTCAGATCGAACTTTGAAATCATTGTCAAAACCTTTCACAAATTCTTTTCATTCTCTGAAATCTAACTGCACTTATTGTCAAGACTCAACACCTTTTCATTTAACTAACCTTTAATTTTGAACCCACGGTCAAGAATATTAGAACGTTCTTTCCATTCAGTTGAGATCTAACTTTGAAACCATTGTCAAGACTATTAACACCCTATTCTCATTGAGCTAACTCGTTGTCAAAGCTATTACAACTTCTTTCATCCAATTCTGGTCTACTTTTGAAACCATTGTCAAGATTACTAACCCATTCTTTTCATTCATTGAGCTCTAACTTGGAACTCGCTATCAGGACTAACAAAATGCCTTCTTTTCATCACATTGTTTCCCCACATATTGATTAGTAGTTGCAAACCATCTTTGTTTAAAGACATCAAAGAGTTACCATTTCCCCATCTTTAAAATATTTAAACAATCAAGCAATTATAAGTTTAAACGATAACAAAATCGTTTTTATTATATTGAATGTTAGGGGAATGAAGCCTAAAGCACATATGAAGTCACAAAGTCAAGCAAAAAAGATTCATTCTCGCGATGAAGTAAACATGAGGACTGTCCAAGGTGCCGGTATTTTATACGGAATTGTTTCTGATGCCATTTGTGTCTGAAGCCAGGAAACGTCTGTCATATTTAGAAGTATTGATAGGAATAATAAATGTATTTTCCTGCTGTTTCACTAATAGATGCTGCCTGCTGTTTTTTTATGAAAGATTCCTTTACTTCTGGCAAAAAAATCCATCGATTTGAAGTAAATCATTCACCCAACACTATCATAGTATCTTGCGAGTAGACAGAAAAGGAGAAGCAATGATCTTACGGCTTACGATACAATGTCAACGTCTTTTACAGTCACAATCTTTTTGAGTTTAGCTGCAGGATAAGAAGTAAAGACTTTTAATAAACAATTTTATTTCGTGCAAGTTTTATTTTCTTCGCACCATAGTTGACTTATTCACATATACCCTAAAGTGTAAAATTAGTTCGCTTTTTGTTTGATTTAAATATTTTCCTTACGTCATCTACTTTTTTCTAATATTCCGAGATTTGTGGTGTTTTGCACGTGTTCTGCAATTAGAAAACAATTTCCCACTGTTTGGCAAATCATGCTGTTTTCCAATGTCATTTCCTTTCTCGTCAGTACTTATTTATTGACTGACATTGGTGTTCATTTCCACTATTTTAAGGTAGAAATTAATTCCGATATTGACACATCCTTGTTCTTAATCAGGCAGCTGGGAATATAATATAATTACGGGTTTTAAATGTGAGATTTAGCAATTTCTTTTTCACTCAATGATTAAGATTTATGGAATTTCTCATTATAACGGAAGATCACAGCGATTGTATTTCCATCTCTCTTACCAGAATCGATAATCACGAAATATTTGTAACCATCAATCGACGTACTGTTTACTGTTTGCCTCTCTCTCTCTCTCTCTCTCTCTCTCTCTCTCTCTCTCTCTCTCTCTCTCTCTCTCTCTCTCTCTCTCTCTCTCTCTCTCTCTCAAAATGATGATTAAAGCAAAAAGCACACCTCTCTGGCAAGTCATTGCTAATACCGGGTTGACCTCAATGACCTCAGCTTGCATTGTCACTATCCATTTAATATTTCCGCAAAATAGTTTAAATATTCAAGTTCATACCTTGTACGTATGACTGCCTTATCTCTTGTTTCTAGCTTGATATTTTTTTTAATTTAAAAAAAATATTAAAATAATTATTTTGAATTTCCCTAACATATTTTGATGAAATGAGGAAGCATTCTCATATAGAAAACATTTATCAAAATAACCGCACTCCTTCTTTTATAAGGTTTCGTTTGTACTTAATTTTAATTTTCAGTTTCGTTTGTGCATCTGTTGAAAACAGATGATCTAATACAGAAAATAAATTGACGTTATTCAGCCGAGAAAGAGAATATTTAAGGAAGATAAGAAACAAAAGAATTTTGAACTCAGTTCCGCCGCAAGTATAAAGTTTAGAAACAAATCTACATACTTTGTATCGCTTGAGGTATACATACCCTAAAATCATCCACATATAATTTGATTATTTGTCTTAGATTTTCTAGCAAGGTGTATTTTTTCCGATAGTTTTTTTCTTTGTCATACAAGAAAATCAGGTGTAGTGCTGGCATTTTTGCGACAACGTTCTGATATAATATACAGTGACAAATCATTATTCCATTTTTCATGCAGTCAATTTCGTTCATGTCAATTGAATTGGATCAGTCAAAATTAAAGCGAATCAGAACGACAATAATACAGATCAGACTCATCGTAAGAGCTATTGCATAAAATATGTCCGAATATGAAGGAACCAAAGGTAAATTAAATATTGCACATTATGCAATGTGAGATAGTAAAGAATTCTTTGTAAAGAAATATATTTAAGAAACATTCTCGTCTTCTTGTACTTTGAAAATACACGGTTGTGTCGAAATGCTAATTATTAAATTAGGTATCGCTATGCGGCGATACTTATGTTGGTAATGAGACGGGCTCTTAATTTAAGGTCAAGGGTCATAGAGAATTTTTAATTTGTAAGTTCTGTTGTATTTTTTCCACCATTATAGGCTTTGTATATTTAATTTGTGTGTAGTATAATTGACCTTTGGTAATAAACAAAGGTAGGAGTTGAGCCTATCTGACTAATGTTATTTTTTAAAATGACATCATAAACAACATATTATGTAGCAAATTATCGTCATTGATTTAGATTTATTTTAGAAATGAAGAATGTTATACGAGCAAGTTGTTCCGAATTCGATGTGGAAACTACCCTCATACTGGTTATGTTATTGTGTCGCGGCTATTTATATAAATTTTGTTTACTTCAGAATTCCTCATTATTTTCTTTACATCAATTTTAGTGGAATCAGTTTTAGTTGTGTTCCACTGAGACGATTTAATTTATTTATTTAAATTATTCATTGGAATCACAAAGTGCTCATTGATGTAGGACACTTTTGTGGAATAATTATGTATTCGTTCAGGAACATTATGAAAATGTTATAAATATATATTTGCATGTTATCACATATCATCATGTAATATCGTGCGGTTCCGCATAATAACATTTAATCAGTGCCGCCTTAAGACATGGTCACACTGGGCAGATGCCCAAGACCTCACGCTTCTAGGGCATCGTGCTGCCCATATTGTTAATGAATATGTGTGTGGGAGGGAGGCAGTGCATTGCCAGAGCCTACAATGTTCTTAAGACGGCATTTCCTGGAATATTAATAGTACGGCCCACGTATCTGCATTTAATCTTCAAAGCTCGGGTCCACAGATAACCATATAGTATTCAAAGTGCATTCCACAATTCATCGTGTAATATCTATAACGTGGTCCCATAAATTACTGTATAATATCCATAGCGTGATACTATATATCACCATGTAATATCCACATCACGGTCCACATATCATAGGATAGCACGTTCCCACAGACCACCATGTAGTATCCACTGCGAGGTCCTTGCGGTTTTTGCAAGACACTTGTATGTAAGTTTGTAAACTTAAAAATAATGCAAGAAAGAAAAATATAATATACGGATGGAGTGGATATGCGAGGGCCATAAACTTAATAAAGATTAAGACACATTTGTACACAGTTCACCTATCCATTAAACTTTTAATTAAGAAGAACTCAAAGTTGGAAGAGTTAAGTTTAAATTTAAGTTAAGCTTAATTAGGTGTAATTGCGCTAAGCATATTTTGGAGAGACTTGAAGGCTCTTTCATGTTAATTTAGTACATATATTATTCAACATAACATTCTCTTTCCGTTTACCATATGATTCCAGAACCAAACTATTTAGTTGTATGATGAAATATAATAGAAAAACCAAACGCGTCAATTTATTGAATCATTGAATCCTACTGGAGAATTTTTCCTAGGCCCCATAAATCATGTCTGCGGCTCCGTACATTTGTTATTGCCACGTAACTTTATATCGTTCACATTGAGCTGGTTACTGTTTTTTCTATTTATTTTTGTTTAAATGAAAAGTGTGCTAGCATATTTGATACACGTGCTTCGGTTGATGATTCGGAAATACTATATGCAGTTACTGGCAATTTCGTGATCACGAGATTTGTTTCGATGGAAGTGACTGAATAAGGAAATATGGACAAAATAATGTTCAACTTTGGACAATTTATTTTAATAAAGCAAAATCAATTTCTTTTGTTCTTCACATCAGATTTGGTTTAAATATTTGAAATATTTCCCATATGGCTTTAATTTTACTCCATACATAAAATCAAACCCTTGAGAGCCACCGGCTTGTTATTAAAGACGATAACAAAATCACGAGACCAAAGTTATTGTTACATAAAAAATAATATATTACGCCGTTTGTAAAGTTGGTAATGACGTACAAACAGGTTAAATTTCTCATGTGTTATATACATACATATACTTCTCCACTTACCTGATTTTTTTCTAATGCCACATGTATATGTGCAATATGAGTCTCTGCTACATATGAATTTGGATTTCTATTAAAGTAGATTGGCGTGTACATTTTGTAACAACCCAATGAAGTAAAGTAAGATTTATTTATAGTCGGTCTATCACAAAAAATATAATAAAAGCTGATCAAATATAATCAAAACTAAATCCAATATTCTTTGGAATTGTTAGTGTCGTCTGTTCTATAAATAAATAAATAAATAAATAAATAAATAAATAAATAAATAAATAAATAAATAAATAAATAAATAAATAAATACGATTTTTATTTATAAACCCAATGTGCAGCTGCGTACTAAGTGGGGGTGGGTGTGACACGGGCACCAGATGTCTTGGGGCTCCAAAACCTCCTTAAGCCGTCATCGTGGTCTCAGGTGCCATTTACCCTCTGTTCACCACGGGCAATGTGCATCTAATTGACTTTATTCATTTCTAAATGGATTTTATTTGAAGCATCAAAGATTATTAAAGGTCTACACGGCACGAAATTCTTCCGAGAATTATTGTCAACCTCTATGTTTAGCCTTGTATGTGAATATAAACGTTCTAAATATTTACGCGTCTTAATAATTGCATCTACGGTTATCCGGGAATTCGATATTTAAAAGATCAAGACATCATAAATGTTTTTCAAATTTTTCAAACTTGATCTATGCCTCCATCATATGTTCATTGAAAGTCTTTAATTATATTTTTTATAAAGTTCGTGCTTGTGTAGACGTATATAATAGAATCATGATTGTGATTTTGGCATAACTATTTATCCAAATAAATTTATCAAACTCGTTTGAGACGACGGCATATTCAATTGTTCTTGAATTCCTTCGTAGGGAAAACGTAATATTGCATTTCCATCACCATGATGCAGTCTGACGATAATAACAATAAGTAACCTTTCTCTCAGAACCACGTGACGCCTGTTGAGATCGATATATTGTTGTACTACGGAGATCTTGCCACCAAACAGATAAAGCGGCAGCAGCTGCGGTGGATGTTGACTGTGGTATCTTAGAGGCTGGAAAATGCACTCGGGAAATACTTGATTATACTGTATTATTCAACTTGGCAGTTATGTTTGGCATTGTTTCTTCTTGTGCATACCTTGCTGATTCTGTCTAAAAGATCCGGTTTGATGGAAGTAAAAGGTAACGATAAATTGTTACATTTGAAGAAAAGCTAATCTTTTATTGGAGTGTGGGCTGGATGTTTTCTAAACACAACCCTGCAATATACGTATTTTTTGTTGTCTACTCGTTTCGCTTTTTCTGTTTAAGGTTTCGGTTCGGTGATAACATATTTGCTGGTAATTCTATACACGTATATTGTTCGTCTAATAATATTTTAGATTCAAATTAATGTCTCTTTTTTACTTCATTGTCTTCGTCTTATCAAAAATATATGAAGCCCTTTACCTAACCTCATCTGTGCATTTTTCTTCCTTATTTTAACGTCACTTCAATGTGTCACCATTGATCTCTGAGACGAGATCTGCAGCCTTCCCTTCTGTTATGTCTCTTCCCAGGTGGTGTCCTGTCTATAGCTTCTCTACAGATGTCCTCGTTTATACTTCTGGTTAGATGCCCCAGTCTTCTCAGCCTTCTGAGCAAACTTTTAGCATCATGTCAACTTTAATTTATTAGTTTTCTGGAACTGAATTTACATAATCAGGCTCTTGAATTGCCCTATACTTGAATTTGAGATTTTGTTTCGACCAATCAAAAATGATGTTATATTTAAAAAGCTCAGTTTTAATTGCATAACAGTTGAATTCTATATTTTGACTAGGTCTTCGTTTGCTGATGGAAGTAGTCTCCCCTTCGTACGTGAGCACAGTTTTGTAACTTTTCCTATAGATGGATGATGCTATATCAACCAGAAGTACTGATATAATGATACAGTCTCACCGAAGCTGAACAAATCTGAAATAAATATTTATATTAACTCGTCAAGAAAAGTCTAAAAGTTGAATAAGTTCTCGTGTTTAATAAATGGATGAATCGTCGATGCATTTTGAGACATTGCAAATCCGCACAGAAAATTTTTCATCAAGTTTATCTATAAAAAAAAATTGTCTCAGAAAACAAGTTTAAGAAAGCTAACTCGAATTTGCTATAGCTTTTTCATCTCTCATCTTCTTCCAATAGAAAGAAATGAATTATGAATTCTTTTTTGGTTAGGATATGATGCGATGTTGTATGCTAAGAGCAAATGGAGCGACGATGAAGACCCAAAGGAGTGTTGTTCCCAAAACCTCTGGTGTCCTGGGCAACCACCCTTTCCTCCCCCCGTATATGGTAACGTGAAGTTCTCATTGCAATAGCAGTACATTGAAGAATACGATGATTACGTGTCTAATAAGACCATGAACGGACATTTTCAGCAAGCTGAAACTTGGTTCATACAAATTTGTTTCTCTTTTCAGTATGTTTCAATGATTTAATACACTATAACTATTTTTCAATATTTTAATACACTAAAACTACAAATTAAAAGCATAAATGTAAGGATTTTGTTTTGTATACTGAATCTGCAAGTGAAAATATGATATCTAGCCCAAAAAAGCAAGAAATTACACAAACTGTACAATTGTTCACTTCCTACAAACAATTATTTTTAGATAAATATTTGGGCAACAAGGTGCAACATTTGTAAAAAAAAAAACGGTACCAAAAATTTTAGTAATATCGCAGTCTTAGAAGTTCTAATTTGAGAGTTCTATTTATTTAAATTACGTATTAATATTACACTGCTCTCAATATTACGTTCGGACTAAATCACTAGTTTGGGATTTCAACGATTTAGTTATCATTCTTGCAGAACGTACATTTATGTTTTAAAATGTTGATTCTTGTTGAAACAAATATTAGTAGCAATTATGATTTGAATTCATTAAATTAAAATTGAAAATAAGATCAACTTTCCATTCTAGTATCATGAGATTATTTTCATCTGAGAAATTTTTGTTGTAAATTATGTATTTAGTAATCGCACCCTAGTTAAGTAATATGTTGCCTTTTTACCTGTTTCAAAAGATCTATGTAAACAAATTTCATTGAATTTTATTTTTTGTAAGTCCATTATTTTCTCATTGATATCAATGACACCTCAATAACCATGGCAGCACATCACTAGCAATATAAACTATTATTATTATTATCATCATTATTGCTATTATTATTGATGTTGTTGACGGGTTTAGTTATTTATTATAGCAGAGAGCACCTGAAATATTCATAAATCAGTAAGTGCAATCGAACAGCTTCAGCAGAATTTGCACAAAAAGCAGCACACATCAATCAATAAATAGTTCTCGACTGAAGTGGAAACATTGTATTGTCATGTGTGGAGACGCGACCGACAACAATACAAAATGATTCCACGTCAATCATGAAATATTTCCCTATGTCTACTCAAAAAAGTAGAAATTCTTTTCATTATATATTTTAAGGCAAAATATTTAATCAGCATGGATTTATTTATCCTTTCTGTTTCAGTACGATTTACGACTGCATTAAGACATCGATAAAAACGTTAAAACATTTTATAATAGTTGTTTGACAACAAAAGTTTGCAAATTTACATTATACATATGATGCTTAAAACATGTATTTTGTCAAATAATTTAAAGTCTTTAAATGCGAAAATGAAGAGATTTTTATTTTCGTTAAAGCATTTTCTGCGCGGATTGATGCAGTCAATCTTTGGATGGGGGTAATTTAGTGTTATGTATATTTAATTTATATTGTGTGACTGACCTTTGTCTACAACTGAGGCTAGGAGTTTTAGCCTACTTGATCAATGTTTTGGAAATTTTTCTAAACAGAGTATTATACAGCTAAGTTTTATCTATAATTGTAGATTATATTTAAAGATAAGTATTATTTGTAGTTAGACATATGTTTATTTGTGATTGAATTCAGGAAATTGTCTTTTCCCTCGATAATTTCTTATTTACCTGATGTTTACCACATTATTTACTGAAGTTTTAGTATTAGACCTGAACTGGTTTGTGGCTAAGAATGTTCTAGAAAGTAACTTTAGACCCCCAACCCGGTCCTCTAATTGTGCCTGTTATTTTAATGGAAGTTTGATATAGACAAAATTATTTTATTCCTGTCCTAATATCTAAAGTGAAATCAGTCATCTGATATGTTGTATATGTTGTATATGTTGTTCAGTTCTAATTTGAGAGCACTATTTATTTAAATTACGTATTAATATTACACTGCTCTCATAAATACATTCGGACTAAATCACTAATTTGGGATTATTGCAAATTCATATTGGATTACATCATTATGATACATCAAAACTGTTAGCACATCAACACTACTCATACTATCGGAATATCGGCACATTCAAAATTGGAATTCATTCGGAACACATTATTGGAATTCATTCGGATTCTCGATATTAGACTTGTGATAGAAGATTTATGATCTTTTAAGATCAATTCACAATGTTGTAATTTCATATTACAATTTCAATTTGTATTCTACAGAAGTAAATTATTTGATTGAATTTTACCGAACTTGTTGGTTTTCTCTCTTTTTTGTTACTTACTTTAAAACCAAAGAGTCGTAACAGTAGCAACATGACAAAAGACTCTATCAGGCTTCCGATCGTAAAATCATTAAACAACATATTTTACTGAATATGAGTTTACTTGTAAGGATTTTAGGCTGATGTTTTTGTTTATTTCCGCTCTCATAAGTGAATTTATTTGTGTTCGATGGCTTTCAATTTATTTTCGCAAGAGATAACGAGCCCTAATTTCGATTCTCACTTACTTTCGGTATGCAATCTACACTAATCAATGCCTGATTTCTCCATATGATGACAGTTACATTCGTGACTTAAATAATTTTTTCTATATGTAACAAAATGTTTTTGAGAAAAGAAATATGCACCTTATGTCGTTGAATGTAATAAGTATAACATTGTACATGGGTGACACAGAATGTCAGGTCATGAAAGTGATTTGCGTGATTCATGTAGAAAACAAATTATCAAAGTGTTGGTACATGAAGCCTGATTTTTGTTCTTTTAGGTTTGTTTTTACGCACTTTTGACGCCGCCTTTAACTGATTGGGTATGTACGTGTGTATGTATACCAGAGGATCCTAAAAAGTTGGTGAAATTCTTGCGCAATATTCAATTTTCTGATTGGCTGTGATCGTGACAAAAATTCATTAAGCCACCTACAGGAACTAATTGTTTTTACTCTAACTACTAAGGTATTGGCGTCCATTTTTTTAAAATCGACTGCCCAAAGTGAATTGTGGAAGGAAGGTTACGTTTGTCTGCATATGCCCATTTAGTACATGTGAACTCGGTTTTTCAAGTATTGCATATGAAAAATGGCGTACAATCCCAAGACAAAAACAACAATAACAAGCAAAACTAATGGTATTGTTCAGTTGTTAGCGGGTGTTGGTGTAGGTGTGACTTGTATACCTGTAACATGGGTTCCAGCCTATATTCAAGAGCGGTTCAAATATCAACCTAAATAAGAAAATAAACAAACCTTAATTTACCGAATAATGTGGACGTAAACCAGTCTCCCAGCTGACAGAACTTCATTCAACCACAACATATTTACGTAGCAAATAATAGATGCAATTCCTACTCAAAATGAAATTTGTTTATGTCTTCTGTGGTCTACCTTACCAAATCTAGTAATACAAATGTACGATCACAAATAAATTACAGTAAATATACAAATTTCTGCATCCATTGGTCCTCTTTTCACACGAATGTCGCAACAATGTAATGCTTACTTGTGAAATTTATACTTTATGATAAACATGAATCGTCGACAATAGTCTAACCGGTTCTTTATTGATAGGTTGCTGCATTTGTATGGAAAAATATAAATGAGTTTTTTTCTGAGTAATACTGCAAGACCTATGGGAGGGCAGTATTAAACCCCAAAAACGAGTTTATATTTTGCCATACAAATGCAGTAACAATGTTTATCATATACTCACTTCATTTTCCTACCATAGGCTTAATACCTCAAATAAAGCATTGAATTTATACTGTATTTCAAATTAAATACACAACAGTAGATTCATCAATACACAATAATAATATTAATGCGCACACAGAACGGACCAGTGATCTTTGAACTTCTTCTCGCGCTCAACATTAATTTGACAAATATCGGTTTAGACTACTTAAACCTGAAATTTATAGTCATATTTTGAATTAATGCACATATATAAAACTATTGCAGTTGGTCTGGAATAACTGGATTTTGCCTTTTATTTTCAATTTTGTTTTTTCTGCTTATGATGGACTAAATTTATTCGGTCAATTCAGTGCAATAAGATGGTATAATTTTAGTTGGGAATATAGTTCAATTTCCAAATTACAGTATAAATTTCCGTGTATCAGGCTTTCCATGATATAGCCGATGTCATTCGGATTTGCAAAACTAAATACGAATCTACATTTTGAGGAAATTCTGATGCATAAATGTAAGTATATTTATTACCATTAATTGTTAATAGCTAAAGAAGACATATGTTTATATCCCGTCACTTGCATGCTCGCTTTTGGAGCTGTGGCTGGAATATATAGGGTATATCTTTTATAACGTTGTATCAAAATAGTTAAACGGGGAAAATTGCAAAGCAGTTGTGTGATATTCCATTTAATAAGCGGAAATAATAAATTTTTCGTTGTTTTGGCTTATTTGCTCTTTGGCTCTTAATTTCCTATTAAACTTTCAGTTGCATTTTTTTCTCGAATTTGTTTTGACTGACTAGTAAAATGGTATGTTTCTGATAGTCAGACGATAGCCTTGCCTTCAATATGCTTTTCTTTGTCATTTTTTATATACCACAGAGAGCACTGGTCATTGTCTGAAGCATTCCATTTACAAATGGTTACAGAAGTTTCTCATATATTACCGTTTAAATGATCAAAATGGTATTTTCAATACTGCGTCTCTCACGTTGTTGTGGACATTGTCTGAAAGCTTCATTTGTTATTCAGTAAACTCGACCATATCGATTACTTTATCATTTCTACTTTCAAATGGACGAAACAACTTCTTTAGTTCATCCACAAACAAATAAAATTAACTAAAACCTAAAACATACATGACTGTATGTAGTTTGTTACAAAGTAATTCCTGATACACTGTACTATTTTAAAACGTACGTATCGTGCAATATTAAGGTGTTCCGAATCGTAAAATACTGCACGATTCTGGCAACGTTAACTTAACGGAGGAACAAATTAGCATACAGTAAGAAAGAATGTGATATCACACGCATTGGACATTGTTTTGAAAGGAAAATGATTTTGTCTGTGTAAAATGTTAATTAGGAATGACACTTGTTCTTTGATTTTTAATTTGTAAAAAAATATAATCTACATTTATAAGTTAATACTTGTTCAACTTCGTTTGTGACTATTTTATTTATCCACAACAAATGACAGGTCATCATCTCAGTCAGAATGAACTAAATTATTCGTTCTTCTTTCTCTCCAAATAATTTCCACTGAAATCAAAACTGTTATACAAATAATCTCAAATGGGCATTGATTTAATATTACATTTATGAAACTTGTTGAATAATGTCAAGCTTTTACTTTACTGAGTCTTATTCAACTTGTTTCATAAAGTTAATATTAAATAATTACCCATTTGGAATCCTCTATTTATCACATAGGCGGTGCACTTTGCCTACTGTGTATGCAGTTTCATATTTTTGATATTATACATGTGAACATAACACTTTATGTGATTCTGATTGGTCCAAATAAGCCCATGAAAATATTGTGAGTATTCTCTTTACTGATTGACTGCAATCATGGGGAAAACTTTTTTTTAAATCCTGCCTTCTGAACTTTGTTGGTTTCATTTAACTTTTTGGCCGCCAAATTTTGATTAAACTCGCGAAAGGAAATTGGGAAGAAATGGTCTCGTCCATTTTCAATATTGCCAATTTACAATCACAGGGGTTTGATATATAATAACATGAAAAATGGCAAACTCCCCCCCCACCATCTAAAAAAGACAAATAATAGCAAGTAAAACTACTGGCATTGCTTAGATCATAACGAGGGTGGGGGTAGGGATGGATGGGCGTTTTATCTATAGCATGGAATCCACCTTATATACAAGCTTGGAATTAATATGAATTTACTGAAGTAAATAAATTCCCCTTTGGTCACAGAAGAATGTAGACATAAACCGGTCTCCTCAACTGACAGAACTTTATCCAACCACGCGGTAAATATGTAATGCAAGTCCGACTCAAAAAGAGATTAGTTTACGTCTTGTGTACAATCTCATGTTCCAAATCAAATACCGCAAATATCAGGTCACATATACATTGCAGTAAATATGAGCATTTATACGACCAGTAATCTTCTTAAAAAAATATCGCAACAATGTAACGTTTAGTTCTGATGTGGAAAATTTCAAGGTAAACAGTCTCTGTGTTGGATAGACCAACTCAAACCGGTACTGTGCACCGTATCAAACAATGTGACATCACACACAGTACACATTTTGTGTGCACAAATGTTTTGATTCTTGTAAAATGTTCTTTTTATTTGGATGGACGCTTATTCTTTGATTTATAGTTATAAAAATGTGTAATATGCTTGTACTATTTCAACTTTTTTTGGGACTATTTTTACGCACAACCAATGAAAGGTACAGAGTCAGTCAGAATGAACGAAATTATTCGTTTATCTTTCTATCTAAATAATTTTCCCTGAAATTAAACTATGTGACAAAAAGAATCTCAAATGGGTAATGATTTAATATAAAATTTATGAAGCTTGTTAAATAATATTCAGCTTTTGCGAGCCAAGGCATGCAAAAGCTGGACATTATTCAACCCGTTTCATAAATTCAATATTAAATCTTTACTCATTTGAAATTTGAAATCCTCTATATAGTAGACACTTGCGACCTCATTTATATGATGATATCATATAAACAAATCAAAATTCGGTTTTCCACTCCTGTGATGTGATACAGGAATTTTTACTCGGTTTTTACCCACAATATATTTATCACCCACAAGATATTTATCAGTTATTTTCTTGTGGCAAGCAATTTTTTAAAAATCTTATGCTTAAACTCATTGGCGAGATAGATGTACTAACAGACTAAATTAGCTTACTTCTTAGTGAATCCTGCGCGATGACCGCGGGTTAATTATGTTCTGCTGTGTTTTGTGATTATTCGCACAAAAATATAAACAGACTATTCTCATTTCATGTTCAAAGTAAAATAGCACAGTAAGAAAAAATAATACATCACTCCTTGTTGGATTTGAATTCGAGTCGTTTGTAACGGGGGCGACCATGTTAACCACTCGGCCAAGTAAGAATAATTTCGAATTTACGGTCATCTTTTTATCAACGCGAAATGAAAATATTTTCTCGTAATTTACTTAAATGAACTATCACAATTATTTTGCTTCAAAATTACAGTAATTCATAGCCTAGCCTAAAATAAATGGTAATATTAACTCAGATAAAACAGCATTCCTGTGATAAATCATAGTTTTTAACAAGTATGAGATTGTTAATGTGATTGCTGCGTTAAGTGTCACAAAATTTATTTTTTAATCTGATTAGAAAGGCCATTTTGAAATTATTTTACTTATATCTGTATTATCCAGAAGAAATTAATTTTCCCTACCCACTGGCTCAACTGTTTCGCATGGAATTGTTTTCAATATTTGCAAGCAATATTGAGGAAGTGTTGACTTACATCAACAACGAGGATAATATGAAAAAACATGCCTATGGCTTATTTTGTATTGTTAATAATAGTAACAACAAAAACAAACTAAAATAAATTCCATTTTGAAAAACACAATATACAGCTGAGAGTTTTTGAAAGGGTAGGTAATCTGCAGAGACAGAGTCGCGTTCCGAAACTAGCTCTTAAAAACAGTGAAAGGTGTTATTGACGATTGGCGTAAAGGAAGGTGATGTGGGTGAGGAGGAATATCGGCTGAAACTAAAGCCAGTGTTGGATATTACATGAAATATCGAAAAACCCTGATACAGTAAAGAGGAAATATAATTTGGATGAATTGAACTGATGAGTTATACACCAGATGTTTCAAAAGTTAGTCAAGTCTCTCTCTCTCTCTCTCTCTCTCTCTCTCTCTCTCTCTCTCTCTCTCTCTCTCTCTCTCTCTCTCTCTCTCACACACACACACACACACACACACACACACACACACACACACACACAGAAACACATATTAGAGTACATATATTCAAACGCATATTTCAAAAGGCTATCGAAAAAAATTATGCGGCCACTTCATTTGATATTTGTTGGTTAACCTCTCCGGTGGCTTAGTAGTTAGAGCGTCCGCCTCAGATGCGGGAGGTTGCGGTTTGGAACCCCGGCCAAGTCATGCTTTTAAATCATTGTATTAATAGCTGCACTGCTTGGCACTCATCATTAAGAGGTTAGAGTTTGGAATGGTCGGACTGGTGTCAGGATAATGTGACTGGGTGGGACATCATGCCACATGTCTGCGGCATAATGCCCCAGTACTAGACATCACTATGGACTGTTACATTGCAGACACACACATACACACATACAATTTTTTTGTAGATACACTTGATTTAAACAACATGAACAATAACTGCTTCATTTCTTATTTAAGAAGGGACAGCTCAGCGATTGTAATCGCAAGCAGAACAAAGTCCCAATTCAGCTTTTTAAAAATATGCTACCAGTTTTCATGAAACCAAATGATTTAATTTTGATTATTTTGTATCATTTCATGTATTAAAAAGGCCACTATCCATTGGCGGGCTCATTTTCTGTCTCTGAAAAAAAATCTACTGTTAAGTAGACCTGTTTTATTTTCATTTCCAGTAAACCATAGACTAAGTTGTAAGGAATGAAACTTACTTTAATAGCGGATGTTGTACACTAGCTACAAGGACCAATAAGTACCACTCCAAAATCAATTGTTTTTATTTTTATTCAATGACAAAGCAAGGTATTTTGGGAAGTTATATAGGGCAATCAAAGAGGTAATGTTACATTTAAAGCCAATAAAGTTAATGTTCACTTCTAAATCATTAGAGTTAATGTTAAATACAAAGCATTAAAGAAAATCTACACCAATGATAAGCAGTTTCCTCTTCTTTTTCACAGCGACCCTTTGAACAAGTAAGTCGCACTGCAATTATTTTACTTTCGTCACCCCATACAGTCTGACAATTATTGTACTTTCGTCACCCCATACTTTACTTTCGTCACCCCATACAGTCTTGACGGAAACGTTCCCTAGTCCAAGAAATAAACAGTGATATCCTCGAATACAGGAGTTTATAATATTCAAGCTTTTAAAGGCATTTGGATTTTAGTTAAATTGCGGAATACATAATAGATTCTTTATATGAAGGAATTTTGCAAACAATATTTATCAGCTTAAAACGTATTTCGTCGTTAAACGAACGATAAGAGGAACTATTGACCCTTCGCAGAGTCTCTGTTTCAGTACTTTATATCTGTCTGGAGTGCTTCATGGCATACAATGGCAATAATTAGATAAATTGACTGGCCTCCTATGCAGCTTTTACATCTCTTTATCTATTTGTTCCTATCATAACACATATTGATCTATGAGACAACGAGACACGTGAGAGTATTTACAAAAGATAACAAAACACACGATTTGAAAGCAACATACCAGTGAAAATAAAATTCACGTATATAGCATTTGCTAAGGTTCCCACCTGTATTAAGTAAGCAAATAAATTTTGATGTTAAAAGCATTATGTAAAATGAAGTCCCGAGGTTACCAAATTACATTAGGAATTAATGAAACAAGATTGGGAGTATACGTAGATCAATATAGAGTAGGATCTGGTCGGTTGGATCCGGTTGGCCATCTGTTGACAATATGAAGAATGGTTACCCAGCTTGATTTTTCTGATATTTTAGATGTAAACAACAAAATACGATGAACACTTTCATTTGATTCCCGTTCAAATTTGACTTTGATGCAAATGTTCAAGACTCCAGTTTGCTTAGCGCATGGATAATAAAAATAAAGTATTTACCTTAGTTTTAGACATGTCATATACTCATCGACCTCCGAGAAAATAATCAATAGAAATTTCATCATAATCTACGGCGACAAACTCCTTTCTTTGACTGAATATAAAAAAGAGGTTTATATAAGAAATGTTGACGATATGTTTGAGGGATTATTGGATATTGCTCTTCCCTTTATTTTTACATAAATTTTAAAGAATTTTATAGAATTTTAATATCTTTCTTTAACATGTATTTTACAGAATTTTAATATCTTTATTTGACATGCATTTTACAGAATTTTAATATCTTTACGCTTTATATTTATATTGTTGTACTTCATGTTCACATTTAATTAGAAGGGTTTATCTTTCTACATTTTTGTGGAATCTATTTTTTAAATTTTTGGAACTTTACTTTCATTTGTCACCACACTGATACTATTGTACTTCGTACAGTAAAACTACAACATATATACATTTTCTGGATTGGTTTCAACAGTCGATGGAAATGCTTACTTCATTCTTGAAAACAAAGTACTGTGACCAAATATTAATCAATATATTTGTCTAGCCTCATTTCACATTGTGTACGATAATTTAATTGAAAACCCAGAATGTGTACGTACTGATCCTTTGTGTTTCCATTCTAACCACATGACATTATGGTATTGCTATTAACTTCAATGTTTTTATGTTTTAAAAACTGATAAAAAGAGTACAGGTACATGTCTTTGAAATTAATTAAAAATAATTGCGCAATAGATGTTTAGCAAACAATTTGCAATTAGTACGATGTAATGGTCAATATCAAAATATGTTGTTTGTGTTTTCATTTTTATACGTTCAACCCAATGTTAATTTTCTCCTTTCAGTAGAATTCATGGCCATCGCAGTGGCCTTCATCTGTGTTGCGCTTCTGGACATCAAAGGTACACACTTAAGTACAAGCTGAAGTTTCTTGACCAAACAAAAGT